>ML777591.1:663768-676364 GCA_009831015.1 Picea engelmannii | reverse complement strand
CCAGCTTCCTTCCCAGAGGAATCGTCCGCCGTTGGTCCTTTACCTCTGGGATGGACCTTTTTCGAGGTGCTCCTCTCAGTGTGGCCACTAATATGACCATGTTTCTGTACCTCAGGTTCATGCTGCATTTGTCTTTGTAGGTCAGATAAGCTCTGCAGTAAAACTGCGTTAATTTCTGTTTGCTTCTCTTGTTCTTTCATCATCCTCTCATTGTCAGCCTTGCAACTTTGTAATTCGACCATGAGACTCCTCACAGTCTCGGCTAGATCTGGAGGGGTCCCTACTGCCCTCCTTTCATCAGACTCTTCGTCTCTATTGTGGGAGCCTTCCCCCACCTCTTGGTGAGTCGCCATTCTATGTGTCTGTAATTTCTCGCGGTTGATTGTCCACTTGGGTGCAGAAGACAAACGTTGGTTGTTAGTCAATATTTATATTTATTTATAACCAGTACATAATTCATATTTTTCACATGTACACACACACAATAGGAGTTTTCATTCTTAACTTCGTCTTTTGATTAAGAAGGTTAAGACAGGGGGTTACTCCTTTTAGGAGTGTTTCGAACGGAGCTTTTGTGCAACTCGTTCATGAGCCCAAGCAGGCCAAGTGTTGTAACCATGCTTTGATACCAATTTGTAACATACCCACTACGAAATTCGAAAATTTTCATCCTTTTTCTTCTTTTCTCCGAGGAACGGAATTCCCCGAATCCCTACGGGGCCTGATACAGACCCTGCCATCGCTTATCCGTACTCATGTGATCGACGACTAGGACCACAGGCCTTATCGGAGAGGTGCTCGTCGACTTTCGCGATTCGGGAAATCGCGATACATGTATTTTCTTTTCTCTCTTGTCTTTCGAAGGGTCGAAACCCGAAACGGGTTTAACCGCTTATCAAGATTCACAGCAACTCGGATTAAGCCTTGGTACTCTACCCTTCGGGATTTCGCAGACCGGAATTTCGGGATATGCGACGACAGGAGAACTTACCGTTAGGTGTCCCGAGGGTCGAAACACCGAAACACCATATCTCGTTCGCACTATTATTATTTCGGGATTTCGCACTTCGGGTTTTCAGGACTGGCGAGTACAAGAGAGCTTGCCAATAGGTATCTCGGATACCGAAACACCGAAATACCCAATATTATCCGTGCTAAGCCATCTCGACATTCCTCCTTTCGGGATTTCGCGTTATGTGAAAACAAGGGGTCTCGCCCCTAGGTTTCTCGGAAGCCGAAAACTCCAAGTCATCAAAACTCTAAACATGCTCCTCTATTTCGGGGTTTCCTCCATCGGGATTTCGCTAATCGGGGTTTCGAGACTGGCGAATTCATGGGGCCCGCACTTAGGTACCCTGGGTGCCGAAATACCGAAGTATAACCACTTCTCCACACTCTATCCTTTCGGGGTTTCGCAAGTCGGGATTTCAGGACTTGCGAGTACAAGGGAAACTTACCCTTGGGTTTTTCCAGGTACCGAAATGTCGAACCAAGTCACGCTATGCCAATTCAGGATTCCGCGAGTCGGGGTTTCGTATATCGGAATCTCGCGATACAAGAGGTCGAAGATTCACACTCCTCGACTACCCGAATGCCGAAAAGCCGATACACCCGCTCATCATACACTTGACCAATTTCGGGGTTTTGCAGTTCGGGATTTCGCAACTAGTGGGTACAAGGGAACTTATCCTTGAATATCCCTGTTCCCGAAATACCGAACATCAATACTTACCCATGCTGGTTCAATTCGAGGTTTCGCGAATTGAAGTTTCGCAACGTGCACAGACAGAAGGTCTCGCACCTAGATCTTCCGGGAGCCGAAACTCCGAAATACAAACTCTTAAACCTGCGCATCTATTTCGGGATTTCACCCATCGAAATTTCGCGGGTCGGGGATTCGGGACTTGCAAGTACAAGAATCTCGCCTCTAGATATCCCGGGTACTGAAACTCCGAGACCTTATAACTTCTCCATACTATTATCATTTCGGGATTTTGCAAGTCGGGGTTTCGGGACTTGCGAGTACAAGGAAATACTTCCTTCGGTGTTCCGGGTTTCGAAACACCGAAAAGTCCTAACTCATCCACACGCCGTTATTTCGGGATTTTGCGGGTCGGGGTTTCGGGACTCGCGAGTACAAAAGGACTCGCATTTAGATACCCCGGGTGTCGAAACTCCGAAATATCGAAGTCTAAGAATACCCTTCTCTCTCACCAGGTTTGAAGACCCGACTAGAAGGTCCTCTTAAAATCTCTGAGCTATTAGCTTCTGTGACTGGTAGTGAGCAAGCTCAAGGTTTTTACTGCGAAGGCAGTCCTTTCTAGGCACTTACCCCGGCTTTATAGAGTGAGGGAACTTTCCCGAAAGGATGTCCCTGTGGGGGAAAGGAATCTATCCAGAGTATTACATGAGGGAAATAAGGGAACAATTTCCCGAGAACAGACCTGAAAAACTGCACTTATTCATAAATATATATATTTATAAGTTGTATGCGGTCGTTCCGCTATAAGCATGCAACCACCATTTCTGATCAAAACACCGTACAGACAGTTTTATACTGAAATCATTCATAATTTCACAAACCATGAGCATACATGTTAGAATATTTAAATTCAAGATACAAGATATAACACTTATCAGAAAAACACCGGGTTTGATGCAACTGCTAAGAGGGGTGCTCGTTTCCACCCAACCGTAGGCTCAGCGACTCCGAATGGATTTACCACTAGCCACCCCCGAGCTAGACCACGATGCTTGAGACTCTCTGTCTCTATTCTTCAGTGATCGAAAACGAAGGTTACTCTCCTTCTTCTCTGCTATCACTCACTCTGTATTTTGTTCCAGAGTTCTTCCGATCTTTTCCCTGCAATCTCCCCCTCGCGTCCGTCCCTCCCACACCTTTTACCTGCCTTTTCTTTTCCGGCGAGGTTGAGTGTGGCACGAATTTCCCCGCGGTGGTTAGGTCTGAGGCCTCCATGGATGGGCGGTTCACCCCCATCCCTCATTAACTCATGAGGAGCCTCTTCACCTACCATCCTGGCGAGTAATTCATTTCGGGGCCAGCGAGCCGCTCTTGGTTCTCCGGGCCAGTGAAGACCAAATACGGTATTGGTTTCGATGGAAGTTAGCGCCACCATTCCAGGTGCCTTCCACCACCTTTCTTTAGCCATCGTGGTCTCTTTTTCAGCACATCCCCCTCCCAGCAGTCCTGCAACATATATATATATATATATAATGTTAATTTACATTCGTTGACCTTGTATACTAAGGTCCATTCAGAATCATGCATTCACATCTTTGAGTTTGCCACAGTTCTTAGCCAGCATAATTATTTTTACAGACTGGGGGAAACATGGTGTTACATGTGCCCTAGTGATTCCACCATCGGAATCGGCTGAGATGTGTCTCAAAATGACCGCCTTGGCCTACTGGGAAATGCATCGGACGGGTTTCCCTGGATCTAATCTAATGACCGCTCGGGAACCCCGAATGAGTCCGCCAAAAGTGTCGCACTCCCAAGTCTAGAAAATGCGCCCCAAATGATTCCTCCGTCGGAATCTGACGAGGCGCCTTGCCTTCCTCTCAACTGGGTCGGAGGGGACTCTCTGAACTCTCCCTGGATGGGACAAGTCGACCCACTGAACCTCCTTAGAAGCGGCACCCTCACCCTGGATAAGTGCACCCTTGTTGTTGGACCATGTGTAAAAGTTGTTGATGGAAGACTTGTGTGATCTTCCCGGTGACTAGGGTGTGTCTCTCAACATCGAAATCAGCCAACTGGTGTCTTCCTCCTAGAATCCACTGAACTATCTCTCCTTAAATGCGCCTCTCTCCTCAATGACAAGTCAAAATCTGCATAATGATGAATTAGGTCGCTGACCCTTCTCTTATGGCTTTCCTAAACCCTAATTCATTGTTGAAACCCTAATTCGTTGTTGACTTCTAATTTTAGCCCGTCTATTCTATTTTTAGCTCATAATGGCTTAAAAGCGCTTTTAACCACTTTTAGCTCAATGTCACTTTCTGAACATAACACCTTTGACTGGAGTGCCCTCTAGTAACCCTGTTTAGCCCTTTTCTGGCATAGTCTAATGGGGTGGTTTAGACCATTAAGCCTCCTCTCCGGAGCTCCTATTTGGAAAGGGACATTACACCCATCCACGTAATAGCTCTACTAGTCCCTCAACAAACAATATCACCAAGCTTGCCTCAGATATGTCTGTCACCATCAATGTTAATCTCTGAAACTTAGAGATAAATGCCTCTGGGCTACCTAGCTGCTTGAGCTGAGCCAGCTCTCGAAAATGGATCTCTAGGTCTTTCCTGTCAAACCTCTCAATGATCCTCTTTGTGAAATCGAGGTATGAAGTGATGCTTGAATGACCCAGCGTCACTAGCCCATGGTACCACCATTCAATGGCCTGCACCATCTAAGTCTAAAGTAGCCAATTTAATGGCCTTAGCTTCTATCATCTGATGTAGCTGGAAGTATGTGTCCATCTTCTGCACCCAAGTCCTTGCTGAACATTTTGAGGATCCGTCAAAGTTTGGAATGGTCACTTTTCCAAGTGTCTTCTGAAGCTCCTGGTTGGGTGTCCTTTTTGCTCCTCTGGGTCGGTTCTTCTATTTAAAGGCAAAAGACAGTGAAAGACATAGCTGCCTGAAAGTCATCCCCCAGCCTCCTGTACTCCTCCAAATAGATCAAATAAGAATCATCTTGCTCTGTTGGCCCCTCCGGTGCTACCTCACCACTCAAGAACTGTGTCATAGTGGGTTTGAGTGTCTTGGTGCACAAGTGAGGGTGGCTCTGCATGGTAGTGTGAGAATGACTTCCTTCTCCGTTGTTAGAACCCTTTTCACCGTTCTGATTTTGTTTAGATGGCCCCTCTATGGTGTTAACTGCTAGGTGTCCCAAAAGGCCCATCATCAACTTCTGGCCCTTGGCCAAATCATTCATCATCTGGAAAATACTGTCAATTTGTGGGTTTCCTTCTTCCCCCATGTGCCCCTTCCCTTTATCTGATCCTTAAGGTGCTTCCCCTTCCCCCAACACGCCTTCTTCTTCCTGTTCTGGTTGAAGTTCTGAAGCTCTGTCCCTTCGTCTCCTGTAGGTGATGTTTTCCTTCTTTTCTGGTCTCATAAATCTGAATCAAACTACCCCTCAAACCACACAGTTGCAAAGGACCATGCTCTGATACCACTGTAAAATACCCACTTGGTATCCCCTTGAGTTTGTGGCAATTTTTTTCTGAGTTTAAGGAGGGTTTATCGCTGAGGTATTTCTTCAAACAGTTTGTACACAAACTGCTGTAGGTGCAGTCCTTGTATCTTCTTATAATGGAGAAAGAATTCTAACAACTCATAGATCATTTCCAATAATAACCAATACTGAAATATATTACTGTAAATGCAAAACACTAGAAATAGTTGCTGCTAATTTTATTAAAAGCAAGAAGATCATACACAGACTGTCCAGCACTTGCATAAGGAAGATTCCAATGATAATTTCAGTTATAACATAAGCACACAAATACCACAGGCTGTAAACATCGAACCTGGAGTTAATTGAGTGAGTAGGTGCCTCCTGTACTGATCTGATGAGAGTGGAAGCATGTCTTCTAACAGCAGCAAATAAACACCTCAAAGTAGAGGTTCGACCCCTCTAGAAAACACCACCAGATATATATATATATATATATGCAATTGTAAACAGAGTAAGAAGTAACAATATAAGGTGCCCATAATGAGTGTTGGTATTCAACCCAGTATGTCAACTCACTCAGATCTGGAAAGGTATTAACAGCCACAAAGGGGGTGCACTTCCCACACTAAAACTCTGTCTACCATGAAGAATATAGATCCTCCAACAAAGGGTTTTCTCTCACAGAGTAATAACTCAACCCACAGTGAGATAGCGCTGCCTTTCACAAGAAGATGCGCCCAGCTGTTACAGAATGCACCCAGGATGAAGATACTCGGCCTCCACACAGAGATTTCAGTCTTCTTTAAGCAAGTTGTCCACTATAATTCCCAAACCAGTTGCCACACAAAGGAATTCGACCACCTATTAAGAAACTCGACTGCAAGACGATCAAACTCGGTAGTAATAAGTTCAATGACGAAATATGAAGTGATCCCGTCCTCAAATCTGACTAGGGTGTATAGTTTCAACACCGAAACCAGAGATAAATGCAAAGGGTTTACGAAAACCCTAGACTCTCTTCTCAAGAGCTCTCGAATCTATTTTCCAAATGAGCAAAAGCAAGAATGAGGAGAGACCCCTCATTTTCCTCTTTTAATATTCATTTGAGTCTTTTCCCACTCACTTATTTATTTTATTTTATTAAAGTCACTTTAGTGGCTCCTTCACTTTATAATTAAGAAGTGACTTTTCATTAGCCTAGAACCCATGTCCCCCTTTTTTCCCAATTTAACTTTATAAAGTCTTTCCTAGGCAAGTCATGTCCCCTTGGTCATTTTCCGCCTTAGCCCACAAGAAATTATTAGGCTAGCGGAATTTCTCCCTTATGACTCCTAGCGGATGGGGACATTACATCTCTGTCATTAGAGGATTATATCGACATCAAGAGCAGGAAGGATCTTAGAGATCAGACCAAGACCTCTTTTAAAGGCATAGGGCAGAAATTAAAAGAGCCTGAAGAACAGGTGGAGGAGCATGCATCTTGCCATGAGGAGAATCATAAAGGAAGACCAACCAGTAGCCTATGAGACATAATCAGAATTAACCAATGAGATCAGTGACACTAACGTGTTGAATGGGTATACCTCTGATGAATCAGCAGAAGATGAGGATGCAACACCTGATGATGACCATATGTTCCAATCAGCCGATGTTGGGGATCCAACATTTTTCACTATGCATGATACTGATGATGAAGGTAGTTCAAGCATGATGGCACCTACGCAGGATGAGGATTCAACACCCTATCTCATTTATGATGTCGATGATGAGGAGGGCGTGATTACACCTCGACAGGGTTTGGAGGACCAATTATTGGTCAAGGAGGAGCAGATTGTACAAGTGTTGATAAGGGCAGATGGTACTCATAAATTTATTGAAGATCTTATTTGGAAAGCTCAAAAGGAGGAGAAACAAAAAGGAGTTGCAGATGGGATCACTAGTGCTCAATTATGCATCATCAAAAACGCACTAGAGTAGATGAAGGTCGATTACTTGCAGTTGTTCATGGACAAGGACCTTGCTCGTAAGTTCGTTGAAGACAAGGAAAGGGAGATTGAGGAGCTTCGTTACCATCTTAGCATGGCACACTCTTCATCATTGACAACAACAAAGACTCCATCATCTTTAGCAGTAGTGACGCATGAGGGCATGAGTGGCACTCATGATCTAAGGGAGGAGCCTCTTGTGACAATTCTGCACAAAGAGAGTTCAAGGTTGCAGGTGTATGAGGAGAGTTTGGACATAGAGGATTTTGACTTTGCTCCTATCTTGCATTTGCAAGGATCATGAGCCATTTCTTTTGGCTCAAGGCTTAGCTATAGAGATACTAGTTAAGCAAATTCCTTGTGGACCAGCCAACAAGTATATGCACTAGTTGATTGGGGGATTGAGTATAGGACAAATGTGGATACATCACTCTGGGGTCCAGGTTCAGTTGATGTCAGTAGAGTGATTGATACAATGGCACATACACAATAGAGGATGGTACATGATGATACAGTGGTGTGCAGTGGCATACAACAGTGTACGATGGTATGCAATGGGTTTATGGGATATTTCCCCTGGGGCAACCTCCAGAAAGAGACTTCAGATATATCATTGAGTTTGGTTCACCCAGGATTGATGAGTGGATGGACGAGCTTCGTGAAGAGGTATATCCTTCGGAGATTGATTTTCTAGTGGGATATCACCAGAGCAGGGACAGAGAGCAGGATATCCACATAATCACTCTCAGATGTTACCTTGAGTCCTTGGTCATACCATTTGGATTGACCAGCGCACCTGACACTTTTCAATCTTACAGGCAGTGGCAATGGCATCTAGTGCCATTTTCTAATGCCATTTGTATATTCGACAGAATGTGGAAGATTCGCCTGAGTCAGTTGGGTGAGACAAGAAGGATTATAGCCATGTCAGAGTTCTTTTGATTGGACTATATGGTCGGAGCATAGGAGAAGATCCAAATAGTATTGATTCAGTTCAAAGAGATTTCAGCTGATAGAGCAGTGGATGGCATTATCCACTACAAAGGTCGCACACTTGTAGCTCCTAAGCCCCCACTCAGAGAGATGATTATAAGGACAATGTATGATCCACAATTGAAAAGGAATTTTGATTACTCACATGAGTATGAGGCACCGCAGGTGACAAGGCTACTTTCCAGGGAGGTATTTAGACTCCACAGATTACTCGGGTACATTGACGATGATCGACATAGCAGATTTCCTAGTGCAGTTTGGCAGGAGCCGAACAAATCAACAAGCATAGAGTTGATTCCTGGTACTAAGATTCCACCAGATGATGGCATACCAGGGACTTGGCTCATTTTGACTCCGATGGTTACCAGTATGGTGCAGCAGCAGTTAGCAAGTATTAGGAGCGGTGGAATTCCTATTTGGTGGTGGGATTCGGGAATTCATTTGAGTGATGGATTGATTCAGATGATGATCGACAGAGCTGTGACAATGATTGGTCCGCTTTATTTTTGGGATGTCGACAAAGGGAAGGTTGAGACTTACTCTATAGGGCAGGACAAACTTGAGGCCAACCATGGACTTGCAGGCTTAGACTTCAATGAGACACTTTCACATGAGAGGATTCAGATTGGTGGCTTCAGTCCCTTCGGGGAGATTAGCTTGGGGTTCCAGGAGAGGAGGATACAGACTGGGCACGTTGGTCCGACGGTGTTGATCAGATTGGTGCAGCGTCAGCATGGTGGTATCTTTCCAGGATTAGTTTGCGACCCTGGGATCACAATGTTTGAAAGTTCAACCACTATTAGAGAGGAGAGCACAGGATTTGACTTTCCGGAGTTTCCTTTTGGGAGGCTTGGTCTTCTGAGGAGTTGACCAAGTTTATGCAGCTTATGATTGCTTGGCTTATCAACAGCAGTCAGGTGGATTCTTGTATTAGCACCTTACAAACTAGTGCTATACGCTCCACATTATACATGCTAGTTTGGCACCCTGGTGACTTTACCATCTACGAGGTTCTTGTGTTCGCACAAAGGGACTTTGCAAACGATATATTGGGAGATTGTCCGAATAATACTTGGATGATTGCAGTAGACAAGAGATGTTGGAGTATTAGAACTTTTCCCTTTGACACTTGGAGACAACGTGTAGTGGATGTCCTATCAATTGATGACCACATAGACTTCTCTATGATGTCTGATTTTAGTCTGTATCATTTTCAGTTTCAGTCTGGATTAGCCGATGGAGTGTCAAGTCATGATGGCATTGCTTGAGGACAAGCAATCTTTGGGAAGGGAGGACTTGTCATGGCCCCATTTTTTAGTTCCTTGATTTTGTAGTAGAAGGGACTCCCATGGCTTGTCAGTGGAGAAATAGGAGTAAAAAGGGGTAAATTAATGTCCCTTAGTTAGGAGATATTATATTATTAAAGTGACATTAGGAAAAATAAAGTAACTTTAGATTAATAAGTTACTTAATTATTATTAAAGTGACTTTTAATCCTAAAATGAAAATTGGAGGGAAAATAAGGGTTATATTTGATTTAGTCAAAAAGAGAAAAATTCTAGAAGTAACATTTGATTTGTTCAAAAAGGGGAAAGATCTAGAAGGATTGATGTAGTCCAAAAGGGGATGTTCTAGAAGGCATGGAGGAATAATCTAGAAGGGGTTGGAAAAGTATAAAAAAAGGGCAACCCCTCACTTCTAATTATTATGATTTGATATCTTATTGAGTGCTCTTGTAGCCAGCGTTTTCATTGGGGTTTTGGGCAAAACTCTTCCACTGCAGGTTTAGTTTCGGTGGTGCAATATCCACCCTAGCTAGACAAGGAGGTGGATCCATCCAGGATCTTCATTGGAGCTTCATCTTGGATTTGTTTTCAGTTTTGGGTTGTAGTGATTTGTTTGGAGAGGTTGTGGCACTTGGAAGGGTTGATCTTATCTGTTGAGGAGGCCATGGCATGATTCCAGGTTTTTGGCTTATTTTGTGTGTTTTCCATTGATGTATTGCAGCTGCCATAGCAGCGATTGGATTGTTGTATTCAGTCTCCATTCATAATAAAATATTCCATGGTTCTCTTCTCTTCCAAGTGTATCTAGGATGCTTGCAATATGTTTGACCAAATGTCTTTAGTAGAATGAATGCAAAATATTTGTGGAAACATAACATAATTGCATAGAAATTCATCAAATCCCTGCCTAGCTCTATTATGGATCTTACAATACAGCTGTCTGTATTTTCCAGATCTAGTATGTAGACTGTTGAGTATTCAGTCACAGCTCTTTTTAGGTTTTAGGATCAGCATAAGAACAGAGTATTAAAGCTTTTACATAGATTTGGAATCAATTATATATATCCCCATAAAGATGCCAGTATTATTATTACCCTGCTTAAAGACAAACCACAATAACATAGCTTGTGAATGCTTTGGCACCTAATATTCTTATTACTTCTTGTAAATTGTAATTTATAGCCAAAACATCCTGATTCACATAAAAAAAAAGATGAATGACAGAGTACTAGAAGTAATTATATCTTACATTTCCATGAAAATAAATTTCGAAATGTGGAAGATGGGTAGGGAGAAGGAATCAGCTTATAATCTATAAATGCATACCTGAGTCAATAGGAAAAATTTCCAACCAACTTCGTAGTGAGTTTATGATTTTCTCATCATGACTTGTAGCATTGAATTTGTTATGGGAGGAATGATAAGGAATGTAACTAGCTCCTCCCTTTCCCTCAAAGAGAAGGAAAGATGAATATCTTACATTGGCAACAGCATTGAATCCATTCTTGTGAACTTCAATCTGCAGAGTTGCAATTACTTCAACTTCAGTTAACAGCCAAATAGAAATATAAGTCATTTCATCATTTCAGTTTATACAACAATGACAAATCTGAAGATTTTGACTTAGAACCTTACCATCAAAATGATGCACCCAAATATAATTTTGGAAGGCTATCACAATTAAGTATAAATGCTGCTATTAGAGAAGTACACAAGCTAATACCAAAAAGTAAAACAAAAATCAAAGAGAAGAAAAAAATGTATGAGGACATACAGGTCGCAATAGCACAAAGACACAAACTTGTGAATGAAACTCAAACAAAACATACAATTGCTACCCACTAGCAATATAGAAGATTGGAGAAAAAAATTCAGCAACAAAAGAATATTGCTTTTCAGTATTAATAAATTTAAGATGCATTTTGTATATTCAAAAAAGGGATAACACCTGTAGGAAAATACACTCTTAATTTATCCGTCAGTCATGTCTGGACTCTGTACACACTCACTAACACACTAAAGTCAAACAAACATGCATGTCAGCATACTCAAATTTTAAGTTTAAAGTCTGCAAAGGTACATAAAATAATGTGTCCACATTTTTTCCATTACAGATTTTTCATTTTTCAATTGCATTGATAAAGAGCTTCTCAATAACATTGCATATGAATCTCAATTTGACAGTTGAAACTTGTGGCCATTGTCAGCTTTTAAATTTTGCAAACTATATAAACTCCCTTGAGGCATTATAGATGTGATCTTGATCAGGATGGCAATGAGTAAGGAAGCAATGATAAGGCTATATGAATATTGCAATATAATAATTTTACCCCAGCTAACTAATTCACATTTTAATTTTGAGGAAAATTCCATGAGCATCCTGTTATCCCCCACTTTAGGGATAACTAAGGAGATTATGTCTCGAGGCCCACAGGTCCAAGACATGGAATACCGAGAGCCAGATCGACTTGAGAATGGCCCAGGAGGACCTGTTATCCCCGATATCTAGGGATAACTAGGAGATCATGTCTCGAGGCCCACATGGTCCTAGACATGGAGTACGAGAGCAGGAGCGACTTGAGCATGGTCCTGGAGGACCCATCTTCTTTTCTCAGCCAAACTTGTCCTGCCAGCAGTACCGACTTCCATCACTACCGGCCTGGGCTTGCATCAGAAAAGGCTCTTGCTCCATGAGGTAATTGGTCTGAGGTATCATGGTATGTGTCACATTTGATCATTATAACCTTCTTATGTATGCATTAGATCTCTTTCATTTTGGATGACTGCTTGGATCTTACACTAGTCCACTTGACCACTGTTGGGGTGATTGATTGGGTGGCTTAGCGAGTTGGTATTCATGGGTTTTGGTTAGCCACCAAAGAGGGTTTGCAGAACCATCGTCCGCTCCCTTCATGTTCTCACTTTTACATCTTAAAACCCGCTCATCTTTCCCACTCCCCTAGTCTGGCCATTAGGAAGACCATCCGGGTACATCTTGTCTTGCGGGAAGAAGGGGCTAAAGGCCCAGGAGGTAAAAGCAGCTGGTAAAAGATAAAAGCCATAGGAAAATCAAAACCTAGAGATGCTTCGCCCAGGGGATCCCCGAGAAGGCAATAAAAAGCCTCTCAT
>ML777591.1:596046-615524 GCA_009831015.1 Picea engelmannii | reverse complement strand
TGCGCCCAGCAAGATGAATACGTCCAGCATTGAGGGAAAATCGTCCCACAAACAAGTAACACGACCCAAAGCAAGCAAACACGAATTGGATGAAGAATAATCCAGCTACAATGGAAGAACACACGACCACCAATAGAAGATGCACCCAGCACAAGAGAAAAAACCCAAATTCCTCCACTCGTGCCAAGAGGATTATGCTCTCTTTCTTCTCAGATCAGGAAACGAAGTTGTCTCCAATAAACTTCTTCGAAAACACAATGCCAAGAGCTGCAAATGAGAACCCTGAATGAATTCTCCAATTTCCCGGCTAGGGCAGATGGTTTCACTGCCGAATCCAAGATTCCACGGCTAGGGCAGGTAGTTTCACTGCCGAATCCGAGGTGCCGAATGGGTTTCCAACTGAAACCCTCGTTTGCTCACCGAGCTCTTCTCTAAAATCAATTTCTCAAATGAATAGTCGATAATCACTTTTTCCCCTCAATCGTCCTTTTATTCCTTCCCTTGTCCTTTTCCTCCATTAAAATATTTATTTAATCATTAATTGGAGAGAAATACCCTCAAAGAGGGTTTATTAATGATAAACTCACTTTTCCTAAGTTTCACTTTATAATTCGAAAGTGACTTTACCAGTATTGTTTCCCCAGCTCATCCGTCTAATGGTTTACGGGAAACTGTGTAAACCACCACGGTATTCTAACTGCCTAGGAAAAACGAGACATTACAAATGCCCCCATTTTTGGGTTCCCTTGCTCTACAATTGGAGATGACTGTATGGGCTTGTGTCAGCTTGATCAGAGAGGTGATTTGATGTTACTAGCGAGCGCAAGGAGGTTTAGATGAGTTATGTGATGCTTTCAGAGGTCCTCTTATCATCTTTCATCATCGGGATTACTCCTGCACAGTCAAATTTTGATTATGTTGCATTTCAACCATTCCCATAATTTGGGAGTATTATTGAGCATTATTTAATGGATTTTGCAAAGGTTGTCATTTTAATAAATTATCTAAGAGGGGCAACTTAGTGTAATAGCTCATTGGAACCAGAAGGAAAAGCTCTAAATGTTCAGACAAAGAAAAAGTGACTTTCAGTGCCCACAAATGCTTTAAAGTCAAATAAATAACTTTTGGAGTAAAAAGGGTTAATAAATTAATAAAGTGATTTTACTAAAGATAAATTAAAAAGTCACTTGAGGGGAAAAAGATAAAAAAGTCAACAAAAAGGTAAAAGGGGAAATAAAAGAAAGATGAGAGTTCATTCTCTCATTATGTATGATTGATCATTTTACCTATTGGTTTGGATTGCTCTTGGAGCCTTTAGGGTTTGAAGGAAACCTTTGTTTGATTGGTTTCGGTGGTGAGACTATCCACCCTAGCCAATCCAGTTTCAGTGGTGAGAGATTCCACCCTAGCCATTGGTAGGGAGATCATCCAGATCTTCTATTTGGTCTTATTGTTACAGAGATGTATTCGTTGGCTTCAATTGGGGTTTGTGGAGCCATAGCGTTTGGAGAGGGGCACACTTGTACTCCTTGGAAGGGCGCACTTGGTACTTCCTTGGCATCTATTTGGAGAGGGCGCACTTGGCACTACCTTGGCATCTATTTGGAGAAGGGCACACTTGCCACTTCCTTGGTATTATTTGCAGAGGGTGGACTTGGCACTTGTTTGGAACTCATTTGGAGAGGGGTGCATTTGGTATTACCTTGGCATCTATTTCAAGAGGGGGCGCACTTGGCACTACTTGGCACCTATTTGGAGAGGGGCACACTTGGCACTTGGCATTGATCTATCCAGAGGAAGCTATAACCATATTACTGTGGGGCGCATTTCTTATTGGAGCTCTTATTCCCTTTGGTACTATCTCTATTTTATAAGAGGAGCACAATTGTTGAGTAAGATGCCATTGTTCTTTGCCATTTTGTGCCAGTTTTACCATTGGAAATAAAGTAAATCCTCTTTCTCTTGCTTATTTTTATCTGTACTGTGAGATTGCATGCAAACTGATTATTAAAAGTCCTAAATACTATTTTCTAGCGAATTATTTGTCAAAACTCTTCAACCAAACAAAGACCATTTTGGTAGCCTAAGTGTTTGGCAAAAGTGTTGTACCAACCAGCAATAAAAAAGGGGACTTTAACAGTGGTTCTAGGGAATTAGCAAACTGTCCGACAAAATTTATGAACCACATATCCTCTAAATTATTACAGCAGCAAGCCCATATTTAGTTCAGCCATAAGAGGGTTATTCAATCTGAAAATTACAACAACAAATCAGAAATATTTCAGCCAACACGTAAAGGGGAATATTACCTTGATAGTTGGATGTGTTAGCAATGTGTTTGACAAAAGTTTTGAACCAGAAAATCACCCAAACAAATCAGCAAAACAAAAAATTAAATCAGCAGTAAGGTATGGGACACTACAACCTGCAGGTTATCCTTGAGGGTCTTAAGGATATCCTGACTCTCCTGTATCCAATCCTTGGCTTTGGGAGCACTGCTATCCCCAAACGCCAAATCCACAAATGAAAGAGCATCATAACGATACAATGCTCGGAACGGGGTCATACCAAGGGACATATGGTAAGTGGTGTTGTAGCAATCCTCTCCTAGATGCAACCACTTAATCCATGCCTTCTTCTCTAACACATAGTTACGCAGATACCCCTCAACCCATTTGTTCACAATCTTTGTCTGGCATCCATATGAGGGTGATAACTAGTACTGTTATAGCACAGGTTGTAGGTTGGGCAAAGCTCGATCCAACCACAAAAACAAGTGCTACAACTAGAGAATCCTACACCCAATGTCACATCGATGTAGGTACCGCACTTCAAGGGTGACTAGGTCACTCTAGGGAGGCAATCCTGGTGACCCTAGGGGGAATGAGATGTAGATGGATGAAGATGAAAGTGGAACCCCTAAAAGTCAAATCTAAGTGGAGTGAGATGTGAAATGCGATGCCTTGTAAATCAAGTGATTGTTGTCTCAAAGATGTAGTACTTCTTTGGATGATTGTAACTACCCGAGACACAAAGAAAGACACCTTGCAATGCTATATGTTAGTATGCATCAGCAAGTTAAGCTTGTTGTCCCTAATTTGCAGCAGTAGATGACAGTTTATATCA
Organism: Picea engelmannii; assembly: GCA_009831015.1. Classification (NCBI taxonomy): domain Eukaryota; kingdom Viridiplantae; phylum Streptophyta; class Pinopsida; order Pinales; family Pinaceae; genus Picea; species Picea engelmannii. The sequence continues at coordinate 612,398 of ML777591.1, read as the reverse complement.
GCAAATAAAATATCCAAATCAACATGTAGAGCACAAGATCAATTGAAAATATCATCAATGAGTATAGAAATCAATAATGGCTCGAATATAGCACTTTAAGACTGAATAAAGCAAGTTGTTATAAAATGATTTTCTGCAGTAAATTACCAGCCTTATGTCTGTAGCATTCAATGACATGCACCTGCAAAATTAACCATAGAAAAGTGCCAAAATTACCCTAAAAGTGTGCCCTAGTTAGTAGATTAGTTCAGTGAAGTTAGAGAGAATTCCTAGGGTTAGTTTGTGACATAAGAGGGAGTTAGCAGCTAGGGTTATGCAGCCCTAATGGCTGTAGGTTAATGTTTATAACAGAAATCAAAGTAGTGGGAGAAGAAGGACGCCTCAATGAGGCAAGAGAACTCAAGGTTCAAGGAACACTTCTCCAAAATATAAACTTGAATCTAGCAAAATTCACGTTTCCCTAGGCAACGAATTTATATCTCCAATGCAATGAATAAAAGACTAGTGCCTTCAAACAAGGGTTAATGGAGTCAATTAGAAAGAACTAGAGATGTTATCTCCTTGGGGGTGTAAACCCTCTTACTCCCCAAGGCAAGTATCTCTAGTTAGGGTTTGAAAATGAGAGGTGTAAATCCTCTTACTTCCTCAAACAAACCCTTGCAACATTAATAAATGAGCCACCTAAGCATGTGAATCAAAGATCACTATATCAAACAATTAACTGCTCAAAGACATTATACGACTTGTCAAGCTTGAATATGGGAGGGTTGACAAGGTGTCCTGTTGGGTATATCTTGCCCTAGGTCAAGGAGAGTTTCCAAGAGATCCCTCTCTAAGCCATGTAAAGTGGGTGAAGTCGTTCGGGTCAAGACTCAATGGGCATAGGGCTCATGACATACAAGAGGTCGTAGTGTCTCATTCATGTGTGCCTTTGTAGAAGGTGTGTGGTACCTTCGTCCGCAATGCACTTTTTCCAAGCCCATTATTTGTCATTCTTTTATTCTTTCATAATTATAAGGAAAGGTTGAAGGTCACTTCCCTGGCGTGGTGTCCAGATAATGGCAATGTCACCCACAAACACCTAGTGGAAATGAGAAGGTTGGCTCGTGACGAGACCCCCTTTCTCTCAGCCATGCAACTGAGAACCATTACCCTGGTTTGGTGACCAGATGATGGCAATGTCATACCACTAGATATTCATGGACGTGATAGGTTGGCTCGTGATGAGAACTCCTATCCTTCAACTAACCCTTTAAGCATTATTTATCATATTGTGGGTCACCCTTTACTTAAAGATAAGTGTTTCACTGATTTCTTGGGTGATCCCTAGGTGAAGCATCTAGAAGGTTCATATAAGGCTTTTATCTTTTACCCAACATCAATCCCTTTGGGCCTTCAGCCCCTTCTTCCCATAGAATGAGGGACAACCACTTCTTGGGTCAATACACCCTAAAATCCCAAAAGATAAGGAAATGGGGGGAAATAATGATAGAATGTGGTAAGTATGGTCGGGAACGGTACGATGGCTCTTCAAGGGAGTTCCTAGTAGCAAACCCATCCCCAAGGAAGACCACTTACTAGGGCACAATGTCAACCACCAAGGCGAAGCAGGGCAAAAGGCATAATGTCCAAGCATATATAATGAAATCTAGAGAAATCTAAGATACAACATACTCAAATGGATTAAATATTGAAATGATGCTTACCATAATATTGACTTGTACCTCATGGAGCAAGGCCCACTGCCTTCCGGAAGCCAATTGATGTGGTGGATGCCATCTAGAAATCTGTGACCATCTGTGGTGGTGAGAGGGATCTCCAACTGTGCAAAAGGATATTGTTGGTCATGTAGTCTCTCGGCACTCCGTATCTGCAACATGAGGGCCTCGAGACATGATCTCCTTAGTTATCCAAAAAATGGGGATAACATCTGGCTCCTACTTGGGGACATGTGCTTGTTGTAGAGTGCATGAGAACCGTAGCATCTCCTGGTAGACCTGTGCCTTCCAAAACTCAGGAAAAGGGATTAGAGCATCTAGGGTGGTGCTATCACCCTTTATCCATAAAAATCCAAACTAAAAGCTAATCTAGAAAATAAAATTTTTGACATTTTTTCAAAATTTTCTAAGCATGAAATCAATATGCAAGTAGAGAAAAATGAAAATGAAAATGCATCTAAACTAATATGAGCAATCAAGATGCAAATGAAGGGAATCAAAATGACTTACCCACTTACCTAGGGCCTTGGCCCTTGCACGTGTTGGATGATGTCAGGTGAAGTCATACAACCAGTGCAACCATTTGATCATCTCATCAAAGTATCTCCCCTTGTGCTTTATCATATAATACAACAAAGATAAGTTAAGCACATAATAATCCTGAGGATAAACACACATATAATCGATCATGAAATAAAACTCATGAAGATGGGTGGGAGGGAGGAAATCCTCCTAGAAAGAGAAACCATCAGCCTGATCATCCCACCTAAAAGTGTAGCCACAAGATTGATCAATCCATCTCTGAAGGAGGCCACTATATGTAGACGAAGGCTCATCTTCATCCACGCATAAAGACTCACTGTTTGTCGACGACTGAGAGGAAATGAGAGATCAGAAGAATACTGCATGGTCTCTTGGAGAAGAGGGTAAGAGGTAAGGGTCTCAGGTGTAGAAAAACACCGCCTCTTCCCCTATGAATCTCCATGGAAATCTCCAAGATGAAAATACTTTCGCTTTGAAGAATGAACCTCTGATTGCTCTAAGGTAGCCTCGTTCTGGTATTCCTCAAAGCTGAGCACAACGGTTGGAAGTCCTCATAAAAAAAATCTGCATCCTCAAAAGGGTATGTACCAAAGGATGACTGAGGATCAGTCTAAGTATGTTGTGACAAGTCATCCTCGAAGGGGCAAAACAAATCCGTAACCATATCATCACCAGGTTTCCAAGCATCTGAATCATATATGTATGAGGACCACTCCTCTGATGATGAAAACTCAACCCCCTCTGCCTGAGAGCCACCCTCAATGTCATAAATGGGATCTCTATGAATACTGAAACAACTCACGTCCCATCTACGTCTTCTAACCTGTATGAAGTCATCAATGTGTAGATCGATCATATCGGAGAGGTCTTGCACAAGATCATCTGTATCATCGAGGCTAATAGTCTCTTCATCTTCGTGTGCAGGAGGAAGACAAGTTTGAACGACCTCATCCTCATCAAGTAGGAGCAAAGAAAATGATGCCTCATCATGTTGTGCTTCATCAAGATTTTTTTTTCTCTTCATGGGTATGCTCCTCCATCGCCTCTTCATCACACGAGGCTTGATTCTTAATGCATAATGCTTCATGTGCCCTTTCTCAGAAAGATCTGTTGCATCCAAAGATTCCTCTAAAACCTCTTCACTTCCAAAGACACGGAATAAGGTGTCATCAAGATCTTCAAAAGGATTATCACTTATCATGTTCTCTTCTTGATGTGTGGGAGGGACAAAGGCCTGGATGTCTTTATCAAATGGAAGGGTAGATGTGAACACTTCTTCTTCATCAAATGTCTCGTATGGATTTTCTTCATCGGGATCTTCTTCAAGCTTGTTTTCATGAGTATGTTCTTCGAGCACTTATTCATCTATTGTCTCATCATTGATCGGAAAACATTCTCTGCAAAGAGTGTGTTTGAGTAGTTGGTCGATAATGCTTGAGAAATTCTTCAATGAGCTTTGTAGAAGAAGGGATACTCTTTGGATTACACGAGTGTGCGATCCAATCCTTTTGACTTTATTCCAGTGAAGATACAAAAAAAATTATGACCACATCCTCATGTAGCACATCTAGGCTTGAAACATACTTCATATAATTGACAAGATGGGTGACTGCTAGAGCTGGGTCACCATCAAATTTGGAGAAATTTGCCCTCCATTCCGTGGGACAATGGTTTGCATATCCAAGTATATCCTAAACATCAAAGGAGGGATAAACCTCGTGGAAAGCCCATGGTAAGTCCAGTGAGACCATGGTTCCATTACTTAAGGTAATACCTCAATGGAGTCGCCAGATGAGCTTCAAGATGAGCTCACCAAGGAAGGTGGAAAGGAAACATCTATTGGGTGAAGTCGCCAAGCAAGCTAAGGGAAAGGCTTTGGCATAGCTTGCCAAAATGTCGTTAGGGTACCAAAGAGGATTCAAAATCTTCCCCGGCAACGACGCCAAAATGTTAGAGCACGGGTTATAGGTTGGGCAAAGCCCGACCCAACCACAAAAACAAGTGCTACAACTAAGGAATCCTACACCCAATGTCAACTCGATGTAGGTCCGGCACTTCAAGGGTGACTAGGTCACTCTAGGGAGGCGATCTCGGTGACCCGAGGGGGAATAAGATGTAGATGGATGGAGATGAAAGTGGAACCCCTAATAGTCAAATCTAAGTGGAGTGAGATGTGGAATGAGATGCCTTGTAAATCAAGTGATTGTTGCCTCAAAGATGTAGTACTTCTTCGGATGATTGTACCTGCCCGAGACACAAAGAAAAACACCTTGCAATGCTATATGTTCGTATGGATCAGGAAGTTAAGGTTGCTGTCCCTAATTTGCAGCAGTAGATGACAGTTTATATCAGCAAATAAAATATCCAAATCAGCATGTAAAGCACAAGATCAATTGGCAATATCACCAATGAGTTTAGAAATCAATTATGGCTTGAATATAGCACTTTAAGACTGAATAAAGCAAGTTGTTATAAAATGATTTTCTGCAGTAAATTACCAGCCTTATGGCTGTAGCATTCAATGACATGCAGAAGCAAAATTAACCATAGAAAAGTGCCCAAAAGTACCCTAAAAGTGCGCCCTAGTTAGTAGATTAGGTGAGTGAAGTTAGAGAGAATTCCTAGGGTTGGTTTGTGAGATAAGAGAGAGTTAGCAGCTAGGGTTATGCAGCCCTAATGGCTGTAGGTTAATGTTTATAACAGCAATCAAAGTAGTGGGAGAAGAGGGACGCCTCAATGAGGCAAGAGAGTTCAAGGCTCAAGGAACACTTCTCCAAAATATAAACTTGAAACTACCAAAATTCATGTTTCCCTAGGCAGCGAATTTATATCTCCAATGCAATGAATAAAAGACTAGTGCCTTCAAAGAAGGGTTAATGGAGTCAATTAGAAAGAACTAGAGATGTTATCTCCTTCGGGGTGTAAACCCTCTTACTCCCCAAGGCATGTATCTCTAGTTAGGGTTTGAAAATAAGGGGTGTGAATCCTCTTACTTCCTCAAACAAACCCTTGCAACATTAATAAACTTCAAGCAATAAATGATGAAGACTAGAGTGGGGGTGTAAATGCTCTTACTTCTCACCTAGCTCCTAGAACAATAATCCTTCACTTGAAACAAATGATAGCATAAGAGTAAAAACCATACCAAATCAAGAACATGCTAAGATAATCCACCATAAAAGCTAGAAACCATTCATCCAAGGCTAGCGCCTCACTCCTCCATCAACCATTCACCAAAGATAGCCATAAACAAGTGCACAAGAGACAAATATGCCAAGTGTAGCGAAAATTTCAAATCAAGTATTCTCACAAGAGGGAGAATTATGTTATAATGAGATCTTATCATCTCTTATTTATACAAAATGTCACCAAGGTGACTTGTCCACATATTTAGGGGTAAACAACAAGACTCAAGGTCAACAACCCTAATCTTGCCCCCTTTAACAATGTAATATTAAACAATTCATCTAAAATTTCACTATTGCATAAATAAAACCTTAATTCACATGGACGTCACCCCTTTACAGGACGTTTTAACACTTGGAACAAGTCGTTGATGTTGGAGAAGCAATGGTAAGCCTCCAAAGGCCACATGTCAATTGTCTAGGCAATCTCCTCATGGTCAAGGCCACATCCTCCTCAAAACATCCATGTGTCAATGAGTGGTAACACCACCACCAAAACCCTAGCCCCCAAACATGACGTCAAGCTCAAAAAGACGACGTTTTGCCCCTCCTGGGCAAATTGTTTGGCATGTGAGGATTGGGCTAAGTCTTCCACATCATCTGCTAGAGCCTAGGTCTTCAATACTTCGTCCCTGTGATCCGGCATGTGGACACTTAGCATCCAACCTGTGGGCTTCCAGCCCCATGGAAGCCCAAGCTTGGCTTCTTCTTCCAAACTTGTCCACCAACTAGGTCCTGCAAAGACAAATAAGCATGCCATCCAAGGATCTCAAGTCATAACATCATGACAAGTGAATCCAATCAATAAATGAGCCACCTAAGCATGTGCATCAAAGATCACTATATCAAACAATTAATTGCTCAAGGCCATTATACAACTTGTCAAGCTTGAATATGGGAGGGTTGACAAGGGTCTTATTCAATAGATCTTGCCCTAGGTCAAGGAGAGTTTCCAAGAGATCCCTCTCTAAGCCATGTAAAATGGGTGAAGTGGTTGGGGTCAAGACTCAATGGGCATAGGGCTCATGACATACAAGAGGTCATAGTGTCTCATTCATGGGTGCCTTTGTAGAAGGTGTGTGGTACCTTCGTCCGCAATGCACTTTTTCCAAGCCCATTATTTGCCTTTCTTTTATTCTTTCATAATTTTAAGGAAAGGTTGAAGGTCACTTCCTTAGCGTGGTGTCCAGATAATGGCAATGTCACCCACAAACACCTAGTGGAAATGAGGAGGTTGGCTTGTGATGGGACCAGCTTTCTCTCAGCCATGCAACTGAGAGCCATTACCTTGGTTTGGTGACCAGATGATGGCAATGTCATACCACTAGATATTCATGGACGTGATAGGTCGACTCGTGATCAGACCTCCTACCCTTCAACTAACCCTTTAAGCATTATTTATCATATTGCGAGTCCCCCTTTACTCAAAGATAAGCGTTTCACTGCTTTCTTGGGTGATCCTTGGGCGAAGCATCTAGAAGGTTCATACAAGGCTTTTATCTTTTACCCAACATCAATCCCTTTGGGCCTTCAGCCCCTCTTCCCATAGAATGAGGGACAACCACTTCTTGGGTTAATACACCCTAAAATCCCAAGAGATAAGGAAATGGGGGGAAATAATGATGGAATGTGGTAAGTATGGTCGGGAACGGTACGATGGCTCTTCAAGGGAGTTCTTAGTAGCAAACCCATCCCCAAGGAAGACCACTTACTAGGGCACAATGTTAACCACCAAGGAGAAGCAAGGCAAAAGGCATAATGTCCAAGCATATATCATGAAATCTAGAGCAACCTATGATACAACATACTCAAATGGCTTAAATATTGAAATGATGCTTACCATAATACTGACTTGTACCTCCTTAGTTTTCCACAAAATGGGGATAGCAGGTACTAGGAGTCAACTATATGCTGGCCAATCTGAACAGCTCCTACCAAAATGCACTGAGAAACTTACTGTCTCAATCACTGACAATGTACTTAGGCAACCCATGGAGTCTAAACACCTCCCTGAAGAACAACTCTACCGCATGTGGTGCCTTTTACTTTGATGAAATCACGAAGAAGTGCACGAACTTGGTCAACCGATCAACTACATAAATGCAATCCCTGCCATGCACCTTCGGTAGACCTATGATGAAATCCATCGAGATACTCTCCCACTTTTCTCCAGAATGGGTAAAGGTTGCAGTAATCATGTTGGATAAGTATGCTCTAACTTGTTTCGTTGACAAGTGATGCATTCCCTCACATGAACACATCATCTTTGAGGCCCGTCACATGAACACATCATCTTTCAGGCCCTTCCATGAGAACCTCTCTCTGATCTGTCTATAAGTTTTGAAGTATCCATGGTGCCCTGCCAATGGTGTATCATGACTATCCCTCATATTCTTCTCCGTAAGTGTGGACTCAAAAACTAAATATATTTTGTCCTTGTAGAAGATAATGGCATCCACCATTTTGTAGCTATCATCCTAAATGTGACCATCCATCAACTCGGAAGAAAACGTATTCTTGGAATATTCCACCAGAAGGTGGGACTTCCAATCAACTGAAACCTCTGTAATGGAACATGCATCTGGTTTCCTAGAAAGGGCATCAGCAACAATATTTTTCTTGTCCTTCACATATTTGATGTCAAAATCATAAGCATGTCTCTTGTTGACCCACTTTTGTTGTCCTTCATTCAGATCCGTATGTTCCGGAAAATACCACAAACCGTTGTGGTTAGTCTTAACCACAAACCTTCAACCTGCCAAATACTGTCTTAAATTCGCCAAGGCATGCATAATGGCGAGCATCTCCTTGTCGTAGATGGAATAGAGTCTCTCTGGTCCCCTGAATTTCTGAATTTCAAATGCTATCAGATGTCTGTTTTGCATCAAGATAGCTCTTATACCATCAGCCAAAGCATTACACTCGGGCACAAAGGGCTGAGCGAAATCAGGAAGTGCCAATACTTGACAAGTGCTCATCACCTCCTTGAGCTTGTCAAATGCTTTCTGAGATTCCTTTGTCCACCTAAATGCCCCTTTCTTCGTGAGATCTATCAGGGGTGCACCCAACTGTGAAAAACCCTTAACAAAGCCCCTATAATAAGTGCACAATCCAAAAAATCCATGCAACTCTGCAAAAGTCTTAGGCGGTGGCCAATCCAATATGGCTTGTATATTCTCCTGATGCACCTGCAGACCCTGCGCACTGATCACATGGCCCAAATACAAAATATTTGTCATGTCGAATTCACATTTTTACGCCTTGGCATATAATGACTGCTCACCCATAATACCCAATACCTCATCCAACTGCCTCAAGTGATCCTCCCATGTCCTACTGTATATAAGGAGATCATCAAAGAACACCAAAAGAAACTTCTGCAACTGCTTATTGAAAATGTGGTTCATGCAAAACTGGAAAGTAGCAGGTACGTTGGTCAACCCAAAAGGCATGACCAAGAACTCATAATGCCCATAATGGCACCTAAAAGCAGTAGTGTGAACATCCTACTCCCTTACCCTGATTTGGTGATATCCTGGTCGAAGATCAATCTTCGAGAAGTATACTGCTCCATGCAATTCATCCAACAGCTCATCAATCCTCGGAATAGGATATATGTTTTTGATGGTTTTCTTATTTAGAGCCATGTAGTCAATACACATCCTCATAGTTCTATCATTCTTCTTAACCAAGACCATTGAATAAGCAAATGGGCTGGAATTGGTTCTGATATGCCCCATATCTAACAACTCCTTGATTGCCTTCTCTATTTCATTCTTGAACTTCTTTGGGTGCCTATAAGGATTAGTTATCACTCGTTTTGCCCCTTCTTTTAACTCAATGGTGTGCTCAAAGCCTCTGTCGGGAAGTCTCCCTAGAGGAATCTCTCCAAAACCCGGTCATGTTTGCCCAACAATGACTAAATGTTTGCATGATAAAGTTGGATGCTATCTGAAGACTTCTTAGACGTAATCAGACCTTCTGCTGCGCAAACTACATCTATGTGCCTGAATACGCTTTCCATCTGCTTAGCTTAGGAATACCATTGGCCATACCCCTCAGAACCAACTTCTTACCATTCGTTGCCCTGAATTCCATCTCCATTGTTTGATAGTTCTGAGAATGTTTTCCCAGGGAATAAAGCCATCGAACACGCAAGACGACATTAGTGTCTGCCAATTCAACTACATAGAAGTCATCTGTCACAGTGTAGTTTCCCGAAGTCCCATCCAACTGTGGAACCCTTTGTGTGCATGTCATACTGTACCCATCAGCTACCACAACACTAAATCCCTCAAAGTCTTCTGCAAGAATGCCTCTCCTAGCCACCAGAGATGAATCAATGAAGTTGTGGGTTTCCCCATCGTCAATCAAAATTGTGACACATTGTCCCTGTAATACTCCACGAATTCTTAAAGTGTGAAATCTAGGTGTTGCCATCCTAATACACACTTGCAAACGTGAGCTAAGTCTGTCTCACTTAGTGTGTCCTTGGAGGCACACTGCCTAGGTTCACAACCCACGCTGTCACTTTGACTGGAACCTCTTCCTTCTAGGCTCACTCCTAGGGAAGCCAAGGGGGTTAGTCCCTAGTTTCTAATTAAGTTTTAAAGTTAAGTTCTAGGAGTTGATTTTAGTTTGTTAAGGTTTGGGGGGATTCTAACCTAAGATGCTAAGGCAGCAATGCAAGATGCAAGGTTAGTATGTTAAGCAAGCCTTTTCCTAGGGCAACTAAGACTAGTGCCTAAGATTGGGCAAGGGGTCAACTAAAGTTTAAGGGTGATTCATTAAAAATATGATTACAAGATATACAAAAGAATAATTGAATCAAATATTAAATACAAGATTTACAAGTAAAAATGTGAGGGTACAAAAAGCAAGCTAACCACTTTTAAGTATTTGTGTGCAGGATACAAGGAGATCAAAGCATTATCACATTTATGAGATTATCATCAAACACATCAACAAAGAAGATTTAGAGATTTTAAGCACAAGTTTTATAAGGATGATGAAGATTACCCACTCTTGTTTTCTCTATTCTATTGAATATTTCAAACATAACAGTGAATTTTCATGTCAATTTGAGGTATCATTAAATCCTTCTTTTGACCTACAATTGACTCCTTAGTTTGCTTAGGGATACCCCCCTTAAGTTAGCAAGCATTAACTTCGAAGTGAGAGAAAATAAGCAATGTGATAATGGCTTGTTTCCTAGTGTTATCCAAACTCTTTTCAGCTTTTGCATGGTGGCAATTTCGAGATGATAACATGGTATATTGAGTCAATGGCCCATGTTTCAAATTCATCAAACATTTAAGCGATCAAACCCATCTCACCTTTCCAATGAATTAAACCAAGATTCATCAAGCCCATTCCAAAGCTTACTTTTGAAACATCCCATGCAAGAGTCAATTGCCCAAATGCTCCAACCTGTCATGGGTCCCACCATGTTCAAGGGAACCAGATACAAACCACGTTAGACCCTGTAGAGTTTGCTTTCGAAGAAGTTTGAAACTAAGCCAATGGGCTAATGACCTCAACACTCCAATGTCTAAGAGGAGGGACACAATCTCCTTTCGCATAACTAACGCGAAGCCCTTATTTGATTTGAATGTTCTCTTGCGAGTTGTTTCAAGCCTAATCAATGGCTCTAACCCCCCTCAATGGCTACAACTTTGTGCATCATCTCACCCTAAGTCAATTGATGATTAAAAGGGGCCAAAATGACTTAGTCAACTGGGGCATCGCCATCTCATATTGCGATCATTTTCAAAGGTTCTAAGGAGATCAATGATCCAACTTAAAAGAGCGCTTAACGATCAAATTTGGATGTTCAAAGGGACGTGCACACATTTGGATTTATAAGGATAGGTGCACCCAAGTGTTTTGTCATTTTTCTCAACATTATATTACCATTGATCCATGACCATAAGCTGTGTATTCCACAATATGTCAAAAGTTTAGCATATCTTCCTTAGGGTTTTAGGAAGCATTTTCGAAATTGTTGAGTATGTTAAAAGAGGAACCATGAGCTGTGAATAACCAACACCCATTTGACCCAGAACCAAAGGGAGTGTTTATATGAATCTCCTTTGGCGAGTTATTATTTCTAGGTAGACATCCACCTATCGTCGCCTCCTCCTTAATTATAATCGGAGTGCTTTCATTTTGAATAATAGACTCTCTTTGAAGACTTAAATATAGGTATTGCCTACCCCATCCTTTGAATGTTTTGAAATGAACAGATTTACATTTGAATCCTTGAGCATTCGAAGGATATACTCCATGTCCTCGCTTTCCTGGCCCTCTTTAGACTAGTGACTTTGCACCTATCGAGCCTTTGATGAAGCTCAACACTGACTAGCAATTTCAATTTCAGCTCGGAAGACATGAAATCCATCCAACCTTCTAAGCCTAACAAATTTCTACTTATGTATTCCTCCAATTCTTATGCCCAGATATTTTTACCAATTCTTTCTTAGCCACAAAAAGAAGTCTCGAAAATGTATCCAGTGAATTCATTGTGCAACTAACCCAACTGAATATAACTTCCATTTGAATACTAACCTAGCTCATATAAATGGTAGTCGCTATTTAAAACAAACAATCACAGGTTCTTTCCCATGGCAACAAAGAAACCCAAGTCCAAAGGAATAAGTTTGAACGTTCAACCTAAGCTAAAAGATGGTACTGTTAATATTATGGTAGCTTCGGGAGGTATGAACCTCTATTATGACCTATGACGAGATTAGAATATTCCGAAAGGAAGCAAAGAAATGAAGGAAACCCTAGACAAGTTGTCGGCTGCAGATATACATTTAAAATGAATTTATTGGTACCCAGAAGGAGAAGTCGGCCCCAGTAAAACTGCCCAGACTACTATAAATACAGGGCGCCAGTTCTCATTATTCACATCTCAACAGTTGCAAAGAGAACTGGATCTGCGTAGGTGCAGTAGCAGCTTGTGCACAAGTTTCTGGGAAGGTGTGCGCTAGCCTCTGGGTGGGATTATCTGATTAGCTTGGTTTCTATTCTTGCTTGGTGCATTAGCCTCTCTTGGCTATTGGATTGCTACCAAGATTCTCTTCTCTGTCAAGGTCAAGGTGCTCGAAGGGTGGCTTCGGCCTATGGTTGGGTGACGAGGGTATCGTCAATGGTAAAATGTGCACAAACTTCTATATTCTAACAGGTTATGGGCCCACACCCCCTTCATTCAGCCTAAAACACTGGAAGGAAACATAGTCGCTAGGATATTGAGCTCGCTAAGGAACTGCCGCTAGGGTTACTAGTAGGAGCAGCTTCCAAAACACTGCAGCTAGGGTTACTAGCAAAAGCAGTTGCAGAAACCCTAAATCTTTGATTCAGCACCTTGTGATGGAGCATCCCGCTCAAGAAGAAGATATTCAGATGCGCCCTAACCCAGTGCACCTCTTGGCCCTCTCAGAAGACAGAAATGACAAAGTTGAAGTTTTGGATCATGGCATGACCAGTTACCAGTCAACCGAAGACATGTGTGAAACAATCAGTCTTTTACACTACTCAGTACTTACTGGGACGATTGAAGATGACATGTGGTGAATCGATAGTGGAGCTTCTAGGCACATGACGGGAGATCAAGCCAGACTCTCAAATCTAAATGAGAAGAAGACATCTTACAAAGTGGAGCTTGGAGACAAAAGCACTTACCTCGTCGAAGGATTTGGACAAGCCTCCGTCAAATTGGAATCAGGTAACCATGTTCACTTAAGCAATGTTTTATATGTACCTGGCTTAGAAAATAATCTTGTATCTGTTATCGCACAGTTTGTAGCTTGGTCAAAAGGCTAGAAGATAGAGGCCAAACTGGTGTAACAGGAACCTACCCCACCCAATGTCACCTCAATGGGGAGGTTCTTTCTCTTTAGGGAGGTTAGGCCCAGGGGAGACGTCCCCGGTAACCTGGGGTTTTGAAGAGGCTAAGCTATAAAGCTCAAAGTAAAATTCCCTCTTCACAGGTCACCACCAAGAGCAAATAGTCGGGCTAAACAGCCAATAATGAAGTGTATGCCCAAATGAGAACACCTGCCCGGATCAAAACAATAGCAAAACAATATATGCAGGCTATGATTCAATGGGTTAGTACTTCATATAACTATCTGATATCAATATATTAGCAATTATGACAATAGATATTGACGAGATCAACGTTTATCAATACAGAAATGGAACAATATCAATTCATCGATAAATATCGAGATGATGTAGCAAACAATGTATCCAATCAATCCCTTACTCAATAAATGCTTTAACACACCATCTAATTGCTTATCAACCAAAAATGTTGCGTCAAGATGGAATAACCAAGGATGACGTCAGCCTTATTAGGGTTAGTAGATAGTTAGGGTTTCAAATTATAAGAGTTTTAAGAGTTTGTTTGACCACTATCACTTCAACGTTGGAGACCTAAGATCAATGCCTAAGGGTAAATGGAGTCAATTCAAGAGAGGACACAAGGTTGAAGGTAAAAGGCTAAGGACTACAGGGAAGGGTTCTGAAGTGCTGCAATGGCAGGGCCCCAGAATCAAAACCCTAGGGGAAAGAGGCTCACTCTGGTGTTGCTTAAGCAAGGCCTCGTGCTCTTTCCTCCTTCCTTAGGTTTATCTTGGCAAAACGGCTAGCATCAAGACACGAGAGTGAGGTGAGGGGGAGTGTTGCAAAGGCAAGGCCCTATCACCAAACCCCAGAAGCAGGACGGCCCTAGGTGTAGATAACCTAGGTCGGGGACGTCTCCTCCTTCTTGACCTTTAAAAGGTACGGCTAGCACGGGGGAAGAAGTAACAAGAGTGTAGCAATGGCTAGGCTCTTCATTCCTTCTTCAATGGCTGAGAATTTCTCTTTTAGGGGACATGAGACAACGACCTACTTGTGTGTTTGTCCCCTAGGGTTTTAAAATCAGCAAAATTTATAAATAAATGCAAGAATATAAGACTACAACCATTCAATTAAGAAATTTTGCAGAAAAAACACTTACATATCATGATGAAATAGCATTGCAAACCCTAGTTGTAAACCTTCCTTCAAGAGAAATGCCAAAAATGCCAAGAAAAACCTTCCTTCAACAAGTGCGCCTCACTTTAAAAAGAACAAATACCCAACAAGGGCGCAAAAATCAGATCTCACTAGGAGAGTGAGTTGTGTGTTATGTCAAAATGAGGATAAAACTCCTCAATATATATTGTATCATGACCTTTAATTAATTTTAGATCATAAAAATTAGCCGGCAAGGCTTTAAACCAAAATCATATTGTTTTTAAATTAAAATGTCAAATTAAAAACCCTAACTGAGCTGTAATAAAGGAAAAAGCCCCTTCAAGGGAGGCGCTAGCCCCTTTTAGGGCAAATGAGGCATCCAGGAGCAAAACGTTGACCCCCCAGGGGCCTCCCCAATATGCCACACGTGCCACTACTACCTAGTTTGCCTCCAAGAATGACCATGACGTCATGGTAAGAATCGGGGCGCTTTGAGCCTTCCAAGTCCAACGTCCCACTAAAAAGGGGTCATTCCCCCTAGGTCGGGCTCTACCAAAGTGCCTCTGGTGAAACGTCCTTCTTCTCAGGTGCAAAATCTCAATCAAGCATTGTCCTGTCTCTGGCCCTCTGACGGGGTCTCAGCAACCATCTGATGGGCTCTTCAGCCCCGTGGAGGTCCGAACTAATCATCTCCCCATGTGTATCGGTCCAAATGGTACCTGTTCGTCAGGCATGGTCCTGCACATCAAAAACTTCGCCCTCCATGGGCTCATTAGTCATAGGGATCATAGCAATGTCAATCACATTTCATCAGTAATATTATCAAACATATGCATAAAAACCCTAATATATCATTGAATAGCTCAAAGATATTACAAAAACCTACAATACAAGGTCGAGGAAAAGGACAAGACACCCTATTGGGCTAGTATCCATAAGGAAAGGAAAGTTTCCAAGGGGTTTCATCCAAGCCATGTAAAATGAGGTGATGTGGCTAAGGGATGTCCAGACATACGAATAGAGTGAGAACCAGGGATGCATGATATTACCTATGGGTGCATTTGTAGAAGGCGAGTTGTACCCGTCATGGATGCAAATTTTTCCAAGCCTTTTCTTGCCTTTATTCTTTTCTTTATTTTCTTTTTCTTCTTCTTTTCTTTTTATTAAAGGGCTAACCAAAGGACACTGCCTTGGCGTGGCGACCAGAGCTGACAGTGTTACCCATAGGTACTTTCACAGAGATGATAAGGTTGGCTCGTGATGAGACCCCCTTTCCCTTGGCCATGCAACCAAAGGTCATTGCCCTGGCATGGTAACCAGATGGTGGCAATGTCATGCTGTTAGGTACCCATGAACATAATAGGTTGGCTCGTGATGAGACCCCTTATCCTCTTAGCTAGGTCTTGTTTGTTATTTTCTTCGGGTCCCTCTTGTTTCTTGCTGAGAGGCTTTTTATTGGCTTCTCAGGGATCCCTGGGCGAGGCATCTCGAGGTTTTATTTTCAGGCTTTTATCTTTTACCAGCTGCTTTTACCTTCTGGGCCTTTAGCCCCTTCTTCCCACAAGGTAAGGTGCAACCCCACAAACAGATCATCCTAATGCCCGAACTAGGGGAATGGGACAGATGAGTGGGATATAAGATGAAAAAGTGATGATATGATGGGAGCAGACGATGGCTCTTCAGAAATCCCCACAATGGCAAACCAAAACCTATGGGTACAGGCTTACTAGGACACCCTGTCAATCCCCCTAATCATGGTCAAGTGGGTTAATGTAAGATCCAAGCAGTCGTTAAAGATAAAAGGAGTAAGATGCATATATCTAAAGGTTATAATGATCAAAAGTGACACATACCATGATACCTGGACCAATTACCTCATGGAGCAAGAGCCTTCTCC
>ML777591.1:553095-581956 GCA_009831015.1 Picea engelmannii | reverse complement strand
CAGGTACTACGGTGATAGACACCAATACTTCTTACCATACAATATTACCACATGATAAAAGTATGGAGAGTTGTTTCCAACATACAAAGAGGCTACAGGTAACCATCGTTTGGAAACCCAAAAATTCCTCTTGGAACTATATAATTAGAAGATACCAACTACACAATGTAGCAACTAGAGCAAAACTTTTCCTTTGCTCCAATGTAATCCAATGTCTAGTTGACCGAACAACTATAGAAACACAATGAATAATGTCCCAAGATGGTTGGTGTATTGCATTACATGAGACATGTTATCCCCATTTTGTGGGATAACTAAGGAGATTATGTCTCGAGGCCCTCAGGTTGCAAATATCGAGTGTCGAGAGACTACATGACCAACAGTATCCATTTGCACAAATGGAGACCCTTCTCACCACCACAGAGGTCATAAATTTTCAAATGGCATCCACCACACCAGTTGGCTCCCGAGAGGCAATGGGCTTTGCTCCATGAGGTACAAGTCGAGTATTATGGTGAGTGTCATTTCAATATTTGAGGCATTTGAGTATGTTGTATCTTAGACTGATTTAGATTTCATGACATATGTTTGGACAGTATGTCTTTTTCCCTGTTTCACCTTGGTGGTTGACATTGTGCCCTAGTAAGTGGTCTTCCTCAGGAATGAGTTTGCTACTAGGAACTCCCTTGAAGAACCATCGTACCATTCCCGACCATACTTACCACTTTCCATCACTAAAACCCCCCCATTTCCTTATCTCTTGGGATTTTAGGGTGTATTGACCCAAGAAGGGGTTGTCCCTCATTCTATGGGAAGAAGGGGTTGAAGGCCCAGAGGGATTGTTGTTGGGTAAAAGATAAAAGCCTATATATAAACCTTCCAGGTTCTTCGCCCAAGGATCCCCCAAGAAAGCAATGAAACGCTTATCTATAAGAAAAGGGGGACCCACAAGCATAATGATTATGAATGCTTAAAGGGTTAGTTGGAGGATAAAAGGGCTCATAATGAGCTTGCCTTTCATGATCATGGATATCTAGTGGTATGACATTACCATCATCTGGTCACCAAGCCAGGGTAATGGCTCTCAGTTGCATGGCTAAGAGAAAGGGGGTCTCATCACGAGCCAGCCTTCTCATTTCTACTAGGTATTTGTGAGTAACATTATCATTATCTAGACACCACACCGGGACAGTGACCCTCAACTTGTCCTTAAATTATGAAAGAAACAAAGAATGGCAAAACGATGGGCTTGGAAAAATTTGCATTACAAACGAAGGCAAAAATTTGCATTTGAGACACTACAACCCCTTGTATGTCATGAACCCTATGCCCATTGAGTCTTGACCCTTAACCACTTCATCCACTTTACATGCCTTAGAGAGGGATCTCTTGGAAACACTCCTTGACCTAGGGCCAGATCTACCCAATACGACACCTCGTCAACCCTCCTATATCCAAGCTTGGCAAGTCCCATAATGTCTTTGAGCACTTAATTGTTTGACAGGGTAATCTTCGATGCACATGCTTAGCTGGCTCATTTATTGACTTGATTTACTTATCATGATATTTTGACTTGAGATCCTTGGAGGGCGTGCTTATTTGTCTTTGTAGGACCTAGTTGGTGGATAGTTTTGGAGGAACAAGCCTAGCTTGGGCTTCCATGGGGCTTGAAGCCCACAGGTGGATGCCAAGGGCCCGCATGTCGAATGAGAGAGACATACCTTCGGAGGCCTAAAAGACATGGTGGACGACATAACCTAGCCCTCACATGCCAAACGTTTTGCCTAGGAGAGGTGAAACATCACCTTTAGAGGCATGACATCACCTAGGAGAGATAGGGTTTGGTGGTGAGGTTATCATTCATTGGCACAAGGATGTTTTGAGGAGAATGAGGCTTTGACCATGAAGAAAATGACTTGAATGATTGACATGTGGCTTTGGGCAGCCTAACTACACTCCTCCAACACGAACGACTTGCTCCTAGTGTCAAAACGTCCCCTAAAGGGGTGACGTCACCTTAAGTTAGGATTTCTTTTTGTGTAAAAGTAAATTTTAAGTGAATTGTTTAATATTATTTTGTAAAAGGGGCAAGATTAGGGTTGTTGACCCCTAGTCTTGTGGTTTACCCTAAAATTGTGGACAAACTATTTTGGAGACATTTTGTATAAATAGAGATCATAAGATCTCATTTCATAACATAACTCTCCCATTGTGAGAAGTACTTGGCTGAAATTTTAGCTACTCTTGGTGATTTTGGTGTTTCTCTCTTGTGGAATGTCTTTTGATGAATGTCTCTTGTTGAATGGATGAGGAGTGATGCACATGTGATGTCTCGTTCCCAAGAGTAGGCCAGCAGGGAGTGACTTAGTAGTCTATTTGTTCTCGTAGACTATAGTCAGGCACAAACATGGAACGAGAGGAGAAATAAGGGAGAATTAATGGTTAAACGATGGATTAAGCCAAAAACATAGGAAATGTCACTTAAGCCTAAGTCAACAAAGAAATAGAACGAAAAGGTGTTAAGGGGGGGACTTAATTAATTAATTACTCACCTTAGGAGGAAAAGTGCCTAGCTTAAGTGAGGTCAATGGTGAATTAGATCGAGAAGAGTATAAAGGGAGGAATTCGACCTAATTCCTCATTACGTTATGTTATGATTTGATGTTGAGAGAGTTCCGAGAGGAGGAGGAGATTCGACTTCTACTGTTTTGTGGATTTCTGGAGGAAACCACCACCATTGATCGGTTTTGGTGTTGAGAGACACACACTAGCCTGTCGGAGATACCATCCAGGTATTTCACCGTAGGATTCAGAAGTATCCAGCTTGTAGTGTTGCGCAGCTCAGCGAGTGAGGGCGCAAGGTCAGAGAGAGGGTTTGTGTGACTGCATGAAATCAGAGCTTGTATGGCAGATCTCTTCCGACCCAGTTGAGATCCAGCCAGGGCGCATAGATTAGGCCACCTGTCATCAAATTCTGATGGTGGAATCCTTCAGGGTGCAGCAGTCAGCCATATAGTGCGCAGCTCTTGAGGGAGGACAATTAGGGTTCTAAACGGAGATTCAGATCAGATTCGAGGAAACCCCTCCGACCCAGTACAGCATTAGCCAGGGCGCACATTTTGAGACATATAGCAGCCGATTTCGATGGTGGAATCATTTGGGCGCACTCAGAGAGTCGTGGAGGTGCGCAAACCCCCAGGGGGTGAGATCTGAAGCCTCAGAGGACAGATCTTCCGTCCGACAGTCACCAGGATCAGTCTAGAGGCCAGGGCACTTCTATTGAGACAGTTTCCAGCTCATTCCGACAGTTATAGCCTTTCGGACGAGTTTTCCAGTTTGTAGCGATTATCGTGCTTCTCTAGAACTGTCGATTTTGCCGATCTATCCGTGCATGCATCAGATCTGCCTTCATCTTTTGATCGTGGGTATTTTATGTAATTTGTTTGTATTCCAGTGACGATCCATGAGATCTAACTAAGGACTATTTTCTATATTTCCAGTATATCATTGTATTTCCCCTGCTTAAATCTCATAATACATATTATTGGGCAGTTGTTGTTCCTTATTTCCACATGCATTATATATATATATATATATATATATATATATATATATATATATATATATATATATATATATATATTGTTTAAACCATAATGTATAACATGCACATGCAACAATTACAAAACATCTCAAGCACGTAACTAAAACGCATCCAGAAACCCCCTAAGTATCAGATTTGAAGATAAAACACATCGAGAAACCCCCAGAGTATCATATCTGTGAAACAAAACACTAGATCAGCAGTAGATATCCAGATCAGCTGGATCTAGGATATTTCAGTGCACCCCCTAAAGGCTTGCTCTCTGGACTCTTGGATGAATGTTGCATGGTAACTAGGGTTTGATATCTCATTTTCTTGGATTAGGTAAGGAAAAATCTGCATATGCTATTTATTTCTTGCTTACTTTGGTTATTGTTGGTGGAAACCCTAGGGAGGAGTATGCTAGATACACCCTCCATCATTGCTTCATCTCTTTGTTAAAAGTTTTAAGTCTTTCTTTTTTGCAAGGGTTGCTGGGAGGAATGAAAGTGTGTATACCTTCCTAGATTTACCCTAAGTTTGCTTGGCATACCCTAGGGAGTAAGAGGGTTTACACCCCTAGGGTTGTTGTTAATCTAATTTGTGCTTTAAAGACCCCATTCACCCAATTTTGAAGGCACTAATTTGAATATTCTTGCATTGGAGAAACAAAATATTGCATTGGGAAACATGATTTCTTGCCGTATGAACTTTTTGCAACTTGGGTTTTGTTCCTTGTGCTTAGAGCACCTTTCAGCCACTAGGGAGTCCCCTCCTAAGGGGTAGTTCTTGTTGTTGTGACAAACTTACATCTTCAACCATTAGGGCTGCAGAAACCCTAATCTAATTGCTTCAATAACTCTCTAATCAAACGCTGAAATTTGCCCAAAGTTTGTGTTAAATTTTGAGCTTGATTTCTTATGCAGATTTCTTCTTTGAATTCTTCAACACTTTGGTTTCAGCTTAATACATTTCAACAATATAGAATCATAATTGAATAGCAATAATCATATAGATACGTAAGCATGCACATCAACAACACATATACCCTGGGGAAACCCTGTACAGGGAGAAAAACCCCAACGAACGATATTCCTTTATTGCATTAATAATGTAAGATCACTTACAAACATCCACCATGAAAACTCTGCTCTTAAAGAGCTTTCCAAGTTGACTCTGACCTGACAAAGACCTAAGATATCTTGTTGATATAGATGTATCCTAGTTGCTTTCAAAGACTAAGATATATCAGCTCTGATATGGGCTGTTGAAACTGCCTCTAACTGATTGATTTGTGCGTCTATATGTTGCCTCTATATCTTGATCTACAACACGGATATGGCTGCCTCTCTAGCGCTGATATGTACCTCTGTACAACATTGATATGGTTGCCTCTTTAGCACTGATATGTACCTCTGTACAGCACTGTTATGGCTGCCTCTTCAGCGTTGATATGTACCTCTGTACAACACAGAAGAACCACTTCTTCACTACTGCTCAGCCACTAGGATCGCATTCACCTGTACTCATCCACAGGCACGTCCACTCAACAGATCTTCTTTCCCACTGCATTACACAGGAGTGTCATCTGAAGTTTCTCATCAACTTTCTACTCAGAGGAGGATAATACATCATCTTAATTTTTGTCTCATGACGATGCACCCAGCACTTTGGGATTTCACATGTTCACCTTGTGCTTAACCACAGGCACGTCCAACTCTGCATATCTCCTTTCTCACTGCGTTACACAGGAGAATGATCTGGAGTTCTTCTCAACTCTTTGTAAGGAGGAGGCCATCTCTACGTTCCAACTCTGTCTCAAATAGGAAGCACACAACCATCTCAGGGGCTCTCTCTCAGGTTTGTGTCCTGGAGAATGTCTCACGCAGCTGTAATCATCAACACTCCCTCTCAACTAGGGAGGCATTAGATATTATTTTCGGGATTAACTGCGTAGTGTAAGTCATTAATCTATGACCCATATCCATGAGTATTAGTCGCAACTGACCAATAATTCTCATGATTTGAATAGTCCACTTAGCACTCATTACATCGGGTGATGCTCACAGGGGTGAAGAAATGGGATTGAAACCAACGAAATGAATCGCATAGCATCAATCATCACTTCCGAGGCTTGTACCCGGTAACCAGGACTTCCCAGGTGGTCACCCATCCCAAGACGCCTCTGGCTCAAGCGCGCTTAACTGTGGAGTTTTTCCCACAATCAAGCCCACTTAGCTTGCTACCCCATTTGCAAAACCTTAGCAAGTATTGTGCCTTGTGAACTACCCAGTTAGAGCTCCCTTCACTCTTATTATTTAAGCATATAGGGGCTTCCGCAGTGCAAGATATTAGATATTATTTTGGGGATTAACTGCGTAGTGTAAGTCATTAATCTATGACCCATATCCATGAGTATTAGTCGCAACTGACCAATAATTCTCATGATTTGAATAGTCCACTTAGCACTCATTGCATCGGGTGATGCTCACAGGGGTGAAGAAATGGGATTGAAACCAATGAAATGAATCGCATAGCATCAATCATCACTTTCGGGGCTCCTTCATCGGGCCAAGTCTCACACGAAAGTATTTCGAACTTTGTCTTGGTTGCAGTCATCAACACTCTCTCTCAACTAGGGAGGTATCCTTCACCAAGCTAATTTGGTGAATATGTCTGCAATCTGCTCATGTGTAGGAAGGTATTGCATGTGTACTATTCTCCTCTGCATCGTGTCTCTAATATAATGATATTTTATCTCAACGTGTTTCGATCTACATGAAACACTAGGTTCTCAAAGAGCTTTACACACAGCTCTAGTTATCATCATAGGATCCATCTCATGATCAAGTAAATCTGTCAGAAGCTTGTGAAGCCATATTGCTTAGCACACTCGATGCTACATACTCTGCTTCTGTGGTACTCAAGGCCACAGAGTTTTTGTTTCCTTCTGCATCAGAAAACCATGGCAAAGTTCACAGTAAGACAACAACCAGATGTGCTCTTCTGGTTCACTGTACTCTCTGCTCAATCTGTATAGGTATATCCCTGCAAACTCAAGTCTACACTGGAGACGCATCACAGGCCATATCTAACTGTGCCTCGTAGATATCTCAATACATGTTTCGTTGTTGTCTAGTGAGTCTGTCTCAGCTAACTCATGGAATGACTAAGTACATTCACTGCATAGCAAGAATCAAGTCTGGTGTTAACCAGATACATCAATGATCCAATCAGTTGTGGATCAATCTCGTCTGAATCATCTTTATTCATTTTCTTCAAATCCATCACCGTGGATTTGCATTCTGTCAAACTAAGCTTCTTTAATATTCCCACTGTATATTTTCTTTGACTCAGGAAAATCTCATCAGTCCTCTGTCATACTTCTTGTCCCAAGAAGTAGTGCATAATACTCATATCCTTCATCTCGAAATCAGAAGTCAAAGCTTACTTGTATCCAACAACAAATCTTTCTGAATAAGTTATCAAAATCAGGCTCTCGTCACCAACACTATAACAATATAGGTTTGGATCAACAATACTCTTGTTGAAACCCAAACTCATCAAGAATCCATCTATCTAATGTAATTTCCAACGCGTGGATGGTAGTACAGATGGAAGTGTATCGGATTACTGAATCAATATATCTCATCATAGTTCACTCCCTCTGCTTGTGAGGATCCTCTGACTACAAGTCTCATTTTATATTTCTTGATACTTCCATCAGTTGCATGTCTTTCCGCCGCTTGCAGAGTTTGTCAAACCCAGACAGGCCTTTTATAGCCTACTGCAAAGTCCCTGGGAATACCAACTAGAGCAACTGGATCAACATATTAATGGTTATCTCCCTCTGGACTGTTGAAGAGGAAGAAGGTATTGTCTCTCTTTCTCAATTAGTTTGACTCCTTATTAATCAAGTGACTCCCTCTGAAGTCTGAAGGATAAGCTTATTCCTTTGTTGTTAGCCTGCCTGGAACAAGAAAACAAACAAAAGGAAACAAGACAAGAATATCTCCTAGAGGAGATTCATGAGTACATCTCTAGAGTTAAAACATTTTAAGGATTGTTGTCACGGCTACAACACCTACTTGTAATGTAGCAACCTTAGAAATGTAGGTTATAGTCATGATAAAAACAAACAAACCTGGAGTCTTCACTTCCAGTGTGTTGTTCTTCTGAATGCACTGAGACTTCTCTGGGTCCATGATTTTCACCAGGGGTTCCTTCTTCCTGCAAATACCCTTATGACAATGATGCAAATAATATATATATACAAGTGCATACCTGAGAGTGTACACCAATGAAGGTTCTGCTTGTTTGTTTTGTAGCCACCTATACTTAGGTCTAGTAGCAACTTCCTGCATGCTCAGGACAAACCTCAGACTTGGTCCTTTTGTACCTTAGAGACTCCTTCGGATTTGGGCCTGGAACCTTGCTCAACATCCTGACTTCTATCAACAACAATATTGTTGTAGTGCTATCTGTCAAGTAACTCATACATAGCCCTTGCTATTGGATAGTGCATTTTAGGGTGCACAGTTGTTGCAATCTTTTGTTATTGTCAATACTGCCTCATATTTTCTTGACACCATACCAGCAGATTCATTTCGCTATTTTCTTTTCCTTGGAGGAAGAGACTCTTCATATTCTATTGACCAAATGTGTAAATGTCCAGTTTCTCCAGGCTTTGTAAGTGTATCATCTATATATCTCTTATGTGAATATACTCGCACTTCATTTTGCATGGCAACTGTCAACAGTAACTGGGCATTGCCTACAACAAGTCAATCCAAGGCAGTGACACGACCTGAAGGAGATATCCTATCCTCAAGTATGAAATTACCATCCACCAAATAGGTCTCAGCATCCCAGATATTAACAATCATACCATCAAATGCAGTAATAGAGCTTGCAGTCTTATTGCAACCATTGGCTAAAGAAATCGCCTTTATTGAACCTTCACCAACTTTAATCAGGCCCACGCAGTGACATGAAACCTATGCCATCTG
Organism: Picea engelmannii; assembly: GCA_009831015.1. Taxonomy (NCBI): domain Eukaryota; kingdom Viridiplantae; phylum Streptophyta; class Pinopsida; order Pinales; family Pinaceae; genus Picea; species Picea engelmannii. The sequence goes on along the minus strand of ML777591.1, from coordinate 573,364 downwards.
ACAATATGTGGTAAATGATTCTTGGTCCTGGGAATCACTTATTTTTCAAAGCTTTTAGAACACCATCAGAATGGTACGTGGCAAAATCATAGGCAGTTGTTTTATGGTTTGCACCAAGCAGAGCACCTTCTCACTGTTGACATAAGGAAACAAGATTTCTTGTAGGCATTACAGCAATACTTGTAACCTGACATAAATCATTAAAATTAATTAACTTTGGCAAGTGGTCATGATTTTCGGAGGCCTGTCGTGGGGGTTCTTCTAGCTATAGCAGCCTTGAACTTCATAAAAAAATCCGAACACTGCCTCAGTTATACGTTGCCACGGGTTTGTAGTTTCAGTCCTTAGCGACTGTCCCAAAAGACTTGAGGTTGCGACTGTTCTCTTCTTATCTAGCAAGCCAAGCCACCAAGGGATAAGTGGTTGCCCCCCATGCTGTTCCAGAATTTCAGTCCTTTCTCTTTAGGTTGCAGTAGCCTTACTACTTGCCACAGAAGATTAAGGGAGGGATCCGGCCCTTCCCTTGGGTTGTGGCCTCTTTTCCATATGTCATAGTTGTTGATCAAGGGTTGAATTTACCACAGGAAGGAGATCTGACCCTCTTCATCTACCACAGATTTGTCAAGAGGGGTCTGGCCTCATGAACAACCACAGATTTTTAAAGGAGAGGTCCGACCCTCTTCTCTTCACACCTACAACAGACCTTACCTTCAATTTGTAGTGTGCACTGGTTTTCTTCAAGCCTGCTTTGATACCATGTTAGATTTTCAATGACCTATGGCTCATGTATCTTCTTTAAATTTTATGTTTAACTATAACTTGAACCATAACTATTGCAACAAACCAAGATCACAAGAAGAATAACCATCCACAAGAACACAAGAAGTATCCTTGGAAACCCTTCTCAACAAGCGAAGAAAACCCACCCAATCCTTTGCTATATTCCTCAAGAAAAATACCTCCCACACCATCACCAAACCTAGCACACAAGAGGGTGTTGCAATTCTCATAATCTCATACCACAACTTCTGAAATCATGAGATGACACAATGATAAGTGTGGTTCCTCAATAGGGATTCACCTTTATTTATATAAGACTTGTCACATCAAATGATGTGTCTTTTGGCACAATAGGGCCGACCTCAATAACTCAAGATATAATTAATAATTACCATATTAATTATTATCTTTTTATATTAATTATCTTTTACATTATTTATCTTTTATATTAAGGTGGGGTCGACCTGTACCCTTTACATTACAATATGGGTTACAGGTAGGTCTGACTCTTGAACAATATAGCAAGGGATCTCATACACCCACTAGTGCACAGCCACTAGGGGCACATCCATAGGGATGTCCATATCTCTGACTCACTGAATTACATAAAAGAACCACTTCTTCACTAGTGCTCAGCCACTAGTATCACGTTCACCCGTGCTCGTCCACAGGCACATCCACTCAGGAGATCTTCTTTCCCACTGCATTACATAGGAGTGTCATCTGGAGTTTCTCATCAACTCTCTCCTCAGAAGAGGCTAATACATCATCTTCATTTCTGTCTCATGACTATGCACCCAACACTTCGGGATTTCACACGTTCACCTTATGCTCAGCCACAGGCAAGTCCATATCTGCAGATCTCCTTTCTCATTGTGTTACACAAGAGAATCATCTAGATTTCTTCTCAACTCTCTGTAAGGAGGAGGCCATCTCTATGTTCCAGCTATGTCTCAGATAGGAACCACACACCCATCTCAAGGTCTCTCTCTCAAGTTTGTGTCCTGGAGAATGTCTCACGCAGTTGTAATCATCAATAAGCCCCGGCCTGTGAAGACTCCTCTCCAGATACTGGATGTCCCTGGTCCTGTGCCTGCTCCACCTCCTCATCCTCATCAATGTCACTGTCAAAGTATACCTCAATGTAGTGGGCCTTGCTCGATTTTTCACTCCCTGCACATCTGTGTCCTAGTTCCCATGGTTCCTAACAGCTGAAACACAATTTCTTTTTCCTCAATTCTCTCCTGGTCTCTTCATCCAGTTTGGGCTTTCCGGCCCAGTCCCTCTGAGGTGCTTTGGTCTCCTTAGTCTTTGGGGAAAAAGGGGTTTGGGTGGAAACCGACTTTTAGGTACTGCATCCTACATGTCACGAGCTCTATTGACTGCATCCTGTAAAGAGGTAGGCTTGTAAGCCTTGACCCATCTTCGTAGAGGTTGCAATAGCCCCTCAACAAACAACATCACCAAATGGGCCTCTGAAATGTCTGTCACCATCACAGCAACCCTCTAAAACTCAGATATATAAGTATCTGTGTAATGTTCCTGAATTGGCTAGTCTAGGAAATGTTGCTAATGTGTGTGTAGGATTAATGGTTTACGGCATATAAATGATCATACAAATAACAAATGCAACAAAAGACTACAAAGTTTATATTATGATATCTCTGCGGAGTACAAATGTCGAATGCGGCTGAATAAAATGAATCACTCGGCTAGATCAAATGACAAAAAGATCCTAGCCAGAATACAATAAGAAAACTAAATGATAATACCCGATAATAGATGAGCACTGCGGGATCAATGGCTGAACTGGAATTGTGGCAGCTCGCACGGTAACTGCTGAAAGTCCGAAAAGTTCGCCCTAGTGGCTAAACCTCTTGGAATGGCCTGGAAACTGTCCCAAATGGTGTGCCCTGCTCTAGCTCTCAATTCTGGTGACTGACCGGCCCCTCTGGTGGTGTGTCTAGACCCCGGATGGATCCCCTAGGGGAATGCGCCCCCCCTCTCACTGGGAAACTGTGCCCTAGTGATTCCACCGTCGAAATCGACTGAGATGTGTCTCAAAATGATCGCCTTGGCCTACTGGGAAATAGGTCGGAAGGGTTTCCTTGTATCTGATCTGATGACCCCTCGAGAACCCCGAATGTGTCCGCCAAAAGTGTCGCACTCCCAAGTCTGGAAAATGTGCCCCAAATGATTCCTCCGTCGGAATCTGACGAGGAACCAGGCAAAAGATGCGCCTTGCCTTCCTCTCAACTAGGTCGGAGGGGAATCTCTGAACTCTCCCTGGATGGGACAAGTCGACCCACTGAACCTCCTTAGAAGTTGTGCCCTCACCCTGGATAAGTGTGCCCTTGCTGCTGGACCTTGTGTAACTGTTGTTGAAGAATGATGGAAGACCTGTGTGATCTTCCCGATGACTAGGGTGTGTCTCTCAACACCGAAATCAACCAATTGGTGTCTTCCTCCTGGAATCCATTGAACCATCTCTCCTGAGATGCGCCTCTCTCCTCAATGACAAGTCAAAATTCGCATAATGATTAATTAGGTCGCTGAACCTTCTCTTATAGCTTTCCTAAACCCTAATTCACTGTTGAAACCCTAATTCATTGTTGACTTCTAATTTTAGCTCGTCTGTTCTATTTTTAGCTCATAATGGCTTAAAAAGCGCTTTTAACTACTTTTAGCTCAATGTCACTTTCCAAACATAACACCTTTAACTGGAGTGACCTCTAGTAACCCTGTTTACCCCTTTTCTGACCCTGGCTATAGTCTAACGGGGCGGTTTAGACCATTAAGCCTCCTCTCTGGAGCTCCTATTTGGAAAGGGACATTACAGTCCTCCCTTCCTGAAATTGCTTGTCCTCAAGCAATACCAATCCAGGGTGTTGCAACACCTGCTCGCTCTCCCAAGGAGCGTCCTCTACTGGAAGCCCTCTCCATCTGATCAAACAGTCTCTGATAACCCTGCTCCTCAGTTTCCACTCCCGGAGTAGGGTTATCAGGGTTATCTAATAACCCTGCAAGATTCAATATGACAATCAATCATTTCCCTAGGACAACTAAGACTAGTGCCTAGGATTGGGCAATGGGGTCAACTAGATTGAGGGGGTTTGATTACAAAAGATTTACAAATAAAACAATGATTACAATTACTTCACAACAATGTTAGATACAAATCCACAATTTAGATACAAGATGAATAGATGATACAACAGATACAACAAGAATATCTAAGAATTTCAAAATATAAAGATACAAAGAGGCAAGTTAACCATGTGTTTTAATGTGCAGGAAGTAAAGGATTTCAAAGCATGGATATCATCAACACATTAAGCCAAGCAGGCCCCAATAGCAATTACTCTATTGGACTGCTTTTCAATGGCAACCACAACATTCAAGACCCAACAAGAAGATGCCTCCAAATGGGATGCGCTATCTCTTGAGGGATCATACCATAAAGAACACTTAACAAATAAATTGGAAAGCTTGAAAGAACAAGTGCTCAACAATACTTAAAAGATTGACACTTAGACAATTAATCCGCAAAGAAGTGTACTTGCATGTAAAAATGAAAGAGATGTGTGCTTGCAAGTAAAGTTTTAAACAACCATAAGATGTACCAATGAAAGTAAGGTGTTCAAAAGCTTAGTAGATTAAAAGTTACTTAAAGATTGTTAAAGATTTTATTACCCTAACTAAGTGTCAAACCAAAATCCTCCTCCCCCAATTACCAAATGGTTGTTGGATGCTCAAGAAGTGAGGCAACAAGGCCTACCCTAGCTTCACAGGTCAACCCTAAAGATCCGAGTACTCCCGAAAAGGATGTCGTGCGCTGTGAGACCATCCCCGGCCTAGCACCTTCCGTTGCCTTCCTCAAACCCCGTTTTAGATGGCGAAGATGGAGAATTTAAGTGTCCTATTAAGTCTAATATGTTATTACGCCTATGGACTAAGTATTTCGATGTGTTTAAGAGTGTTTAGGTGACTTTTACTTGCCTAAAAATAGTGAAAAAGTGCCAAAACCGAAACTTTAATCAGACCAAAAGATATGTTTTAAATCTTAAGAATGAAGCATGTAAACACATATAGCATGTGTAATGAATTGCTAAAAAGAACAAGTTATCCCTACACCATTTACTTAACCAAGAATATTTGCAAGCATGAAAGAAAAGAGTGCTTTTAAAGGACAAGAACAGCTTGCCAATAAAAGTGAAGATTGTTTTAACTCATCATCACTTAACCATGTATGTTATTGCTTTAAGATAATGTGCTAAAAAATGAAACTTGAAAGATTAAAGCATGTAAGTGAATTTATGCCTCCTTGGGCTTAAGCTAAGACTAGTTATGTGAATGTGAGATCTAATTCTAGAAGATTTTAACTATGTGAGCATAAGCAAATCATAAACACATTACTAATCTAGCCATACGATATTGGGGATGTCTCAACCAAGGTGTAGGCAACCATTAAGAAAATAACTTGAAACGAAAAGCAAGAAACAAAACCACTCACAATGGCACAAGGTGGAGGCAAGCCTACCTTTGTTGTGCCAAAAAAGGTTTGGAAGCAAAAGAATGACCTTAGAAATGGTAGAAAGAGAAGGGAAAGGGTGAGTTTTTGTTACCCAATCAATGGAGAAGTTCTTGAGGTGTTGTATGACCGAAAGTGGACAGCATAACCCTTATACCTGGTAAGAACCTGCAAAAACCAGCAAGCTATTGCTTGCTGGAAATGCTACACAACACACCAAAAGTTAAGAAAAAATTATGTTTTTATGCAGAAATTTTTCACATACAAGTATCCCAATAAAAGTAGATTTAATGTGACCTATCTATGATTGTTAGCAAACTGAAATATGGAAAAAATGAGAAAAAAAATCAGATCTGAAAAAACAATGGAGTTTTAGGTAGGTTTTAAGAGTAGACTCTTCCTTGAGGCTAGCCCAATAAAACCCTAGAGGTAAACCTGCAAAAGTTGTGAGAGAAGCTACAAAAATAGATAGAATGTGAATAGATCTAGATGGTAAAACAAAATACTTTGAAATACCCAAATAAACACTTCACTAGATCAATGATAATACTACCACAAATCTATCTAAACAAAATACTTTGCTTGGAGTTTCTACTCTAGATCTATAAACTTGAAGCAAAAATAAGAGAGAAAAATAGAACAAGATCACCTCAATAGTAGCAAGAAGCAACAAGAATACTCTTTGTTTCTTCAAATCCTCTGTAATGATCCCAAGCCAATTATTTGCTTGGAATCACTAACTAACCACTGATTTGATTATTATTTGTTGAGAATGCAGGTTGACCATGAATATTTCGGCCTTAGGGTTTATTCAGTTATTGGGCCATGGATTTATACAAACATCATTATCATCGTATGAAGATCATCAACACTACACAATATAGGAACCACAAGCAAATAGTTGAACTTTATTATAAGAAAGAAAGCACCTGATACAATAGAGAAGCAGATATGAATAGATGGCTTCAAGGCAATACTAGAGCTGCATACAAAATGCTCCCGGAGATACAAATCAAGCCTCCCAAAGGCTGTCAATAGAAGGTGAACGCTCAACTGCAAAACCAGGGTTTCAACCTAACCCCCAAGCAACTGGTACAGCCCTGATGACTGCTGGTACGGCCTACTGAAGACAATGGACACCAAGGGTTCGGCCCTCCTGAAAATATAGACCTCCTGATGCTACCAAACTCTCTCCAATGATAGATCAAGGCAATGAAAGCCTCCTCCTGAAGTATGGATCACAAACATTGAAGCTTCCAACTTAAACTGCAGAAACCCTAGGATGGTACGACCCTCCTGAAACCCTAAATATGGCCAATAGTACGGCCTAGTTGCATGTGTCCTCCAAATCGTCTGAAACTCTCTCGGATGATAGATCGGGCACCTACAAGCACTTGAGAGAAGTCTCAAGGTCAAATCTAGCTTGTAGCCTTCTAGATCTAAGAAATACTGAATCTCCAAGTCGTACCCTTTCTCCTGAAATCGTCCCAACCTGCAGTAAATGACAGGGACGTGATGACTCCTCCAAGAAGCCCTCAAATTGATGAGCAAGGGCTTGCAAGCAAAACCCTAATGCTAGAAACCTCTCAAGCTTCTTCCTTATGATGGATTGAACTCTTCCTCAACAACTGGTGCGCCCCTGCAAGAAAACCTAGTTGGTACAGCCCAACTGATCCAAATGGTACGGCCCTGCTAGTCCTCCTAGATAGATGATAGTTGTAGAATGGTGTGGGTGGAGTATTTCATCCCCGAGACCAAGCTTGGAGCTAGGTGAGTGGAATCTTTCACCACTGAGCTGCTCACTAGGGTTTGTAATATCAAAACCCTCAAAACTGTATGCTCAAGAGCATCAACAAGCAAAATACCAAAATCCAAAATGAATAATAGGTGCAGCCCAGCCTCCTCTTTATACTTTTCTTCTATTTCTCTATTGAGTTAGGTTAACCCCTATGGTTAACTCCTAACTCAACCTCCAGCGCTTCTATTCCTTCATTGAGTTATCTTTTAACTCTTTTTCACCTTTTTATCAAGTCAACTTAAGAATATAACCTTAGTTTGGTTAACCCTTCCCCTCAGTGTGAGACTATGGCATAGTGGGGATGCCTAGGCCACTGAGTCTTCTCACAGCCTCTTCATCAAGAGGTGGGGGACATTATAGTCTCCCCTGCTTGAAATTGCTTGCCCTCAAGCAATTCCAAACCTGTTTCTCTCACCACTTGTTCATTTTCCCACGTGGCATCCTCAATGGGTAGATCCTTCCACCTGATCAAGTACTCTTTGATGCTTCTCTTCCTAAGCCTCTTCTCCCGAACCTCTAGTATCTCTTCTGAAATCAAGACAAGCTGCCCTTCTTCGTCCATGGGAGGTAGTATCTTGATGGGTGTGATGTGTTGGCCAATGGCCCTCTTTAGGCAAGACACATGGAAGACGTTGTGTATCCTGCTGCCTTGTGGGAGCTCCAGTTCATAAGCCACGGCCCCTATCTTCCTGCTAACTCTGTAGGGCCCAAAGAAACGTGGTTGTAGCTTCTCTGCTCTGCTTCTTTTTATAGAAGCATGCCTGTATGGTTGGAGCCTTAGATAGACTAAGTCACCAACCTCAAAATTATGCTCGACTATGTGCTTGTCTGCTTGGACCTTCTGTTGGTTCTGTGCTCTCTGTAGATGATCCTTCGACTCCCTGAGAATGTCTTGGCTCTGTTGTACCCAATCCTGTACCATAGGTGCCCTGCTGTCACCGAAGGAAATCTCTACAAAATATAATGGATCATAGTTGTACAAGGCCTTGAATGGTGACATGCCTATGGACACGTGCTGGGTGGTGTTGTAGCAGTACTCTCCTAAGTGAAACCATCTGACCCACGCCTTCTGCTGCCCTGCTACATAATTCCTGAGGTAGCCTTCCACCCACTTGTTGACTATCTCGATTTGCTCATCCGTTTGAGGGTGATAGTTGGTACTAGGTGTTAAGGCCATACCAACCAATCTGAACAATTCTTGCCAAAAGGTACTCATGAACTTGCTATCCCTGTCACTGACAATGGTTTTGGGTAAGTTGTGCAACCTGAAAATCTCCCTGAAAAACAGTTCGACCACCTGTGTTGCGCTGAAGTCTGTGGCTATGGAGAAGAAGTGTGCAAACTTCGTCAACCTGTCCACCACCACAAAAATGCAGTCATTTCCCTGTGTTTTTGGCAACCCGGTGATGAAATCCATGGATATGCTTTCCCACTTGTGCTCTGGAATGGGTAAGGGTTGTAGTAATCCCGTTGGGTGAGTATGCTCATCCTTGTTCACCTGGCATGTAGTACACTCCTTTACATGCTTTATTACATCCTCCTTGAGGCCCTTCCATGAGAACCTCTCTCTTACCTGCCTGTACGTCTTACTGATCCCCTGGTGCCCTGCCATTGGTGAGTTGTGACACACCTGCAATACTTTGGCCTTGAAGGCCGATCCAGGGACCAAAAAGATTCGGCCCTTGTAGTAGATGAGATCATTTATGATCCTGAAGTTATCATCCTGTACCTATCCATCCAATAGCTGACAAGCGAACTGATCCTTCGCATACTCCATCACCAAGTGGTCTTTCCAGTCAACCGATACACCTGTCATGGCAAAGATGGATGGCCTCCTAGATAATGCATCAGCCACCACGTTGTTCTTCCCTTTGACAAATTCAATGTCAAAGTCGTAGGCCTGTATTTTGCTTACCCATTTTTGTTGCCTCTCATTTAAGTCCTTCTGTTCCAATAGGTATTTAAGACTGTTATGATCTGATTTGACCACAAACCGTGCACCTACCAGATATTGCCGGAATTTGGCTAGTGCATGCATGATAGCCGGCATTTCTTTGTTGTAAATGTTGTAGAGTAGCTCAGGACCCCTGAGTTTTCGGCTCTCATAGGCAAGAGGGTGCCTATTTTGCATCAATATGGCCCCTATCCCTTCTTCTGAGGCATCACACTCCAAGGTGAAGGGTAGGCCGAAATCTGGAAGGGCTAGGACTGGGCACATGCTCATTACATTCTTCATCTTGTCCATCGTCATTTGAGCTTTCTCATTCCATTTGAAGGCTCATTTCTTAGTCAAATCAGTCAAGGGTGCACATAGCTAAGAAAACCCCTTGACAAATTTCCTGTAGTACGTGCATATGCCCAGAAATCCTCTTAACTCTGTGAGTGTCTTAGGAGTAGGCCACTCCATAATGGCTTTTATTTTCTTCTGATGTACCTGTACCCCCTTTGCTCCAATGATGTGCCCCAAGTAAAGCACTTTTGTCATTCCAAACTCACATTTGGACTCCTTCGGATATAGTGACCGTTCCTCCATGATTGACAGAATCTGATCCACATGCCGGAGGTGTTCCTCCCATGTCTTGTTGTAAATGAGCAAGTCATCAAAAAATACCAACAGGTGCTTCCTCAGCTACTTGTTGAACACATGGTTCATGCAAGATTGGAACATGGCGGGGGCATTGGTTAACCCGAAGGGCATCACTAAGAACTCATAATGGTCGTAATGACACCTGAAAGTTGTTTTTGAGATGTCCCCCTCCCTCATTTTGATCTGATGATAGCCAGAACGAAGGTCAATCTTTGTGAAGTAGACAACTCCATGCAATTCATCTAGCAGCTCATCAATCCTTGGTATCGGGTACCTGTTTTTTATTGTCTTTTTATTCAAGGCCCTGAAGTCGATGCACATTCTCATAGTGCCATATTTCTTCTTAACTAGCACTACTGAAGAAGCAAAAGGGCTAGTGCTCGGCCTGATGTGCCCCATGTCCAAAAGTTCCTTGATGGCCTTCTCTATCTCGTCTTTGTACTTCTTCGGATGCCTGTATGGTGTGGTGATGACTAGTTTAGCTCCTCCCTCTAGCTCAATAATATGCTCAAACCCCCTGTCTTGTGGCACTCCTGGAGGAATCGGTCCAAACACCTTGTGGTGCTTGTCAAGGATCTCTTGGATCTCTGGGGTGTAGTGAACCTTACCCTGCTCATCCACACGTGCTGAAATCCTACATTCTGTTGCATATACTATCTCATCTCTTCGAAAGATGGCCTCCATCCTCTTGGTCGTGACCACCTTTGCAGCATTCCCTGTCATGCCCCGGAGCACTACCTTTTGTCCACCCTCCTCTGTAAATGACATCTCCATGGTTTTGTAGTTGTTGGTGATAGGCCCCAACGTACTAAGCCACTAAACTCCAAGGATGATGTTGGTATCTAGGAGGTCCATGACATAGACATCTTGTACCAACTCATGCCTACCCAATGTAAGCTTCATACTAGGAATGTACTTGTCACAAGGCATAATGCTTCCACCTGCTACCTCCACCTTGAACCCTTCAAACTCTACTGTGGGTATATATCTTCTTTTCAGCAAGGCTGAATCAATGAAGTTATGAGAGGCTCCCCCATCAATCAGAACCGATACCTTTTGTCCCTGCAAGACTCCCCTCATCCGGAAGGTGTTATATTTGGGCACTCCGCTGATAGATGCCAAGGTGGCTTTCTCCTCAGCCCTACTGTCCTATCCTGTGATCTCCTCCTCTGCTGTCTCAATGGTTTCGGCCTCAATGTTCTGTATCTGGCCGATCTCCTCCTCTTCCTCGTTGTCTGAAGTGACTTCTATGTAATGCACTTGACCACGGCCCATGCATTTGTGTGTCGGGTTCCATGGTTCCTTGCAAGTGAAGCAAAGTTGTTTCCTCCTCAGTTCCCTTCTGGTGTTCTCGTCCACTCTGCCACAGCCCCTGTCAAAACCCCTTGGATCACGTCCTCCCTGGTTCATTGGAGATCTTTGGTCTCTCCCTCCAGTATTAAGAGGTGGTCTGGGCATAAATTTCGGCCTAGCAGCTGGTCCCAGGTCCCTCGTCCTCCAGATAGCATCTTGTAGGTTGGTAGGCTTAAAAGCCTTAACCCAACCCTTCAAGGGTTCCATTAGCCCCTCAGTGAAGAGCATCATGAGTCTGGTTGGTGATATATCTTGCACCATCACAGCCAACCTCTGAAATTCTTCAATGAATGCCTCAGCCATACCTATTTGTTTAAGCTGTGTGAGCTCCCTGAAGTGTAGCTCTGGATCCCCTTGATCAAATCTATCAATAAGCCTCTGAGTGAATTCTGTGTAGGACACTATTTGATTGTGGCCTAGTGTGGTGAGTCCATGGTACCAACAATCTGCCTTGCCATCCAAGTACATGGTGGCAAATTTGATGGCTTCCATCTCCCTCATGGGATTTAGCTGTAGATAGGTTTCTAGCTTTTGCACCCATGCCTGTGTTGTCATCTTGGTTGTACCATCAAAGTATGGGATCTCTATCTTCCCTTCTCTTCGTTCAAACTCAAAACTGCTCTTATGGTTCAGCCTGGGATTATTTCTGAACTTGAGTTGACAATATTGATCCAGGGATATCTGTCTCTGAATGATCATATCCAGGCCGTAGTATGCCTTAGTACACTATGCCATCTGCTCCACAAAGTCGTCCACCTGCTCCTGTTGCACCTGTTCATCTGTGAATGTGGGCAAGTATGGTCTAGGGTTAGCCCTGCTACCCATTTGTCCATATGACGTGCCTCCTCCATGGATTCCCTCGGATCTGGGAGCTTTCTCCGGATTATATCTAATTTCACCCTGAGATCCACCAGCCACTTTGTTTCGATACGTCTCAAGGTCTTTCCCCTGATGAGTCATCTGCATCAAGAGCTGGGTTATCATCGCCTGGTTCTCATCAATCTTTCTCTGGTTCCCATCTACCTTCTTTAAGGTCTCAGTGATTTCGACAAGTTCCCTTCGGTTTGTCTCCTGGCTTTCCTGCAAGTGATGGACCAAGTTGCTTTCTGTAAGATTTAGGGTCTTATGGAATTCGGTTGCTAAGTAGGCCAAGCCTTGTGGCTCACGGTCATCCACTGAACCCTCCATTTCGGCTTCTGTTTCACTGGTTTGTTTCTTCCTTCTGCCCATAAAGATCCCATTGTACCTCTGCATGCGCTAATCCCCCATAGGTTTGGAGGATCAAAGCTTTGATACCACTGTAATGATCCCAAGCCAATTTTTTGCTTGGAATCACTAACTAACCATTGATTTGATTATTATTTGTTGTGTATGCAGATTGACCATGAATATTTCGGCCTTAGGGTTTATTCAGTTATTGAGCCATGGATTTATACAAACATCATTATCATCATATGAAGATCATCAACACTACACAAGATAGGAACCACAAGCAAATAGCTGAACTTTATTATAAGAAAGCAAGCACCTGATACAATAGAGAAGCAGATCTGAATAGATGGCTTCAAGGCAATACTAGAGTTGCATACAAAATGCTCGCAGAGATACAAATCAAGCCTCCCAAAGGCTGCCAATAGAAGGTGAATGCTCAACTACAAAACCAGGGTTTCAGCCTAACCCCCAAGCAACTGGTACGGCCCTGATGACTGTTGGTACGGCCTGCTGAAGACAATGGACACCAAGGGTTCGGCCCTCCTGAAAATATAGACCTCCTGATGCTGCCAAACTCTCTCCAATGATAGATCAAGGCAATGGAGGCCTCCTCTTGAAGTATGGATCTCAAACACTGAAGCTTCCTCCTTAAACTGCAAAAACCCTAGGATGGCACGGCCCTCCTGAAACCCTGAATATGGCCAATAGTACGACCTAGCTGCATGTGTCCTCCAAATCGTCTGAAACTCTCCCGGATGATAGATCGGACACCTACAAGCACTTGAGAGAAGTCTCAAGGTCAGATCTAGCTTGCAGCCTTCTTATTCTGAGAAATACTGAATCTCCAAGTCATACCCTTTCTCCTGAAATCGTCCCAACCTACAATAAATGATAGGGACGTGATGACTCCTCCAAGAAGCCCTCAAACTGATGAGCAAGGGCTTGCAAGCAAAACCCTAATGCTAGAAACCTCTCAAGCTTCTTCCTTATGCTGGATCGAACTCTTCCTCAACAACTGGTGCGCCCCTGCAAGAAAACCTAGTTGGTACAGCCCTGCTTATCCAAATGGTACGGCCCTGCTAGTCCTCCTAGATAGATGATAGTTGTAGAATGGTGTGGGTGGAGTATTTCATCCCCGAGACCAAGCTTGGAGTTAGGTGAGTGGAATCTTTCACCACTGAGCTGCTCACTAGGGTTTGTAATATCAAAACCCTCAAAACTGTATGCTCAAGAGCATCAACAAGCAAAATACCAAAATCCAGAATGAATAATAGGTGCGCCCCAGCCTCCTCTTTATACTTTTCTTATAATTCTCTATTGAGTTAGGTTAACCCCTATGGTTAACTCCTAACTCAACCTCCAGCGCTTCTATTCCTTCATTGAATTATCTTTTAACTCTTTTTCACCTTTTTATCAAGTCAACTTAAGAATATAACCTTAGTTTGGTTGACCCTTCCCCTCAGTGTGAGACTATGGCCTAGTGGGGATGCCTAGGCCATTGAGTCTTCTCACAGCCTCTTCATCAAGAGGTGGGGGACATTACATCCTCCAAAGTCTTTCTATTACTCAAGAGGAGAGTCTTGTGGCAACATGTTGCTCCAACACTCTCAAGAGCAAAATAGAAGGAAGAACAATGAACAAGAGAGAGAGAGATGAAGGGAAAATCCAGTAGCATAACAATAGCTCAAGATATGGTGTCAAATGAGTGAGGGAGGGGTTCTATTTATACTTGAGAAAGAAAAGCTACCCTTCTTGGATGAGTTACAAGTGTCACACATCAAAGAAAAGTCACTTTTAGGGTTTTGGTAAGTTAGGGTTTTGGCATGGATGGATGAAGTGGAAATGAATTGGAGTGAGTTGGCAAGGCTTTGACAAGTCAAATGATGAGTTGTAGGGTCTAGGGAGGCACACCAAGGGATACAATAAGTCTCTCATCAATTGTTTTATTATTTTTTCACTTTTTGGAGACTTTCTAGAAGGGAGGCACACCACTCTAGGAAAAGTGACGTTTTTGCTTAATGGCTAGGTGAGGGGTGATGTGAGGGTTGGAAAAGGTTAGGAAAGGTTAGGAAAAATCTCTCTCACCTTTATCCATCTTTACTTTACCCCATTTCCTCAAAATTACAAAAATGACATTTTTCCTATGTCATGACTTAGCAATTAAAATTGTTGTTTTGACTGACCAAGACTCCTGGTGGACAAACACCTAGCAAAAGTTGTCCGACTAAGCTGAAACTTGGTCCAAGGGTGTAGGGGGTCTCATTCCATTTCTTTTGAGCACAAATACCCCTAGCAAAAGCCCAAAGACCTAGTTTTTACAATATTTGCTCAAAAACAAATTAATTAATTAAATAATTAAACTTCTAGCCTTCGGAAAATTTAATTAATTTAATTAATTAAAAAAAACCTATCTAGACTCGATGGAATTCCGCGAAACTTTCTAAGATGTCATACATGGTCATTTACATCATTCCTAAACAATAGCTACCAGAAGATAACCCCATTAGAATGTATTTCACCACTTTGGAGGAATTATTGTTGGTGGGAGGGAAAAACTCGAGGGAAATTAATAAGGCTGAAAAGCTCAATTAATAACCTGAGGATAAAAAAACCTCGATGAAAGGAACTCTCCTAATGAAGAAATCCCAAGGTAACTGACCTAACTATGACCCATGCAGACCTATTACATTATTAACCCACGCAAGGGTGCGGAAATTTCGTTTACAAAAATATGTGTTAGAGGCAAAAATTGTCCAGTAGAACCAAACTGTCTTCGACATATTAGCATCTGTTGATGCATATCTTCATGGCACATGGAGTTGACCCCCTAGTTGGATAGGTGGTCAACAGGTTGTGCAAGCTAATGGGAAAGAGAGTTGTGGATTGGGAATTGTTGTAGGATGTAAATAATGATTGTGAACCTGGGAATTGGGCTGTGAGAAGAGAAATTAGAGCTAGCCATAGGAAGAGTGTGCCCCTCGTGGATTTATAGCCTCAGCTTGGGGGTGGCCTCTGTTGCAGAGAGAATTGCTGCAGCAGGGAACATATCGTTGGGTGGAACATCCTTCTTCTGCAGCCAGTTAGTGGACAATTTCCAGACAAATAAGTATTATAGATTTGATTATTGATGTGTTGAAGTTTAATGCTGTTGTTTCTGCTATATATGAGAATTATGTACTTATATTCCTAAAGATAAAAAGGTTGGAAGTTAGTTTCGGCTCAGGAGGGCATTCCTCACTGTCTAGTATATATCTGTATGCAGATTTGAGGCTGTTACAGCCATGTACAATATATTGTAATAGAGAGAGCATAATTCTTCCTTTGTTATGTAATTTAATTTCCAGCCATGTCAATTTGTTGTAAATGGCCTTATGGGTACTTGAGAAGAGGCCAGAATCACAAAAGAAATATAATTTCCTTTTTGGAGAAGTAATGGTTATGTATATTGTTATAATTTCCATGTATCAGCTGTTATTATTCAATGTATGAGCAGAAAATATGTTTTATATGTTGATAAGGCTGATCATACTCGTGGGTATTGAATTAATTTGTTGTAGGCATTGTATATTCCACTGCTAAGATTTTTTTGCCTATCAATTCCATGTAAAAATGTTGATGTCAGCTTAATTAGATGTCCAGGTACATTACATCCTAGCTAAGGTTTGTTTGGGTATTGATGGTTGTGGTTAATTTTCCTTTTTTAATTGACTATTATTCTAGCTGGTTATCCTTTGTTCTTCTGGTTTTCCTTGGTCTAATTGATAAGATAAGATAATTTTATTATTGTCCAACAAATGACCAAAAGTACATGAATGGGACTGAAGTCTGATACAAATGTGTCAATGCAAAGTGGGAGTGCTAAGGCCAATCCTATAGAAAGAAAAAGAACATAGCTAACCTATAAAGATCTAAGCTCTGTAGGCACAAAACCAAAGTGATACAATGCTCAAGCAAATAGCCAAAAGAAGAAAACCTCATGGCTCCAAGTTCCTATTGCCTGAAAAAGGAGAAAGGGGGTTTCCCTCCATATCCATTGTCCAATGTGCAACTCCCCTACCATCAAAGGTCGATGAGAAGAACTCTGGGAGGAGGAATCCCTAGAAAAGTTGGAGTTGGCTCAGGGAATGGCTCTATGTCTGGAGGAGGCAATCTACTGCTGGGATAAAGAGGAGGTGGACTGACTGCTAAGTTGGCATAAACTGTCCCGTGATCTAAGACAGAAACTCCTCGAGAGTCTCACTAGAGTTGGGGGCCAAACCACATCTTGAATTTTGATGTATCTAGGATCTGAGAAAGAATTGCTCTCTACCTATCTCTTGGTGCCCCTATCCACTAGGACTAGAATGCAAAATGTGATCTACAGTGTAGTGTCCAAGCAGAAGGATGGACAAAGGATGTGACCTAAGCCGAAGGGCCTCCCCCATGTATAGAGCCAAGCACCTTTGGTTTGGGTACTAGAAGCAAGTGAAGACGGGGTTATGAGACTCCCTAAACAAGTAATAGAAACACCCCCATATATCATAATACTAGGGGCACATAAATACAAAGTGATCCTCTATCTTGTTTTCTATGTGTAGCGGTGCTGACAAAGTCTATCCTCCCGTGGGATCTAGCGTTCAACTTCCACCCAAAGCTGATTGAGTAGATTGCAATTTATTGCAATATTTGTTGAAGTGACTATACTCATGACATTCGTTACATTTGAAGGGTAGCTTTTTGTAGTCTGACACTTGAATATGAATCCAAGCATCAAAGTTTAAAAGAATTGCTTCTGGCAGGCCTTTTTCAAGGTCTACCCCCACACAAATTCTTGCACCAGCAAATTGTCTTGCCTTCGGTTATATTTTATCAATGAATTTTCCTAGGTTGTTTCCAATAGCCTCAAATGTCTCATCATCCCAAGCAGGAAGTATGGAAGTCTTACCCAAACTAGAAATATTGTCAACATATCCTCTTTGGGATTCAAATCCAATGTCCATCAATTCATATACAAGCCGCAAGGGCCAAGGAACAAATGACCATTTTGAAAGATGAAGTCTCGATCTGCTTTAAGCTCGATAGAAAGGCGTATTAGCTTCTCCCATGGAGATAATATTGGATTTTCTTTTTTAAGACCAAGATCCAATTCTTTAACAACCAATTTTCAACCATCTTGCGGTTGGGTCAAATCCCTATAAGTCTACTAATGAGGGCTCCTTCAGAGAAGACCGGAGCCTTTTCCTGGAGGCTAAAGAGGGAATATCCAATTTTGGGATTTGCTCAAGCTTTTTCACAAACCTTTGTCCAAAATCTTGCTTTGATGACCTAACCTTCTTGGCCATCACCGCTGCCAAAGACCTGAATGTTGTCGCTTCCGTGGAAAATTCCTTGGAGTGGGGAGCAGTGGATTTGCCCCCCAGCTATAAGGAGGCCATAAGTATATCAAAACCCTAGCTCAATGCAAAATCCCTACTCCATAACCAAAAAGAAAGAAGATGTTAAGGCCTCTTACGATGTTCTACGTGTTATTTAATATTTTTACTTTAATAGTTTATAAATTGATTTTCCTTAAAGAAACTGCAGTAAAAACACTATCTTGCAGACAACTACACTAAATTAAGTCTAGTAATTTGCTTTTTATGTGTGTTTAAAATGGTTACTATGCTGGTTTCTTTAGGATACAAAATCAACTTGTTAACTGATATCATTTTTTACCTTTAGCCCATTAACAAGAGAGTTTGCACTCTTTTAACTAACTTCTACTAGTTTGTGTTAGAACATTACGGCAAAAGATCCATTTTTTATGTTATTGACCAAAGATGACATCTAGATAGTGGACATGATCCACCAATTAATGATAAACTAATGAATTTTACATGCAAACATGAGAACAAAGCAATTTTAAGTCTAGTGGGATTGAACTAGACACGGTGAACACTATATCGTACTTACGCTTACCAGATCGTTTAGTTGGCTTTGGTTTTTCATACCCTATTACCACACCATAAATGTCAACTTTTTTATTTACAAAAGCAATGGCAGATTTTATCGGCATATACTTGTATAATTCTTCCTGCTCCATCTCATCCACAACAACACCTTGATGCCAAGTTCCCTGCAAATGTGCATTACATGAATTAAACTCATTGTCTCAATTCTTGAAAATCTACTAAGCATGATGTTTACATGAGCCAAATCCTATATAAATATGTAATCAATAGAAATGAGAATGCGAAACACAAAACTACCAACCATGTAAAAAGTGATTGGACCAATGTAACAGAAGACCTTATGACAAAAATAAGCCCCTATCTGGCAGCTTTGTGCTTCCACTACAGACAGTGACTAAACACCCTAAGAAGCTTGTCTGTAGGGCTTTGTCTATAAACAACCTTCTTGAGAGAAGTGTTGATTATTAAATGACGCTCCTCCTAAGCTTTTCATTTTATTTTCATAAAAAATATTATTGATAAACTTCAAAATATTAAAAAAAATCTTCACACGTACTTTCAAAAGAGAAGGTACTTTTCATATAAAAAATTTCACTGAAGCAATGAAATAGTTGAACTGGCACAAACGGAACAAAGTTTATTGACTCTACTCTACTAACTTCTACACTAAAACAGTTATTATTAGTTTTTCAACCAGGGACATGGCATAAAATAGATTAGCAGAAAGTTAGCATAACATGAAACATTAGTAGACAATGAAAAATAGAGAATATTCAAAGAAATATAGCAACGGGAGACAAAAGAGTATTGTATGCTTAAAAGAGGAACTAATTAGGATTAATTTGTTAGAATATACCATAAAAACACAAGTGAGTCACTTGATATGTTAGTGCCATGTGACCATATTAATATTATAATGTTAAGGTTACAGGGTTAGCAGGTTACACCACCATAACCAATCTAAGGTGCTATATAATTATGTATTAAAGGATAAGTAACTTGACAAGGTGGCATATGTATTGTGGGTAGCATACCTCAGGGTCTGGTAGATGTACTTGTAGCACCACCATAACCAATCTAAGGTGCTATATAATTATGTATTAAAGGATGAGTAACTTGACAAGGTGGCATATGTATTGTGGGTAGCATACCTCAGGGTCTCGTAGATGTACTTGTAGCATCACATTATATATATATATATATATATATATATATATATATATAATATTTGTTATGTTTCTCTATTATCATTTATGTATGTACCCATGTGAAACCCTACATGGTATTAGCGTGGATACCTGTCTAGAGCATGTGAAGAATGAAGAAATCCAAATCCCAAGATACAGTATTGGTTTGAAGCCCAGGAATATGGCAGAAGCCAGTTGACGACTGAGGACATTGTACAAGGACAGAAATGTGCAAGGTTGTAATTGTCAGAAGACAAGAAAGGTCATTAAAATCATGCTCCATTTCATGAGAGACAAGATGAAATATGGAAAAAGTCCAATCATTTTCCTAAAAAAGGGAATTCTTTAAGTTTAAACTTTATTCGATATCTTAAAGTTGATGTTTAGTTAGGAAACACTGGAAATAAATTAAAGATAGAAAATTAAAAGACAAAGAAGTCATGATAGTGTGCAGAATGCAGAACCCAATGAACCAGTTGAAGGCGAATTGCAGACCTATATGAACAAATCGAAGGTAAACTGTAGACACGTGTATTGAATAGTCAAAGGCAAAGGCAGCAATATAACACTGCAAATAAGCAGCTTGACAACAGAAATGGAAAATTGCAGAATATTTTCAATGCAGACAGACAACATACTGAAGAGACAAACAAACATAGTGATAGACAGAGAAGTGTCCAACCATCAAAGGTTGAAAGGTTTAATCGTACGCAACTATTTGCAGACAGAGTTAAGGTTTTGCACAGTGTTGCCAGAGCATGGGAGCGAAGCGGGAAGCGGGAGCGTGGGAGCGCATTTTTCAAAAAATGGTCGGGAGCGAAGCATCTCCGGAGCGTTTATATATATATATATATATATATATATATATATATATATATATATATATATATT
>ML777591.1:475165-526657 GCA_009831015.1 Picea engelmannii | reverse complement strand
CGTCCCGGACGAGGAGGAGTGTGACAACATAAGGAAACAATTGAGCCATTACATCCTTAGCAATGGTGCCTTTGGAACCAACCATGCAATTAGAGATCGAGGGAATCTGAGTTCTCTTGAGTGGTGGAACATGCATGGCGATATTGCCCCACAGCTACAAAGTTTGGCAACACGGGTGCTTTCACAGGTGGTGAACACTTCTTCTGCAGAGAGGTGTTGGAGCACCTACAGTTTCATCCATAGCGTTAAAAGGAACAGGTTGAAAGTAAGTCAGGCAGAGAGCTTGGTCTATGTTCATTACAACTTGAGATTGTTGTCCCATTACTGTGAGGAGGCACAGAGGGATCAAAACTTGAGGCGTTGGGACAACAATCTGGAGGAGGATAATTTGGAGGATGGAGTATTGCTTTTAGAGCAATTAGAGGGTGTTCTTTTAGACGATGATGATCATGTTGAGATGCCACCCCCATCTAGTGCCAAGGTCCCCATGTCCAGGATTCCAGCTACAGCAGTAGGGGCTTCATCTTCAGCTCAGTCGCAGCCGTCTGCATCTACTTCGACACTACCACCAGGTGGAGGCCCACGCAGTACCCGCGGTGGTGGAAGGAGGACCTGATAGTTGTTTACAATTTGATGATTCTCCTTTTTCATTACTTTATATGTCATAGTATATAGATGATAGATTCATAGTATTTGGCAACAAGCTGAGACTTCAGTTTAATCTTTAAACTTTAAACTTTATTGTTTTGGTCCTTGGACCTTTCGGTCTTCATAGTAACTTCAGTGTAGATGGCCTATTTTGTAAACATAACTATTTGGTCATGACTCATGTTATTGTTGACAGTTTTTGGATATATGATTTCATTTCATAAGTTTATGGTCTACTTTCTACAATTGCTAGAATCTATAATCTAGATGGTTGATGCTCGAATGATTAATCATTGATGAACTATGTAGTATGAATGCCATTTCTATCTATATTGATGTACAAATATGCATGTTTTCATATATTCTGCAGCTAATTTGTCTTTCTACATATTTTTTTGAATACAAATGCAATATATATAAAAAATTATATATATATATATAACAGACGCTTCGCTTCCGAGGATTTTTGGAAAATGACGCTTCCGACGCTCCCGCTTCTGGCAACACTGAGTTGGTGCAGGGGCTTCAGAGCATCAGAGATTGATGAGTGTGAGCAGGGCGCCAAAGAGGTTTGAGTCTCACTTGGCTATGGAGACGAGCATATCAGCTTCAGATTCCTCTTCAGGAGGAAGTCCCTTGGTGAGAGACCAAGGTGAGGATCTTTGGTGAGATGCCAAGATCGAGAGACTCTTGGTGAGATGCCAAGAGGTAGAGATCCTTGGTGAGATGCCAAGGCAGAGATCTTTGGTGAGATGCCAAGATCAAGATCTTTGGTGAGATGCCAAGATCAAGGCTTGGATCAAGAAGGACCTTGATTCAAGGAGATCTTGGATAGGTGGAGATGGACTTCCATCTAGAGATCATGCAGGTCGATCAGATCAAAGTCAGAGGCCATTTTTTATGATCAGGGTACAACCATACTCACCGAGTATTTGCCAGCAGGCAACGATGTCCATTGCAAGGACAAGAATGGAGGGGTGAGTGACACTTTCCTCAGTAAGAGGGAGTGTTGAGATTTGGGTAACTAGGAAAGTGGTCCCCTTGTGTTTGTGAGTCTCTAAACACAAAGGGGGAGACTATTACCCTTATACCTTTACTTTATGATCTAATTTCACTTTGACTTAGTCACTTAAGTCAAAAAGTGAAATTTATCACTTAAGTCATAAAGTGACTATTAATTCACAATGTGGGTGAATTAAGAGACATAAAGAAAACTATGGAAACTTGAGAAAAGTGGGTTTCCAAGTGAGATTTAAGAGATGAGATCTCAACTATTGATTAGGCTTGGCAAGAGCTAATCTTAGCCACTAATCTTTTAGGTTTGGCCTTGGATGGCTAAAGGGGGCGCATAGGGCAAAAGAGAGGCCAATTCCCACTTGAAAGAGTTGAGTGAGGAAAGGAAGAGAGGAAGAAGACTTGGGCGCATTTCTTGAGGAGAAGAGGGCGCATGAGATCAAGGGTTTGGAGGAGAAGCCAATGTTGAGTATGCAAGCTTCCTTGAAGAGCGATCTTGGAGGTTGGGCGCAAGTGTTGGAGCAAGGGCGCATTCTAGAGAGGACGCGCACAACCTAGTGGAGGGGCACATCCAAAGAGAGGAGATGCATCTAGCTTGTGAGAGGGCACATCCTAGAGGAAGAGGCACTCATACTTGGAGTAGACACACTCTTGTGTATAGAGGGCGCTATAGAGTGTGAGAACGCACTTGTTGGTGTGGGTTGCAAGCCAAGGAGTAAGGCTAAGTGTGAGGCAAGGGGCGCACCATAGTATTGGGCGCTTTCTCCAAGGCAAGGGGCGCAAAACTACATCAAAGCAAGGCAAAGGAAAGGCAAGGGCTAAACCAAGGCAAGGCAAGTGGAAGAGGCGCACCAAGGCAAAGGGTGCACTCTTCTAAGGCTAGCAAGCACAAAGAAATTAAGAACTCCAAAGCGTCTCGAGAGGAGTTCCTATTGTATCAGGTTCTTTAGTTGTATTTCTTTGTTGTAGCTCTTACTTTGAGATCTCCATATATGCATCTATCTCTCTCATTGGTTTTCCCCATGGGGGTTTTTCCATGGTCATGTTGACCAAAAAATACATGTGTACATTTGTCATGTTTGCTTAGTATCTTCAGTGGTAGGTTGTTAAAGATCCTAGAGGGTATTGTTTGTTTTAAGGTTTATGCATGTGCTAACATTGGTTACTAAAACACTTGCAAGAGCACCTTAAAAGAGCATGCAATCATCAATTTAAAGGCAGATTTGAGGGGGTGAAAAGCCAGAACTGTTTGCTGTCCTAAAACAGCAGCAAGAACAGTATGAGAACCTTAACATAGAGCCCAACAAGGGGTCATAAGACAGACCTGTTGGGAAGCCTTTAGTTCCTCAAAAATCTTCAATTCAAACCACTCTCTCTCCTGCATATGAAGATTGAATGACATGTTATCAGAAGCAATGCATGGCAAACACAGAGAACTTTCCAACGACTATCCGCACAATAGTTTCTTGACATGTTTTTTAAAGCAAAACAAAAAACTTACACTGTAGCAAGAATTTTTTAATGTTGCATTTTTGTACTTCCAAAGGTCAAAATTTAATTCTATCAACTTCATGATGCTCAATGACCTTAAAAAACATATCTTAGCCGATCTCTATCTTCAAATGGGTCATTTTGCTTGTATGCTCAATTTGGCCTAAAGCAGGTCCCATCGTGTTTTCATAGTTCTACAACTCAGAATTGGATTCTTTCAACTCCAGTATGATCAATGACCTCAAAATCTTGTCTAAGCCATTATCTGCACCTGAATTACTCATATGACCGAAAAACACAATTTCACCCAAGGTGGGCCCCACAAGCAAAATCCACTTCTCATTCTTCTGCAACTCCGAATAGGATTTTGTCAACTCCAGTGTGATCAGTGACCCCAATAAACATTTCTAATCCACTTCCTACATTCAAATATATCATTTGGTTGATTTGCCAAATTTGGCCCAATGTGGGCTCCATGTGCAAAAGGGCCAAATTTTGGCAGTGAGCCTTTTCAAGGGACAACACACTCAACTTAGTGGACTTGTGTATTAACTTAATTGTTTGGACCTCAACTACTAATGATATTATTGTAGAACCCATATTGTGTTTATTTTCCCACGATGCATCTGATGGTATGCAAAATTCGATGGAGAGTGTTGTTATGCATGACCACTTTGTAACATTCTCATTGTCAAACTCGTGATGACTTCATCCAATTTAGCTTCAATAAAAATTGATGAAAGCATAACTCTACACTAAGTCGCTCATGATTTTGCACAACTTATCATCAAAGTGCAGTTCATTCCCAAATGTTGAGCTGATCAAGCTATTGTTTGAAAATATTATAAAAGCAACATTTTAAAATCACCATTATCTTGCCA
Organism: Picea engelmannii; assembly: GCA_009831015.1. Lineage (NCBI taxonomy): Eukaryota > Viridiplantae > Streptophyta > Pinopsida > Pinales > Pinaceae > Picea > Picea engelmannii. The sequence continues at coordinate 522,623 of ML777591.1, read as the reverse complement.
GCAAGGCCTTGGTTCACCACTGAGGTCAACGAATTACTAATCTACCCATTAGGGTTCCATTCCTATTGTGGTCTACCCCTCCTAAAAGGCATGTTTTAAAAAGCAATAAGGTCAAGTGAAAGTCCTTAACAATTTTTGCATAATAGTTACTCCTCAGAGCTGGCACCTAAGCTAAAGGACGCCTACGTTATGCAATGTAGCCCCCAAAAGGCATGTTTCTTGAATTAACTTTAAAAGAAAAAACAATATTATCTTTTGTTCCGTCTTAAAAGTATAATGTATCATAAATCTAACATTTTAATAATTTAATTGGATCTTGATAAGGCTAGCAACAACGGTGCTCTTTGCAAATACTCCAACGACTATCATATCTCAGGAGTTCATTCGCAATAGAGCCTCCAATGAGGAAATCAAACGTGAAAACTCCTTACAACACTAGTTAGCCAATAAACTATTTACCTTGGCAATCTAATGATTCCACTTTCGTCTAAAGCCAAAGAAAAACACTAATACTACATTAAGACTCCATCCTTCTAATACCACTAAAACCCAATATTGAACTCAAACACCATCAAAACAATATAGGTATAGTGAAAAAATGACCAGTGATCTTTCAACTAATTTTAAAATTATGGGACATCAATACACTAGGGACATGCAATTAGACAAATGATGTTTTCCTAAACTTTAAAAAAAAAATTGTACCCAAAAATACTTTGAGGCAAATTAGAAATGCAAACCATAGAGTAGATAATTGGAAGTCACTAGTTAATCAAATAAAGCATTTATTGTTATTACACCGAGAGAAGCAAGGTGCAATCTACAGTTTAGTAATGAAGAGATTATAACGTCCATCCCATGTCCATAATACAAAACTAAAAATATGGTAATAATAAATCTAATATGAAAATAACACTATTAAAATAAAATTATAAACATAACACTATAAAAATGAAATCATATCAATTATTAAAAAAAAGGAATTGGAGGCAATTCTGTTTGGTACCACTTTTGACTGTTTTTTATCAACCCACAGTATTAATGGTGAGCTGCATTATTTATATATATATATATATATATATATATATATATATATATATATATATATATATATATAAAGTAAGCCTTGAGGCAAGGTGTTTTTCTTGAGAATATATATCCATCTTAACTTGGGATCTTTTAAGCACCTAGAAATTTGTATTTCAATTGTTTTTTGGATCTCTCTTCGTACTTGATAAACCTAGAGTTAAGATGAATCTACATTGGTGGTTATCTCAGTTCATTCACTGCTTCTTTGGCTGATTCTGAAAGATTTATTACTCCCAAGCTATAAAGTAACATTCCAACTATAAGACTTGGACCTAAGAGAGAACTACACCAAAGGACCCAAACCCAACATATATGAGCTTCTCTGTTCATTGTATGTCAAAATCTACTCTCTATCCCTCTTCTACGTTTCCTGTTTGCCCTGACCATAAAAACGATGTGCCAGACCAATTCACAAGTTCGCGTCAATGATAGTCAGCAGAAATGCCTGGTCAGCAAGTCATAGCACATAAATCCACCAGGTCAAGTAACTACAATAAACACATTAAATATGCCGCATGTCCGTTATCGTTTCTTAAGCCACATCAATCTCCAACTAGGTGCCGTCTGGATGCCACGTCTAAGCCAGCTAGGCACCAAATCAAGAAGTCGTCAAATGTTGATGTCTCGCCATCAACGTGCCTAACATGCCTACAAAGATTCTCCGAGCACTGTATTTGCACAATAAATCTTGTTTAGACTACTGATTAAACTTCACAACCCTAGTTGATACCTGAATTAGCGCTTAATCAAAATTTTAATCTATTCGCCCTATGTAACACTAAACAAATGAATTTTGCAGAAAGGAAACTGAACTTTAGAAAATAAGCTCCTAATTGCTTATTATTGTTTTAAAAACTAGTCTAGACCAGAATAAACCCCGGCCTGAAATTCGATGATAAGCATTAATCACAATTTATTCAATCCACAACTCCTCCACCCTCTCATGGACTTTATTGTTTTCTTGCTTTTACTGCATTAGCAATGGCACTGAGGAGCTTGGAGGAGTCTTACGAAATGCCTTGGTGATTGAAGATTCCATATCTTCAAGGAAAAGCGAAGACTAATGTGCTGTGAACGGGAAGTATGGACTTGGAGGGCATTGTGACTGACAGATGAGAGGTTATATGATTATTTTGATCTTTTTTAAAGGTTGCACTGTCAGTACGAACAATTGATCACCTCCTCCGAGAAGTACACTCAACCATCGGCAAAAAGTTTCTTGAATATTTTTGTCTTTCAATGCTTATTTTTGGAAATGTCTGGTGCTCTGTTATTTATACATACATGAGCATAAACAAGCACGAAAAGCTAAGATTTAAGGAAATTTAACCACGGGCAGAGTTCATACCTTGTTAATGGAGGTAATACTGACAATAAGAAAGGTAAACTCAATCAGGCATGGCCTGGTCGGAATGGAACTCCACAGCGATTTGGGAAGAATTCGTTGCCTACTCTCTCCACTTCAAGAGATTTCAAGTTATAAAATAGAGTCCGCGCCACTCTACTTTCCACTTAAATTGATTTAGTAATGATTAAAGAAGGCGCCAACGAACAAAGTCTAACATCAACCATACTCTTTACCTTGCCTCTGTAACCCATGTTAATTGCTATACCCTTTACCCTCTGTAACCCATGTTAATTGTTTTACTCTTTACAACTCGAGGGGCTTTGCCATTGTTATGCGAAACTCCCAATTTCAATATATAGTTATCGCAGAGCTATTTATTACGAAACTGTTCTACATAGAAATTGAGATCAACAGTGTTTCCACCTCTAAAGTATCAAACACTCGAAAGTGCCAACACCACAACATAATGGTTATATGATAACCCATTTTAAAGGTGACGTGTAAGTAATATGGGGTTTGAGTAGTTGATTAAGTTGGATTAGTAATGTTATTTTTTCTTCGAACAAAGCAACATGTTTATTTTTTTGAGAAATGGAGATTGTTATATTTATATATGTTATAATTTTAGAAGTTATAACTATCTTTTTTAGTATTCATTAACAATTGCATGTAATAGGATCACTGAAAGATAAACAATCACAGAATACAAGATATATTCTCGGAAACTCTTGTGGGGGAGAAAACTCAGCAACCAATTCTTTAGTATAGATTCCTTCAACCAGTACAATGCCACGTTATAGCTCTCCATAAGTAGACCAAGACCAAGAAACCAAGACCTTCTATGCTAGACCTCCTTTGCTATGCTCCAAATACACAAGAGAAGATGAGTTGTGTGTATATACAAATGAGAGGAACTCGACCTCTATTTATACACACAACTTGACTCCTAAAAAGACCCAACCCGAAGAGGGGTCATTTTGACTTTTACAATAAGGATAACAATAAAATAATAATTTATTTTGAGCCAATTTATACAATAAGATTACAATAACCTTCTCGGGGTTTGACCAATACAAATACAAAAGAATATCTTATGTAGTTACATCAAAATATCAACACTCCCTCTTAACTAGGAAGGTATTCTTTGTTGCCACACGAGCTCGTGACCATTGACTCTTGAACATATGAATATATACATCATCAGTTATCCATAGTACAACATGACTTCACAGCCAATGCATCCAAGGCCCGTGGGTAGCTCTCAAATAGCTTCAACATGTCACCATGACATCAACTACCCCGCAATGCATCTGTACCTCATCATGTGCACCCCTGTGACTTCACAACCAATGCATCCAAGGCATGTGGGTAGCTCTCAAATAGCTACAACATGTCCCCAAGACATCCACTACCCCGCAATGAATTTGTACATCGTCACTCCCTCCAAAGAGGGACCACCCCAAGCTTGTCCCTGAAATGCTCGAACTTTGTCCTCGACAGTGGCTTGGTCAACACGTCTACAACCTGCTCCTCGGTAGTCACGTACTGGAGCCTCAATGCTCTCCTCTGCACCATATCCCTGATATAGTGATATTTGATCTTGATATGCTTCAACCTGTCATGGAACACCGGATTCTCTAACAACTTCAAGCAACTCTGGTTGTCACACCAAATGCAAGTCGCCTCAGTTCGAGACCAAATAACCCAGACAACAACTTTTGAAGCCACACTACTTCTCTACATGTTGCACATGCTGCCACATATTTGGCCTCAGTTGTACTAAGTGCTACACATGACTGCTTCATGCTGCTCCATGAAACCATACTGGAGCCTAGACTAAAGTAATATGTCGAAGTACTATTTCGATCAAGGATATTGTTGGCCTAATCTAAATTTGAATATCCATATAACATGAACTCATGGTCTGTCACATACCTGAGACCATAATCCAATGTACCCTTAAGGTACCTTATCACATGTTTTGTTGCAACCAAATGAACTTGTATGCGCTGCTCCATATACTGACTCGAGGTGTTCACAACAAAACATATTTTCGGTCTCGTGTTCGTCAAGTACATCAATGAACCCACCATCTGCCTATACAAAGTAACATCCACAGTCTATGGAGTCATATCCTGCAACAACTTCAGATTTTATACCATAGGTGTAGCCATTGCCTTGCAATCCAACATCTCGAACCTCTTCAAGATTTCCACTGCATACTTCCCTTGATTCAGAAAGATATCATCATGTCTCAACCATACCTCGAGACCCAAAAAGTAATGCATCATCCCGAGATCTTTCATCTCAAACTCAGCAATCAGTTTTCTCTTACACTCTGAGATGAGCTTTTCCACACTTGTTAGAAATAGGTCATCCACATACAGCAGCAGTATTACCAGACCATCATCCACAACCTTAAAGTAAAGGTTAGGTGATCCAGGTGGATATTGGTGGCCACCCGCCTATTCCACTTGGACCCACACCATTGTTTCTTTTGGTTTTTCAGTTTCCTTAATTGTAGCACAATTTACTATTTTTAGCAGTTTTTCGGGTCCTGAACTTCCGGAGCCGTTTTGAGGCCCTAAATGACGTTTTTTTGGCATGAATGCTCCGATGAATATGAGTTCATTTCGAACTCAATGTTTTATGTTTGCAGTGTAGTCCTCGGATAGATCTTTCTGATGATGTATCATGTTTGTCAAACGAAGACAGTATGCCAAAGTTACGACCCTGGGAAATTGATGTACCAATTTACCCCAACGGGGCCCATATTCTAGCGTTTCATCTCCTAGGGTTAGGTTTTTGGATGTTTAGGGTTTTCCATTGTTTCTCAATAATATATAGGCCTTCGAGCCTCATTGTAACATAGAGTTCATAGGCCAATAGCCGTCAGATCTCTTCTCAGAGATAAGCTACCAGCGCCTGAGTTATTTTATTTCCATTCTGTTTGTAAGCATATTTCAGTCATTTGTTGTTAATGAAATGAAGTTTTACTTCCGCTGCATATCTGCATTTATGTGTATTTATGTATTTCATTGTGTTCATGCATAAATCTGAATCATTAGGATTTGCATTGCTCTTTGTAAATCCTAAGTTAGTAAAAAAACTATCGATTATGCCATACCATGCTCTGGGTGTCTGCTTTAATCCATATAATTCCTTCTTCAATCTACACACATGTGTCTCCCTGTCACGTACCTCGAACCCTTATGGTTGCTCCACATATACTTTCTCTTTTACTTCACCATTCAAGAAGGTTGTCTTCACATCCATCTGATACACCTTCCATTTCATTAGTGCGGCCAATGAAAGTATAATCATGATCGAGGTATATCTCGCCACGTGAGCAAATGTCTCCTCATAGTCAATGCCCTCCTTATGAGAGAATCCTCAAGCCACAAATCTAGCCTTATACTTTTCGATATTGCCATCAACTGTGTGTTTCGTTTTGTAGATCCATTTTGAACTTACTATCAAGCTCTCACTCGGTCTGGGACTACATCCCAGACATCATTATTTACTATGGATTGATATTCCTCCCCCATGACATCCTTCCATTCCCTCTTTTCCGCAACCTCTTCATAATTGTATGGTTCTACATCCATGATATCACACAAACATGCCACATAGTTGGAATACAATTTCAGCTTCTTACTTTCCCTGAGATATTTTTCTGGGGCACCATATCTTTCTTCATCACCGATGAGTTCCTATGCCCAAGCTGGTCTTCTCTTGCAAAAATGCATCTCTTCTGGCCTCTAAGGCCTTTCCATGTCATTATCCTCGTGAATGACTTCCTCTGGTCCAACTGCTTCTGCCTTTGGAAATCTAGCAACTTTATTCTCCTCCTCATGAACCTCTTTTGCACAGTCCTATTTTGATTTGCTGAAAGCTGCACTCTCATCGAAAGTGACACCTCGGTTAATCTCAACTTTCTGGTGACCGGGAATATATATCATGTATGCCTTCGATGTGTCACTGTAACCAAAAAATATGCCATTCTTTCCGGATGGATCCAATTTTGTCCTCTTTTCCTTGGGGACATGCACAAATACTTGGTAGCCAAATATCCTTAGATGGCTAGCTTTCGGCTTCTCTCCTGAAAACATATCTCTAGTGTCTTGTTTTCAAGTACTTTGTGGGGACTTATGTTATGCACGTACACTGCAATATTTGATGCTTCTGCCCACAGATGCATAGGTAGATCTTGATCATGGATCATAGCCTTCACTGCTTCCATGATCGTCTGATTCTTCCTTTTTGCTACTCCATTTTGTTGAGGATTGTGGGGAGTAGAAAGCTCCCTCTTAATCCCAACTTCCTTGCAATATTCTTTGAATTCCTCTGAAGTGAATTCTCCTCCATTATATGATCGCAAGGTCTTTATCTTCCGCTATTTCAGGTTTTCTACCAATGCCTTAAATTCATTGAATTTTCCAAACACTTCATTCGATTCCTTCAACAAATAGATCCAATTTTTATGTGATTAATCGTCAATAAAAGACACATAATATACATACCCGCTTAGTGAAGTTGGTGACATCGGTCCATACACATTCGAGTGCACGATGTCCAATATTCTTTTGGCTCTGCTATTATTGCTGGGAAAGGAGTGCTTCGCGTTCTTGTCTTGTGCGCAACCTTTGCACACACCGTCTGGTTTTTCCTGGATCTCTGGTAGTACTATCACCATCTTGCTCACACTCAGTAGAGCCTTGTAATGTAGGTGAGTGAATCTCCTATGCCATAATTCACTAGGATTCACAATGTCGTGAATTAATGTCGAATCTAATCACCCTTTCAATTTGTAGAGTCCTCCCTCTTGAACTCCAATCACCACAATATCATCAAAATTATTCCCTCTAGGCCACATAAGAACTTGTCCATCAACAAATGCAACTATGTAACCCTTCTCATCCAATGCTGAAATCGAGAGAAGGTTCTTCTTCAATCCAGGAACATAGAGAACTTCCTTCATCTACAATGGCTTTCCTGAGTCTAACTTATAGGAGGCTTCTCCTACTACTTTGATCATATATTGATAGTCATCTCCCAATTTCACCTTGTGCGGTGAATCCTTATGAGTAAGGTTAGACAAGGAGTCTTTATTACCTATCATGTGCTTGGAAGCACCATTGATCACCAGCCAAATGTCACTTCCATGAGTGATAGTTCTTGTAAGGGATGAGATAAGAACATACTCCTCATCACTTGATTTATATTCCTTTGCAACCTTCTTCAGCTGTATGAACATGATGCCTTTTACCTCCTTTCTTTTCTCTTGGTATTTGAATGAAGGAACAATTCTGAGCAATGTGTCCCTTTTTCTGACAACATAAACATCTAATATTTGGGTTATTTCTTCGGCCCTTCTGAAACTTCTTGGGTGAGGAGGGTTCTTTCTTTCTCCTTCCTTTCCTGGTGTGGGCGGCTGGGGCTTGATCATCATCTATCATCTTCTCTTCTCTTGTTGTCGTCCTTGCTTCTTCTTGGTTGCAATCTTTCCATAGCCTATTGAACTTGGGTAGCTTCCTTATTGAGCATATCCCTTAAATAGATGCATCCCATGACCTTGGGAGGCCATTCAAGGTGGTCATCACCATTTCTTCTCCATTCACTGTATCACCAATGGTTTCTATCTGCTCCTTGATCTGGTTCACTCTTGAGAAGTAAGAGTGGATGGTTTATGAATTCAGCATCCTCATGTTCTTTAACTAAGTTCTCAAGGTCATTCTTCGGTTGATGTTGTTTCCTTCAAACAGTCGGGTTAAGGCATCCATCATTTTTTTTGGAGTGGATAATGAATATATGTGATGAATAAGATGGTCCTTAATGGAGTTTGCAATAATCCTCTTTGCTTTGACCATATTCTTATTGTGCTTTGCATTAGCCTCATCTCCCTCTGGTTCTGAAACCTCTTCTTTAGTGAACTTCTCTAGGTCGTGTTCTTCTAGGAGGAGGGATACTTTGTACTTCCAAGCTCTGAAGTTGTCAGCTCCCTCCATCTTCTCATAAATCTTGGTTCTGGTAGTCATCCTGCCACTAAATCACAAATTCTGGATTCTGAAGATCTAATCCAGGGAAAAGATGTGCTCCACTATGGCGCACTTGTTGGTGATCTTGTCTTGTCTGGCAACCACTCCTATCAATAAAATGGATCATTTTGTCTTCTAGATCTGCGAACTGTCTTCTATTTAGGCCTGCTCTGATACCATGTTATAATTTTAGAAGTTACAGTTATCTTCTTTAACATTCATTAACAATTGCATGTAATACGATCACTAAAAGACAAACAATCACATAACACAAGATATATCATCGCAAACCCTCATGGGTGAGAAAACCAAGCAACCAATTCTTCAGTATAGATTCCTTCAACCAATACAATGTCATGTTATATCTCTCCACAAGTAGACCAAGACCAAGATACCAAAGACCAAGAAACCAAGACCTCCTACGTTAGAGCTCATTTGTTATGCTCCAAATACCCAAGAGAAGGTGAGTTGTGTGTATATACAAATGAGAGGAACTCGACCTCGATTTATACACATAACTTGACTCCCGAAAAGACGCAAACCTAAGAGGGGTCATTTTGACTTTTACAATAAGGATAAAAATAAAATAATAATTTATTTTGAGCCGATTAATATAATAAGATTACAATAACCTTCTCGAGGTTTGACCAATACAAATACAAAAGAACATCTTCCGTAGTTACATCAAAATATCAACAATATATGTAGGCATTGCATGAGCGCTAGACAAAGTTTCTAGCCTTTATTGTATTCAACTTTCCACCTTAATATTAATATTGATGGGATGGTATTAATAATTAAAGAAAGCTTTCTTCGAATTTTCAATATTATTAATAGTATTAATAACTAAAGGAAGTTTTTTTTAGATTTTAAATATTGTTGATATAGTAGATGAGTTGATCCTTATTGTATTCGACTTTCCACCTTGGTATTGATTGAATGGTATTAATACTTAAAGGAAGCTTCTTTGAATTTCCAATATTATCGATAACATTAATAATTAAAGGAAGTTTCTTTAGATTTTCAATATTGTCAATATAGTAGATGACTTGATCCATTAGAGATTGTTATATCACTAACTAAATCTCTCAATAAACCCTTTGTTTGATAATTAACACCATATGGTCATAACCTGAAAGATCACTCATATGTGACTCCCTCTAAATCAACATATAACAATGGGCGTTAGTTATTACTTAAGTGTCTTGATATCTCTTATTCTCGACGTTAGGGGTTCACCCGTCGGTTCAATTATCATTAACAATCATTATTGGGTCTCAATTTTACTGCCTCTCGGTTTTTATTGTGTGATGGTTCTGTTTCCTCGAGTTCATCTACCTAAGACTTTGTGATTGAATGTTTTAGGGCAAAAGAAAGATGGGAAATAGAGAATGGTGAGGGGATATACAATTCCTCTCGCAAGCAGATGATTTTGCAAGTGTTTGTGACACACAAATGACAAATTGTTACAAACCGATCCGTATTTAGGAGCGGAACGAACTGATTAACAGACTGAATACAATAAACACAGAGATATGAAGAACAACACAGATATTCAGTGAACAATATCTTCTATTGAATAAACAAAATAGGTTGAAACCGTAAAATTGCAGAATTGAAACACTTGCTCAAATGGTGGTAGCTATCTTTGAGAAGAGATGCAGCTGCTATGTGCATCCATCTGAGCAAAATGATTACAATGAAGCTCCAGAGGCCTTTTTGATATTATTCATGAATGCCAAAACCATAGACATAAAAAAACCTAACCCTAGGAGGTGAAACGCCAAAAGTCACGTGGGCCCCTATGGGTAAGTTGGTACCTCAACTTCTCGGGGTCGTAACTTTTTCATACGACCTTCGTTTTAGGCGTGTGATAGCCCGTTGGAAAGGTTTTTCAGAGAACTACACATTACATCATCAAAATCTAACTTCATCTACATTTTAATTGTGGCGAGCCAAAAAAACATTGTTCATGGCTCCAAAACGGCCCTGGAAGTACAACAAAATGTGTTGACATGAAAACATAAAAAATAAGCCAGTTGGATTAGGTGAGAGACCACCAGTATCCACCTGGAAGATGTGTAGGGCTTCAGACAACCCCATAAGTGTAGAACCCACAATTATAAAAAAGTACAAAAGAACGTGTTGAACTAAAAACAGACAAGAGGAGCTAGTTGGAATAGGTGGGTGGCCACCAATATCCATCTGGATCACAAACCTTGCACACATAAAGTCCATCAAATTTTAACTAAGATAATGTTATTACTACTGTTAGCATAGTTAGTTACTTGGAGGCCACAAAATGCATTGTCATCACCCTTGATATTCAATTAGTCTTGGATCATTGCTCCATCTTCAAAAAAAATATGCATGATGGTCTAAGACACCAAAAGTTGGATCGTGGTGTTGTTCATGGCATTACCAAGTTTTTGCACACCTTGTTGCAATCATTATTACTTGGCAATCTTTGGTGTAATTGAAATGCTAGATACAATTAATAGGTCTTCCCTTAGTCATTGTTCCTTGTGCCACTGAAAGCCATAGGATTTCTCTCTACGACATGTTAATCTGAAAATTGAATAAATGTTAAATCTCATTTTTCAAATTGTTAATTTATATACAATGGTCCTTCTATCTCTGTGTCTTTGCACCTTTTGCAATGATTGCTAATTATTTTTTCGTTAAATAAACATGTCTCTAATGTTTAAATTACTTTTACTCCAATGTCGAAGTTACTTTTGCTTTTTGTTGCCTTTAGCATCATGTTTTCTGTGAATTGTAAGGGTTAGTTTGCAACATAATAAGTAATAATTTAAAATCAATCAATGTAACATTGCCATTATATTTCTTGATATTTAGCATTAATTTTTATAGAAATATTGTAATATTTTAAATTTATTTGTTTGAGATAATTAAGATCATCTTTTTACATTGGCTTCTTTGATTTAATAGGTGGTGGTCTACTCATAGTGGTAGAAATGGTAAGAACTTCAAGCAAAGTCTCGAGTAACTTCAATGCCACCTTCAAAGCTCTTTCTCCAAAAATTGATTGTCCATAAAGTTCTTATCGTTGCAGGCCTATTGCTCTATGCAATTGTCTATAAGATCATTTCCAAGGTGTTAGTTATAAGATTGAATAAGTTGTTGTATGGGTTCATTTCACCTGAACAATTTGGTCTTTTAGAAGCACCAAATCCATTAGGCTATAGGTATAGCCCGAAAAGGTCTTCATACTATCAAAATCTCACATGTATCTACCTTGGTGGTTAAACTAGATCTTTCAAAATCTTATGACAAGGTTTGTTAGTTGTATCTCATATTACTCTTGATTCATATAGGTTTTACATTACCTATTGTCAACTAGATTATGGGGTGTGTGACATCCACTTCTTATGTTGTACTCATAAATCCACTTCTTATGTTGTACTCATAAATGTCTCAACCTCTGGAATTTTCAAGCCAACACGTGGATTAAGTCAAAGTTGCCCTTTATCTCCTTATTTATTTCTATTAGTCGTTGAGGGCTTGAGCGGGGCTATTATAGAGGCAAAAAGGCAGAGAAATATTTGAAGGATCAAGATAAGGGGGAATGAGGCTCTCACTCACTTGTTATTTATGGACAATATTCTTTTATTCTGTTTTGGCTTAGAGGAAAAGGGCAGACACTACAAAGACATATTATTGCTTTATAATACAACCATATGGATGCAAATTAACATTAACAAGTCTATGTTGTTCTTTAATAATTTGGAAGAGTGGATGGTTCAAACTATGAGAGGACTTTTCCCTCAACAGCACTTTGAATTACAATAAGGGGTGAAATGTTTAGGGTTCACTCTCAAACCAAATCACTATGGTAAGAAGGAATAGTCTTGGTTGCTTACTAAGATTGAGAAGAGAATATATTTCTAGTCTAATAGGTGGTTGTAAAGAGATGGTAGACTTGTTTTGGTAAAATTTGTTTTGGAGGCCATTCTTGTATATTGGCACTCGTTGTCACATATTCCAGTGAGGGTATTTTGGAAAAGATAAAGGAGACTTGATTTAACTTCTCATGGAGGGGGACATGAAAAAATTGGTGCTCACCTTACCAAATGACAATCCATAGCCAGGCCCAAGGACACGGGAGGTTGGGGTCTAAAGAATATTCACTCATTTGGCATCTCCTTGACAACAAAATATTTATGGAACCTAATTACTAAAGAGAGTATCTAGAAGAGGATTACAATTCATAAATATATAGCTCATGGGACTCGTATAAACTGGATATGGTGGGATCAGAAGAACATTCATATTGTATCAAATCAATGGAAAGCCTTGACATTGGATTTTCCTGTAGTTGGCACATATTTGACATGGAAAGTTGGCAATGGTTCTCAAGCAAGAGTGGGGGTTGATGCTATTATGGGATGTGGTAATGATATTTTTCTCCTAGCTAATATAATACAACATTTGCAAGATATTGACAAATGCACATTGAATTTGATGGGGAATTTTTCTGCTGACATGACTTATGACTTATCATGAAGTATAGATGCTGACATGACTTATGGCTCAAATGAAAAGATTTGAAGCCAAGTGATGTCATCAAGCAATCATTAAAACATGTGTATAATTCCTTTTGTCCCCCTCTCACAAAACTAAGTCCATCTCATTCATTCGATCTAACATTATTTTAATCCCTTTAAGATAAGCTATTAAACCTTTAACAAAAAAATGCTAAATATTTATAACTTATACTAAATTTGAAATGGCAAGTAGGAATGAATGAGGAATAAAACAATGTAGAACAAAGTAGGTGTTAACAATTTCTATCACCACTTTATCTTTTAGGTCTATCCAATGAAAAATGCATGTCTTAGCGGGTGATTTTAGTTTCCAAATATGCTTACACCATTATATTGGCTCCTCATGATTTATCTCAAATAAGGATTCATAACCAATTTTCATTGTATAGAAACTAGCCCTTTTTGTTTCTATCCTATACGAAGGATTCCCTCTCATCCCTAAGTTTGATGTGGCCTCTTTTTATTTCCTCTAAGAAATCCTTCCATAACTCATCATTCTCCCCTTATAAACACAAAAACTACGAGGAATCCCATCAATGATGCCAAATATCAATCAAGGATTGATCCCCAACTTAATTAAGAGTAAAAATTCATCTCTTTAATAGTGACAATCATCTCTACTAGTAGTTTTGTTATGTCGCCACAACCCAAAACAACATTAACTCCTAATCCCACTTTCTCACCATTCCCTACCTTCTAAGCCAAATGTTCTCATGTTACTAGGAATGTTATTTCTAACTCCTTCCAATGGTTTAAAATGTTCTTGATGCTTTTCCCAGTGTTTCAAATCTAGTGCATGAAAGAACCTAGTCTTATATACCGTTGTTCAACAATTTGCTTCCAAAGACTATCCTTTGTTAGAGTACTGCATATATTCTCACAAGCAAGAGATTTCCAAAACAAGTGAATGTTCTTCAATCCCGAGCCCCCTTTCTCCTTAGATTGGGATGTATTCTACCACTTTAATAGAACAATGTCTTCACCTTATTTATTTCCCCTCCATTAAAAATTAAAACAAGTTTTCTAGATCTTCTCTAAAACTCTCTCTTTGAAGATAAGTTAAAGAATGCCAAAACAAAGGGATAAATTCCTTCTGAACTATATTTGACAAGGATCATCCTCCCCTTCTAGACGACTAGTAATTACACCATATATGAATTATATTTTCTATCCTCCGTAGCAACCACCCCAGTCCCTTTTCTCATATCCATTTGGTTTTAAAAGAAAACTAAGGTATTTAAAACCATCAAATAAATTACACTAGTTAAATTGAAATAAGCCCCTTGATTGTGTTATCGCACAGGTTGTAGGCTGGGAAATACTGACCCAAACCACAAGATGGTGACAACTAAGAGAACACCTACCCACTATCACCTCAGATAGGTATTCTCGTCACTTTAGAAGTGAAGTGATTACCTCAAGGGGGGAATCCCTGGTGACCCTAGGGGAAATCAGATGATGAAATGGATGCCCCTATAGGTAAATTTTCTAAGTAGAATGTGGATTTGATGACATGTCTTAGAAGTGATTTAAGGTTTCCGAGTCTCTGAGTACCTGCAGAAATTGTTTGTACTTGTCCGAGACACAAGAATAACCAACTATACAAGCTATATGTTAAGTGGAAAAACGAGTTAAGCTTGTTGTCCCTATTTGAAGCAGTCAACAAAGATATATATCAGTGAACAAATGATTATTAGAGCTGCTAAAAGTCATGTAAATGATGCAAGAGATAAGCAAACTAAACACCAGTATAACTATAGTATTAAAGCACACGACTTTAGCAATGAAACAAGGTTGTAAGAAACAAGTATTGCAGAGTTATTATTCTGCCTTATGTTTGTAGAAAACAAGTTGTTACAACAGAAAAATCAGCCACCAAAAATCACAAGTAATCCACCCAAAAGAGCGCTAGAACTAGTAGATTCTAGGGGTAGATTATTAACAACTTCCGACGGTTGAATTGTAAGTTATAAGTTAATAAAATAATGTTTTGTTGCAGCCCTAATGGATGTAGATTTTAAGTTGTTATAGCTCCAAGAATATTAAGAGAATTGGGATTCTCTAGAGGGTTTAGCAACCTCAAGGTATCCACAAAAGATTCCAACTTGAACAAGATTGATATCTCACCAAAACACGTTTACCAATGCAAACAATTTATTTCTCCAATGCAAAAGATTCAGATTAGTGCCTTTAAAATATGGGTGAATGGAGTCTTATAAGAATGAGTTAGACCAAAAAATCCCTAGGGGTGTAAATACTATTAATCCCTAGGGCATGCCAATCAAACTAGGGTAAATCTAGGAGGGTGTACACACTCATACTTCTCTTAGCAACCTTTGCAAAAAATAACTTATAAACTTAGCAAATAAGATGAATCTTAATGGAGGGTGTATACAACATGCTTCTCATAGGGTTTCAACCAACAATGACTAATAACAAGCAAGAAAGAACTAACAAATTCAAATTTTCCATACCAATTCCGAGAGAGAGAGAGAGAGAGAGAGAGAGAGAGAGAGAGAGATCAAACCCTAGTTCACCAAGCAAATTACAATCTAAGAGCAAGAATATAAGCCTTCAAGAGGGGAGCACCACTTTATCTCAAGCATTCACCAAAAAATATCACCAAGAAGCATTTGCACAAGAGAGAGATACCAAAAATCCCCAAGAGGGCGCAAATTTCAGTCAATATCTCTTCTCACTATGGGAGAGATATGATCCAAATGAAATAGAATTGATCTCTATTCATACAAAATGTTCTGAAACATGTTTGTCCAAAAAAATTAGGGTAAAACACAAGATAAGGGGTGAACAACCCTTACCTTTCCCCTTTACAAAAGTAATATTATTTAATTCATAGTTTGCACATAAGAGAAACCCTAAAAACAAGACATCACCCCTTTTTGGGCAACGTTTGGCACTTTTGGTCAAGTCATCGAGTTGGAGAATGGAGCGCTAGGCATATAAAGGCAAATTATCTTCAACCAAATCCTTTCTTCCACAATCCATGGCCCTCTTCCTCCAAAAAGTGACAAATGTCCATCAAAACATACATCACCACCACAACCTAGCCCTATGGTGATGTCAATCCCTCAAAAGGTTGGCCTTTTCAAGCAAGTCATTTGGCATGTAGGGGTTGGGTAATGTATTACAAGGTGTCCTCTAGGCATCCAAAGGCATGTCATCATCATCCAGAGCGTGGAACCTTGGCATCCAACCCGTGGGCTTCAAGCCCCAAGGAAGCACAAACTAGGTTTGTTCTTCTAAAACTATCCACCAATTAGGTCCTGCAAAGAAAATAAATACGCCCTCCAAGGATATCAATTCAAATGCATCACGATGAGTAAATAAAATCAATAAAAGAGCCATCTAAGCATGTACATCCAAACTACCTCATGAAAATAAACAAGTGCTCAAACTCCCTATGCAATTCGGCAATTTTAGGTTTGGGGGAGTTGACAAAACAACCTATTGGGTGAATTGTACCTCAAGTTTAGGGGTGTTTCCTGAGTGGACCTCTTTCTAAGTCATGTGGNGTCATGGGGTTCATGACATACAAAGGGTTGCATTGTCTCATTTATGGGTGCCTTTGTAGAGGGTGTGTTGCACCTTCGTTTTCAATGCATCATTTTTCCAAGCCCATTCATTTCCATTAATTAATTAAGGTCCAAACACTGGGTAATCTCTAGGGTGAATCGATTACCTTAGGGGGCAGTACCAAAGTTTCACTTGAAGGGAGAAGTACACATAGTTCCATTGGGGTATAGTCTAGCTTGTAATGCACTTTGTGTAAGTCCCTCAATCAAGTGGGACATTTATGTCATGTGTTTGATTTTGTAGGTCTTTGATTTTTTAGGAGAAGCGTTTCATTTCTCTCAAGACCTCTTTGGGCGAGAATATGGAAGGTTCATACTTAGGCTTTTATCTGTTGTCAGTCGTATCCCCTCTGGGCCTTGAGCCCCTTCTTCCCATGAAATGAGGGACAACCCCTTCTTGGGGCAATACACCCGAAAATCCCAAAAGGTAAGGAGATGAGGGGATGAAGTGTGGAAAGTGACAAGTATGGTCGGGAATGGCACGATGACTCGTCAAGAGGACCTCCCAGTAGAAAACCTATCCCTAAGGATGACCCACTTCCTAGGGCGCAATGTCAACCACCAAAGTAAAACAAGGCAAAGAGAATAATGTCCAAGCAACTGTTACAAAATCAAAATAAGTAATAGATGCAATAAACTCAAATGCCTCAAATATTGAAACGACACCCACCATAATACCTGGCTTGAGCCTCATGGAGCAAGACCCAATGTCTTCCGGAAGTAAGCTAATGTGGTGGATACCGTCGTGATGAACATGGAGTTTTGGTGGTGAGGTGGGTATCTGTCTCGACAAGTGGACATTGTTGGTCAAGCTATGTCTCGGTACTCCATGTCTGCAACCCAAGGGCCTCAAGACATCACCTCCTTAGTTATCCCTAGGAGTTGGGGATAACATCTTGCTCCTACTTGGGGACATGTACTTGTCGTAGAGTGCATGAGAATCACAAAATATCTTGGTGGACTTGTGCCTACACTGAAACACAAAACCGTAAAATCTAGGGTGGTTCTATCACCCTTTGTCCATATATATCAAAAACCAAAATGATAACTCATCTAGAATTTTTTTTTTTAGCATTTTTTCAAAAATTCCTAAACTAAACATGAAATCAATATGCAAGTAGAGAAAAATGAAATATGAAATATGAAATGTAGCTAAGCTACCATGAGAGATCAAGATGTAAATGTAAGGAAAGCAAGATGACCTACCTACGTACCTGGGGCCTAGGCCTTGAATAAGTCAAGTGCCCTAAATGTAGGTTTGAAGAAGAAATCCATATGGCACATTTCTCTCGTCCAAATCTATCAAGTGATACTTCTCTTTCTTGAACTTCTTCTTGATGATGTAAGGGCCAAGTCAAGAGATGTCATCCTTCTGGTCATATTTAGGCTTGGCCTTCCTCTTGTCCCACATGAACGCAAGACTTCCTTCATTGTAGTTGATGCAAGGTATACTCTCGATGTAAGGATAGGAAGGAGGCCTTGTGTTGATTTTTTTTGTGATGGATTCTTCACTTTCTTTGTCCTTATTATCTTCTTTCTTCAATATTTGGATAAACCCTGGCTCCTTCCCTTAGAACGTTGCAATCTTTTCTTTGTACTCATCTGTCCTTGGGAGTAGCATGTCTATGCAGTCCTCCTACATGAAAGGTAAATCTTGTGGATCATACTCAATGGTCTTTGGGACCTCATCAATCTCACACTCACTTTTATAATCAGGAGCGTTGGGGTCCATCACATGTTTGTCAGCTTGCTCTCGACTATATAATATCTCAAAGGTTCCATATAATATCTCTACAAGTTTAAGGGGTTAGTGGGAGGATGGTAGGTCTCATCACAAGTTGACCTATCATGATCATGGGTATTTAGCGGTATGGCATTACCATCATTTGGTCACCAAGCCAGAGTAGTGGCTCTTAGTTACACAATTGAGAGAAAGGGGGTCTCATCACGATCCAACCTTCTCATTTACGTAAGGTATTTGTGAGTGACACTGTCATTATCTAAACACCACGCCAGGATAGTGACCCTCAACTCGTTCCTTAAAACATGAAAGAAACAAAGAATGAAAATAAGATGGGCTTGGAAAAAATGCATTGCAAATGAAGTTGCCACACACCCTCTACAAAGGCACCCGTGAATGAGATAATATGAGCCCTTGTATGTCATGAAACTCAATGACCTATGAAGTCTAAACCCCTTCCACCTCATCATCCATTACACGACCTTTGAAGTCCATCCTTGGGAGCATCCCCTACTTGAGGGCTTTGGTCTACCCAATAGGACTCCTATGACACCCCTCCCGTACTTAAACTTGGTCAATTGTATAGGGTTTTGAGCATTTGTTTAATTTGATGAGGGAGTTTTGATGCACATGTTTAGGTGCCTTGATTATTAGGCGTTGTTTACACTTGTCATGATATATTTGACTTGAGATCTTTGGAGGGCGTACCCTTTTGTTTTGCAGGACCTTGTTTGGTGGCTAGTTTTGGGAGAACAAGCCTAGCTTGGGCTTCCATGAGGAAAGAATCCCACCGGATGGATGCCTAGGTCCCGCATGACAGATGACAAAGATGTGCTTTTGGAGGCCTAGAAGACATCATGACGGACCTAACCTAGCCCCTACCACCCAAATGACTTTCCTAGGAGAGGAAAAATGTCACCTCCTTGAGGGTTGACGCCATGAGGGGGATAGGTTTGGTGGTGATGGAGGTGCACATTGACACTTGGCATAATTTTCACTAGATGAGGCATGGAGAAGAATTAGCACATGATGAGGAGGCTCAAAGAGCCTCGACGACTTCCACATCTTCTCCAACGACTTTCTCAAGTGCCAAAACATACCTTAAAGGAGTGACGTCATCTTGTTCCAGGGTTTCTTTTGCATAAAAGTGAATTTTGAAGATGGATTGTTTAATATTATTTTGATGCAAGGGGTAAGATAAGGGTTGTTGACCCCTTATCTTATGTTTTACCCTTTCTGGGCCAATTCTCATTCTGGAGGCTAAAAAGTCAATATTAAATATTTCCTTTAGCCGACTTGTCTTCTAGGGTTATGTCCAATGCTTTAGGGTTTCTTCTTGCTTCTTGAAATATTCTATTCTTGTCAGGGTTACACATGGATATTAATACCTCCCACAACTACCATAATATCGAGACTCCCTCCTAGCTAGGGAGGTATTGAAAGCAATGGTCTTGAGCACAAACATACCATTCAACCGATAGCATCATCATATCTACACAGACTATCTCATGATTAGATCACGAGCACCGTCATCACTATCAATATCATCTGATAGCATTAATTGCATCATCTCTCGAAGACATACTCCATCTGAGTAATCATGCATGATGATGAATGAGTCATCCACTCCACAGAGTGATACAATAACCATTCTTTTAATCTAGACATATGTCCTAGAAGAATAACTATTTCAACAGATGTTGGAAGCCACACCATGGGATACAAGGACTATTCTTCTAATCCAAACATACGTCCTAGAAGAATAAATGTCCTGGACCATTTTTCGTCCGGAGAATGTTTGTCCACCAACACACTGATTATCCATCTAGCTGATAATCATTTCCAACACTATTGATAGTCTACATGGAAATCATAACAATGCCATTCAATAGAACACAACTGTGTTATCCATAGTAGTACACAACTACTATCCAGTCGTACACAACCGCACCAAGTAGCACACAACTACTTAATCAGTGACACATAGTCACAACCAATGGAACACATTCATCACAATAACATACATCTAATGTACAGAGACATACAATCTCCATAACAATCATATCATCTGATATCAACCTGCATAAAAACAATATCATGATATAAACTGAGTCATCTGAGCCATTCTTCCACTCACATCTATTAAATATGGAAGAGCATCTGTCCTCAGAAGGTAAAACATCAGCCATGGGCTATCTGGACTATTCTTCTCAAGCATAAAAGAATAATTGTCCTTGATTTATGATCCTAGACCATTCACCTAACTGAGCCATTCCTCCGACACTAGTCATAGTGCAACTTGGAGAGAATGAGTCTGACCTAGGGAATGCCTATCCATGATTGTTGAACCTGTACCATTCACCTAACTGGGCCATTCCTCCGACACTAATAATAGTGCAACCTAGATATAATGAGTATGCCCTAAGGAATGACCGTCCGAACCATTTCCTAATGGAAATGACTGTAATGTACCAACCTCCAAAATGAACCATTCTTTGAAACAGCTCGCAAGTGTGAACTTTGAAAGAACGACTGCCCGACGAGGCAGACCATTCTACTTGACCACTACTCAGAGTGACTTCCAAGAAGAATTACTATCCTAGACCATTCCCCCCCACTGGACATAAGGGGAATCGTTGTTTATGACACATCAACAATCCATCGAACCATTTTCATTACGAAAATAATTGTCTGATCTGGACCATTTTTCGAACTGGAAAATGCTTGTCCGTTAGAAATCTCAAACCACTTTCCGAACTTGAAAGGAACTACTCATCCTGGACCATTTTTCGAACTGAAAAATGACTGTGCATAAATCAATAACACATCAGTGCTCCTTCCCAACCTGGGAGTAATATCTTCCTTTTACAATAAGGGAGTCGTCTCCATGAGCCCCAACTTGTTTCTTAAGTACACAACTTTTTCATCTTGGACAAAGGCTTTACCAAAATATTTGCTATCTTCGCATCTGTGTAGATATATTGGAGAACCACTTCTCTTTTCTTGACTTCATCATGGAGAATGTAATGCTTGATATCAATGTACTTCGGTCTGTCTTGGAACAATGGTTTTCTCTGAAGGCTTCATATAGCTCTGATCATTACAATATATCATGGTCGAGTTCAACACTTTTGTTTCTTGCTAGCTCATGACATTGTGGAAAGGCTCAAACTTAAACATATCCAAGTAACACTTCTTCTGCCATCATGAGATTTTTCCATGGATTAGCAATCCATCATCCCAAACTTCTGAGTAATTATTCCGATACACTATCTCTGTCATAGAAAGTTTTCACCACACTTTTGTTGTACATGAGATACTTTGCATCAAGTTGTTTGAATCCATACAAGGTCTTTTTATATTTGCATACAAAGGTCTCTTTTTGGTATAAACTTCTTTCTCACTTGCTTTATTGGGAAAAACAATCTTTTACATGTAAATTCCAATCCATGGATACTACAAGAGGTATATCTAGAACAAGCTGTTGTCATAGTCTTCTCCCTCCCTATGGAAGAAGCTTTGAATCTTGCAATGCTTCCATTCATAAGTCTTTTTCACGCTATTCTTTATCATAACTTCCATTTCTTCTACTCAATTGCTTCTTAGTGAGTTAAAACCAAGATGATATTCTTGTGATTCTCGGTATAATAACTCGTTGTTCTGGATTTTCTTTCTTTCTTGGAATCTTCATGTTCTTCCTCATGTCTCTCTTTAGCTCTTGGGTCCATGGGTCTTTTATAGATTTCATGCCTTGAAGATTCCAACTTCTTCCTTTCATCATAGGATCATGGATGTAGATGGACAACCAAGATACTTTAAGGCTTCTTTTCGAAGAAGACCTTTTTTAGAGTCAAACTAAATACGTACTGCTTTTCATGGCTGCTACTTTCAATGGGAACATGGATAGATACTTCATAATCCTCAATGTATCATATTATTTAGGATTAGCTCCCTCTTAATCCTTGCTTCATGCATGAATGCATGCTCTTCTTTTGGAATTTTGTAATCATTTCCCTCCATCTAAGATAGTCCACGCTTCCATTTGCATTCTTATTGCCTTCTGCAAGGTGTCACAAGTCTTTTTCTAATTTCCTGTTGGTTGTTGACTTCTTCTGGGTCTCTTCAGGTTTGATTTTGATTTCAGCTTATCTGGCAGTTGTTACTTATATAATAGCTTCCATGAGAATTGTTACCAAAGATTGTCAACATACTTCATCTTTTCATGTGTATTGTTTGACTTGTAGTCATCGTGATAGCAATCCTTATCCTTTTATTCTTCCATAGGTAACATATTTTCTTCTAAGAAATAGATATACATGATATGTACATGAACTATGTAAACATGGTATATATAAGAGATTTGAAGAATATTGTTACCTTGACTTAGAAGAAGAAGTCTGTTTTATCCTGCTTGACTTTCTTTGAGTGTTCCCTTTCTTCGACAACTGTTGCTTTGTCCATTTCCTTCCTTTTCTTTAACTCAAGACAATGGTTCCTGTAGTGACCATATTTTCAACAGTTGAAGCATTGTATCTTTGACATATCCTTTTCTTGATTTGGTTTCTTCCTTGAGCCAAACTTCTTCTTATTCCTGAAATTCTTGAACTTTGTTGTGAAAGCTTGATCATCGTATTTCTTTTGGGATTTCTCTTTTGCGTTAATCCTTGATTCTTCTTGTGCACAACAAGTCCAACATTCTTCAAATGTGGGATACTCCTTTCTTATGTTCATGCTTGCAAAAAATGCATCCCATGTCTTGGGAAGACCATTGAGAAATATATTTACCAGTTCCTTCTCTGGAATGATTTCTTCAATAGCTTGTAGTTGATCTCTTAACTGAGATATTCTCACAAGGTATGATGTTATGATGTCATCATCATTCATTTTCATGTCACAGAGCTCATTCTTCAGACTCATTACTTGTCCAATGTTTCTGATTAAGAAGAGGTTAGTTAGGGCATCGTACATCTTCTTAGATAGATAAGTCAATATGAGAGATGTAGGGTATCAAGTGGTATTTTACAGAGTCCACTATGATACTCGTGGCATTGATGTTATTGTCTTTGAACTTCTCCATAATTGCAACGTTCTGAGGTTTCTTCTCTTTTCCTTCTTCAAACTGTGGTTCCACGATTTTTCCTTTCACGATATCCAACACTTTATTCTTGGCAAGGATGAGATCAATCCCTGTCTTCCATTCTCTGAAGTTGGAAGCCCCTTCTAACTTGTTTTCTGACTTCATAGAGTAGGTCATGATTGCTTTGACTTGGTCAACCTTTGACTTTGACCAAAACCTCAAACTTGACATCCTAGCTTGTTGAGATTACCAGGAGGTGAGCTAGGTTAGGGCGCACTAGGCTATCCAAAAATTAGGTCAATATCTTCACTTAAGGTGTCTTATCAAGAAGGTTAGGGTTTTGTTGCTGTAGCAAAAACTTTGACTACAACTGCAACTGTAATTGAGCAAAAAAAATCCCAATCTATCTTCCAACCGTTACACTGTCCGAAGATAGTGTGGGCCCATAACAAATTAGAAATAATAGGTGTGCTCATTTAACCATAGACAATATAGCAATATTGTCACCCAAACATAGGCCGAAGCCACCCCCGAGCACCTTAACCTTGACAGAGAGAATAATTTCAGAAGCAAACCCTAGGTCAAAAAGCCAATCAAGGTAGCGACCACTCTCAGAAGCTAGTGTACCAAGTAGAAAGTCCAAACCATAACCAAGAGAAATTCCAAGCCTAAAACCGAAAATACTAGTTGTAGTAGCTGCAGCTGCAACTACTCTCTAGACTTGCACACTTACTGAATTTCTGCAGTTGTGAGCTGTGTCTTGCAAATGAGCTCTAGTGTCCTGTATTTATACTGCTCCTCCTTAGATGTCTGGGCCGACTTCTCATTCTAAAGGCTAAAAACTCAATATTAAATATTTCCTTTAGCCGACTTGTCTTTTAGGGTTATGTCCAATGCTTTAGGGTTTCTTCTTGCTTCCTGGAATATTCTATTCTTATGAGGGTTACACGTGGAGGTTAATACCTCCCGCAACTACCATAATATCAACAATAAGTGCATACACCCCTACTTTACCTCCACCATAAGTTTAGGCATATAATTATTGTTTGCAAGGGTTTTCTAAGGAAGTATAAGGACATACACCCCTACTTTACCTCCACCATAATTTTAGGCATAGAATTATTGTTTGCAAGGGTTTGCTAAGGAAGTATAAGGACATACACCCCTTAGACCAAACCCTAGCTAGGTTACTTGCCTTGAGGAATAAGAGGATTTATACCCCCAAGGAGGTAGTAGCTCTAGCTCTTTACTTTATGACCCCATTAACCCATTAATCAAATGCACTAGTTGTTGCATTGGAGAAATAAAACATTGCATTGGTAAACCTGAAAAGTTGAATTTTTGAAGTTCTCTCACTTGGGTATTGTTCCTTGAGCCTTAATCTATCTTGCCTCACCGAGGCATCCCCTTTCACCCACTAAAATTTGTTGCTGTAATAAAACTAACCTACAACTATTAGGGCTACAGAGCTCTAACCCTTTAAACCGAGATAACTCCTAAACTAACCCTAGAAACTTGCTAAAACTTCGCCCTAACAAACTACTAACCTAGGCACATCTTTTAGGCTAATTTAGTGTTATTTTTGTTGGTTAAATTTTTTGTTATAAGGATTTGTTTGCTACATCCATAAGGCTGATAAATTTCATTGCAAAGATATTATATGACAATCTTTCTTTAAATTTCAAAGTGCATGCTAATCCTTGGTTAGTTGCTAGTTTAACTCTTGTGAAGACGATTATTTTTATTCTTATTGACAACGCCTTTGCTATAATTTTATAAACAAAATTGCACAAATATATAGGCCTAAATTCATCAAAGGACTTAGGATTGTCCTTCTTTGGAATTAATGCTAAGAAAGTTGAGTTGAAAGCTCCTAGTACTTTTCCCATGCTTTTAACTTCCTCTAGTACACTCATTAAATCATCCACCACGAGATCAAATAAGTGAATAAAAAACTCAACAATCCACCCATCCAAGCCAAAAAATTTATCACTTTTGAAAGAAAATAAAACAACACTTGACTCTTCCCTTGTAATTTCCTCCATCGACATCTAGTTGTCCTTTGTAATAAAACTAGGAAAATACGTGGGTAACTTCAAGATTTTAGCAATGTTATCCCTTTCATGCTCCTTATATATTTCCTTGAAATGAGAAACCCCTATAGAAGTTATTTCTTAAATTTCCCAACCTTTTTTGTTGCTTCATTCTCCGTTTCCTAAATTGTAATAAGCTTCTTCCTATGAATTGCACATCGATGGAATTTTTTATTGTTCTTATCTCTTTTCTCCAACTACACAATTCAACTCTTCACTCACGAATTAACTTCTCTCCCATCTAGCAACTTTCTCCTTTTTGTAGATTTTAACCTTGTACAATTAATTACTACAAACAAATTCTTAATAAAAACATAAAAGATACAACGACACACACACATTACACAAATATTTTTACCTTGAAAACCCAAACCGGGAATACCAACAACCCATTTAGAGCTGCACCTCTAATCTTCTTTATTCATTATCTTCTTGATTGTTTACAATACAATATACATATAGGATCTCGTGGCATCCAAACCCCTAATCCATTGACCCAAATTAGTTAACAACCCTAATTCTTGAACTGGAATTAGAAAAACATCGACGAAAATTAATGTACAATACATGGGAACAATCCCCAAGCCCCTCCACCCCCCTTGATCCCATATCAATGTACATATATGGGACCAATATTGCAAATAATATAACATGTACTCAACACTTTTGGATTCTAACTCTTTAACCTTCAACTTCTCCTCCTCATTGAAAATCCCTTGTTCATTTCTATTAAATACTCCTACTTTTGCATTTTCCACCTCTTTGTAGTCTTTGCATGAATTCATGTGTCTATTAGTTCCCCATACAACCACCACCTCCTTTATACTCTTTAGTGTCTTTACAAACCGAAAATTGGTTGTCTCATTGATCCCAACATCATAATGTTTCCATTCTTTGTTAACCATCTACTAGAACTCCACTTACTCGAGCCAAGTAATGATACATTTAAATGGACTTGTAGGATTGTTCTCTTAATTTTCTAATTGGAGGATTATATGAGCATGGTTCAATCATCCCCAACCTCAATCCAAAATCTGATTTTTTCCAACTCCATCATAATATTTTATGAAACCAAAAACTTGTCCAACCACTTGGATACACCAACTACTCCAATCATATTATTCCTCCGTGTTGGGCTTAACTCAATTGGCTCCATGTATACTAAGCCTGCGATTTTAATTTTATGCATAAAGTAACTAAGAAAACTGTCTACTCTAGATCCTGCTCCCCAAACCTCCATTCTGTTTGAAGTAAAAATTTAGATACCCACTTAGAATTACTTAGTCTTTTTGTCCTCCTTTGACATAATATTTTATGAAACCAAAAACTCATCCAACTACTTGGATACACTAGTTTCTCTAGGCTTACTATTCCTCCATGTTAACCACAATTCAAGAAACATGCAGTGGCAATAAAACATAGAAGTTGTTAGGTCTTGCAGAAGAACTTTGAAGGATTGAAACTTTATATATCAAAAAGTTGGATAAAGACTACATGCTCAAGACTTTTCTTTGAAGTTTTAAATATACAAGCCATAAAAAACATGTAGTCTTTCATATCTCTCTCAGAATTATATAAAGATACAAATATGATGCCAATATGGGTGTTTTAATAGTGTAAAACAATGCTTCCTTATGGCATTACAAAATTCCTATGACATAAGTAAACACAAAATTCAATTGCATTCAATCTCATAAGCAGGGACACGGATCTTGAATATGATGAGTAATAACAAAATATTGGAGGAATAAACGAGGATGAAGGTTAATCAGAGCCCTCTTCTCATGGTCATGAAACTAATAAAAAAAAATGTGGCAAGGGACTGAACCAAAGGAAAGTTAAGAGAGGGAAGTCTTGAATGGTTTGACTTACATTAAGGAGGGGGAAAGTATCTTTGATTTGAACCATTATTTTTCTGAAGAAAAATCCTCAGATATTATTTTTGGATCTAACTGATGGTGCATACAATACCCTAACTCTCTTAAATATTCTTAAAATTCATGAGGCCTTAACATTGACATTAAGAGCTTGATTCACCCAATACTTAATGTACTCTTGAAGGGTGATCACTCTAATTTATTATTTCACTTTCCATGCAAGCATCTCATCTTCAAGTCCATGTAGGATTCCAAATTGATTTTTCTTAATAATATATTCTCTACATTATCTACCACAAAATCTGTCAATCATTATTGATTCTCCATCTAAGAAAAATGAGTAAGATTGTTGAATTTTGCACCAAGTGGAGATCTAGCTACAACCTATTATCGCACAAACTATAGGTTGGGAAAAGCCTGACCCTCCAATGGATGACGATAATGGTGGGAGAGTTTACCCACTGTCACCTTAGATAAACCTTCCCTCGCTTCTGTGAGGGAAAAAATCTGACATAAGGGGGAGTCCCAAGTGATCCCAGGGGGGAAATGAGATGGAAAGTGATGCTTATGAAGAGATACCCCTATAGGTCAAGTTGCTAAGTGGAGAGTGGATTTACAATGAGCTTCAGAGGTGGTTTATGGTTGCTAAGTGTTTGAGTACTCGTGGAAGATGGTTGTACCTACCCGAGACAAAAGAAAATACAAGATACAAACTAGACAATACAATGGACAAACAAGTTAAGCTTGATGTCCCTATTTGCAACAGTCAACAAAAATATATATCAAGTAAAATAGTTAGTTACTGCATATTTAACCATCAAAATTGTCAAATAGTTATTGGACAATGAAGTACTAAAACAATAGATAACTTTCCCATACTTAAGAATGAATTTTGATGGTAAATTAGGGCTGCCAAATGAAGTTATCAACAAAGTGTTAGGGAAGCCTTATGGATGTAGAAAAAAATTGCTACAACAACAAGTTCCAACAATAAAAATCAACAAGTAAATTGTCATAAATATAGCCCATAACTAGTGGAACAATAATCTAGGTTTAGAAGTCAATTTCCACAGTTGAAAAGTGAGTAAATGATGAAAGAAAGCAAAGTTTTATGCAACCCTAATGGTTGTATCATTAAATTTATTGCAGCAATGATATCCTTGGCTAAAAGAGGATGCCCTTAGGGCACAAGAAAGCTTATGACATGTAGAAAATATTCCAACTTAAACAATCTCGATATCTCGTAATTCTACGTATCCCAATGCAAGGATTTTATTTCTCCAATGCAAGAGATTAGTGCATTTAACTATTGGGTTATGGAGTCTTTAAAAATGAAACAGCTAGTTGTGCTACTTCCTTGGGGGTGTAATCCCTTTTACTTTCCAAGGCAAGCAAGACTAGCTAAGAAAAACCCTAGGAGGGTGTAAACCCTTTTACTCCTCCTACTATTCCTTTATGCAACAAGTTATTCCAACACAAATATGATGGGTTTAGTGGGATTGTATGCCCTTATACTCCTCGATATCTTAGAAAATTAACCTTGTGACCAAGAAAATAAGCAATAGCATGAAATATTTCTTATATAATCCAAGTGTTAACAAGATAAACTCCTTTTAACCAAGAAAATCCAACATAAAAGCAAGAAATGGCCTCCAAGAAAGATAGTGCCTTACTTCTTCATCCAATAGCCAAAGAAAACCATAACAAGAGATAGTAGTAAGAGAGATAGACACAATTTCCCAAGTAGGGCACCTATTTCAACTAAGAATCCTCTCCAAGATAGGAGAGTTATGATATGAAAATGAAATGAAATGATATCTATTTATACAAATCCTACTACAAGTGTTTTCCCACTTAGTTTTAGGGAAAACCACAAAGTAAGGGGACAACAACCCTTACTTCTCCCTTTACAATAGAAAATTTAAATTTAACCCTAAAATGCACATAAGAAACCCTAAAGAAACATGGTGTCACCCCTTTAGGGAAACATTTTGGCACTTTTGCAAGTCGTTGGAGGGGTAAGTGAAAATCGTTGGGCCCTTTAGGGCCTTCCTCTCATGAACTAGGAATTTCTCCTCCAAATCAAACCCTCATCCATCAAAACGTGCCAAGTGTCAAGTCAACCAACACCATCACCCCAACCATAGCCCTAAGGTGACATTTTAGCCTCAAGAGCAAATCGTTGGGCTAGCAAAGGGCTGGGATAGGTCCTCCAAGGTGTCTCCTCAGGCCTCCAAAGGTTGTCATTGTCATCCGATGTGTGGTCCATGGCATCCAACCTGTGGGATTCAAGCCCAAGCTAGGCTTGTTCTTCCAAATCTGTCCACCAACAAGGTCTTGCAAAGACAACAAATACGCCCTTCAAGGATCTCAATTCAAATGCATCATGATGAGCAAATCAAATCGATAAAAGAGCCATCTATGCATGTACATCCAAACCACCTCATCAAAATAAACAAGTGCTCGAAGACCTTATGCAATTTGCCCAGTTTAGGTGTGGGAGGGTTCACAAAACAACCTATTGGGTGAATCGTACCTCCAGTTTAGGAGTGTTTCCCGAGTGGACCTCTCTCTAAGTCACATGGATGAAGTGACATGGATGGGGGTAAGAATTTTGGACATGGGGTTCACGACATACAAGGGATTGTAGTGTCTCATTTATGGGTGCCTTTGTAGAGGGTGTGTTGCACCTTCGTTTTCAATGCAACCTTTTTCCAAACCCATCTGTTGGATTTTGTATTTTTAAGATGTTTCCAAGATGAAGCCAAGGTGGGGCTTCTACCTAAGCATGAGAAACAATGCCCAACTTGACTCTACCTTAGTCACATCATGCTTCCCTAAGTTGAAGTCGTGTGTGGGGCTTCTACCTAAGCATGAAAAACAATTCCCACACATGCTCCACCTTAGTTGGCATTTTGTATTAGTCATTTTTCATGGGTCTCATCAGTTTCTTAGGAGAGACATTTCATTTTCCTTAGGATCACTAGGCGAGCATCTAGAAGGTTTACGATTGGATTTTATCTTTTACCAGCTACAAGCCTCTGGGCCTTCAACCCCTTCTTCCCATGAACGAGGGACAATCCCTTCTTGGGTCAGTATACTCAAAAATCCCAAAAGGTAAGGAGACAAGGGAATGACGTGTGGAAAGTGACAAGTATGGTCGGGAATGACACGATGATTCGTCAAGAGGACCTTCCAGTAGCAAGCCTATCCCTAAGGGTGACACACTTACTAGGGCGCAATGTCAACCACCAAAGTGAAAAAGGGAAAATAACATAATGTCCAAGCAAACATTACATAATCAAAAGTAGTTATAGATGCAGCAAACTCAAATAACAAAGTTATTGACTTAACGAGAACTGTGACCTCAAAACGAGAACTCTAGCCCTTAAAACCCATATTTTTGCATAAAAACACATGAAAATCAACCCTCAAATCAAAAAGTGGTTCTACTAGTAGCACCATTTTTTTAAACGGGGTCAAAATTACAACATTTTTCAAACATGGCCTTCGAAACTCAGACAGTAGCTCAGAAAAACCTTAAAATCAACACCTAAATCAAAAAGTGATGCTACGTAAAACAAAATGTTTTTTCATAAACATGAAAATCATAGCTATTTACGACCTAATTGAAATTGTGACATTGACAACAAATACCTAATTGAAATTGTGACATATACATTTTTTTATTTATAAATTTACATTAAAAAATAAATAAATAGAAAGAACAAAATCTTCGCAAATAAATTTTTTTTTAAATGACCAAAAAAACAAATTAAAAAAAATATATTCAAAATTCAATTTAAAAAAAAGATTAAAAAACAATGTGAATTTTTTTCTAAAAAGAAACAAAAAAATAAATAAAATTTTCCTTCAAAAACAATAGTTTAAAAAAATTATATATATTTTTACAAAAGAATCATTAAAAAACCTTTAAAAAGTAATTTTTTTAAAACAAATTAAAAATAAAAATAAAATATACTTGAAAAAGACAATTTTTTTTTAACAAAATTCAAAAAAATGTCTAAAATAAAAAATATTAAAAAATTTTAAACTAAAAATTTAAAATTAAAATAAAAAATAAAAAAATATATATTTAAAAAACATTATTTAAATGAAAACATTTTTTTTGGGTAGAAAATCAATATTGAAAACCAATTTTAAAATAAACTTCTAAGCACATTTAAAAAAATAGAAAACCAAAATTAAAAAAAAAAATTAAAAACAATTTTACAATACAAAACCTATCAATTTTAATTGAAATTAAAGTAAAAAAAAAAAAGGCAAATATAAACAAATTTAATAACATTTAAAACAAAAAAAATTGAAAGAAAAAGAAAATACAGTTTTCAATTAAAATAACATAAAATTTTAATTCCTCGGATGGGGTGCCAGTGCGGACTAGGTGTCAACAAGAGAGGACAGGAGGCAACCAACATGGCGATAACCACGTGATCGACGTGTGCCACACCCTCCCGCCCCCTCCATGCATTTAAACGTGCCTTGCGCGAGCCAAGGCACCATTACTCTCAGTGCACCTCGCCCAAGCTATATGTCCTGTCGATGGCTCAAAGCCATGAGCCAGACTTTACTCAGCTTGTGTGCGCTTGCCTCTTACATTGTTCTCGACACCATGATTTATACCAAATGCATTCGCAACTGTTTTCTTCCTCGACCGAGACCTCCTGCGATTTGCACGCCTCCCAGCTGCTCCTATGCTACCTCGGTTTCCTCTCGACGCTTGCAAGTCCCATTACTGTCTCAGACATGCCGAGACAAAGGGGGAAATCCAAGCGCAACTCAACCTGACAGCCCAGCCGACCGCACGTGGTTCTCCGCCTCCCGCTTGCACCATCTCCCATCTCGTCACCTTCATCACCGTCCTCGCCCTCATCTCCGTCGCAGTCTGGTCAAAGCCTCAACAATCTCCCACCCCTCTCCTCGCCCCTCACAAGCTAGCTTGAGTGCTTCGCTATCTCAGACAATTCTCTTGGTTTCACCCAGGACCGCTATCTGATTTGGCCTCCACCTCGCAACCACTTCCTACAGTTCCACCCAACTCGTTGGTGAACACACTAGCCCAGCCTTGGATCAACACCAACCAACGATACCTTGGACCGCAACCAGATAGCCATTGACGACCACCAGAGCCTCACTCCTTCACAGACTCGACACCAGGCTCACAATTGCAAGAAAACCTTGCAATTCTGCAAGGCCTGGTATTTGAATTACGACAGGGCCTGGACGACCTGCAATTCCAGATGGAGATCATGGATGGGAAGACAACCATGCTTCTGCAACTTCTCTCATCACTGTAGGGGGCATGCTACTCAACAACGAGAGACGACGACGCCACAGGAGTTGGAGACGAAGACGACAAAGGGGTGGGAGGCAAAGACGTTATAGGGGTATCCATGCACGGGACCATGGAGGAGGAAGGGACACTGGTCGAAGAGGAAGCAACGCCAGCCGAGGACCCAACGACCAATGCCACCTCCTTGAACACGTGGCCACGCTACAAGCCCATCACATGACTTGCACATGTGTCTTCATGCTTGGTTAGTAGGGTGTCTGAATTTTATTTTGCCTTATCAGGTCTATGGCCATATTTTGTATGTTGTTTTTATGTCAGGGTTAGCTGACATGTCGATTCGGTCTCCCACATGGGACTGGATCATTTATGTTTAAGTTCTTATAACTTTTATGTCTAGTACCATAAGACAATGGGCTTTATTTTGTCTGGCTCGCTGAACTGGTTTCCCTCCGGGGCAGTTCAGTTCTGAACTGGTTTCCCTCTGGGGTAGTTCAGTTCTCACAGTCAGGAACACATGATGATACTGTAATTTCTGCTTTTTGAAGGCTTTTTATACAAATCTAACTTACAAAAAAAAAAAGACATAAAATTTTAATTAAAATTAAAACCATTTTTTTTTTAAGATTACAAACATACATATTATTGGGGTGCCACCCCCCACGACACCCATGGGGCCCAACCAGCTCGCGCGGGTTGGTTGGGTGCAGTGGGGGGTGATGTCGGGCATCGCCCCATCCCGAGTTGGTTGGGGGCCGTGAGGGGTGATGTCGGGCATCAACCCATCCCCCAGGGGCTAAGCCTTGGCCCCGTGGGACCAGGGCTTAGCCCTCGGGGGTGGGGTGATGCCCGATAACACTCCCCATTGCTTCCCATCACTGGTGCATATTTTTTTTATTTTTTATTTTACATATTTTTAAGTTTTTTAATAAAAAAATTAATTTTTTTTGTAATTTTATGGTTTTTTTTTTTAGTTTAAGTGTTTTGATTTGTGTTTTTTAATATATATTTTTAATTGTTTTTTGTGTTTTTTAAGCCTTTTAAAAGTTTTTGGGCCATAAATTTGTTTTTTTACCCTTTTTGTTTGTTTGTTTGTTTGTTTGTTTTAGCTTAGTTTATTTGTTTTTTTTTTCCTCTTTAGTTTTTTAAGTTTTTCTTTAATTTTTTTTATTATCTAAATTTGCTTTTTAATTTTTTTTTATTATCTAGCTTTTTAATTTCAATTCTTTTATTTTTCTAAGTTTTTTTTGTTTTTTATTTATAAAAAAAAAATCGAATTATATTTTTTTGCTAAATATTAAAAAATAGTGCTATTTAACTACATTTTTTTTGTTGGAAGTAAATGTAAACAATGTGTTAAAAATGTTGTTTTCCACTATATTGTAAAAGTACGAAACAATAAATTAATTAAGGAGACACAATTATATGAAAAATCGTAACTTCAAAAAAGTAGATGGTAAAATATATTTTTAAGAATGAAAGAAGCATGGAAAAATGACTAAAAACACTGTTGAATAAAAAAATAGAAAAATTTGAAAATAGATGAAAAATAAGCATTTAAAAAAAATCTGGAAACATTGTGGATCGAAAAATTTAAAATATTGAAAAACCACCTAAAAAGGGAGGGGGTGCTACCGGTAGCACCATTTTTAAAAATGGGGTAAAAAATTGGACCCCCCCAAAAACGAGAACTTTGTAGAGTTCTCGTTAAGTTGGTAACTATGTTAAATGCCTCAAATATTGAAATGACACTCACCACGATACCTGGCTTGTACCTGGCGAAATAAGACCTAATGTCTTTCAAAAGCTAGCTGATGTGGTGGATACCGTCATGATGAACCAAAAACTGTGGTGGCAAGGTGGGTCTCTATATGTGCAAGTGGACACTGTTGGTCAAGCTGTCTCTCAACACTCCATGTTTTCAACCTGAGGGCCTCAAGACATCATCTCCTTAGTTATCCGTAGGAGTTGGGGATAACACAACCAATTTAACCTTGAATTCTTCTTTTGTATGTATTTTATCATTTTGGATGAGAACCATGCCTTCCATTATTTTCATAACTTCAAGTACTCCCAATAAGACCCAAGATGTATTATGTTCAATACTATCATAAACTACAATTGCATGCTAAAGAATATCAATCTTATTATCTGAACCTCTTTGTATCTTTGTCAACCTAATGTCAACAAGATTATCTTTCTATCTTCTGTAACAATTAATAGTATTCATTTTTTTGATAAATGTATCCACACAATTTTCATTAAAATCTTCATCCTATCTAAGTTTAGTGATGAGCCTTAGAAATGTATTGTTTTTCTTATCCTCTTTTGACATTTTCATGACTACTTAACCCCTAAATATCCCATTTTGTTCCCTGAACATTGCGTATTCCATCCTATTATAGTAATTTGGGTTTTATCTAATAAATCCTTGTAAATTGATGTATTTGATAGTTTTTATAGAGTTTTTGAATGAAATGCATGAGTTCTTAATGATTATTATATGAGGGAGGCACTCACAATGCATGTTGCAAGGCATTACTAGCGTATGTTTCTCATTTCTGTAGAGATTGACGTTTTAGAAGTCTTCCTAGTCCAAATAATTCATGTGTAGTATGTTGGCAAGTTGTTGTTGAGTTCTCCGGATGCTAACAAGTTTCTCTATAGCTTGCTGATGAGTTTCTCTACAACATGTTGCAAAAGATAGATTTCGAATGAAATGAGTAGATCTCTCCATGGATAGTGGAACCATGAAGATAACACCCAAACATTTTCAACTAAAGAGCCATTTTGTTGGAGATAAAATTTCTATTTTATATTGCAATAAGTTGTTAGTTAGTCACTTCTTGGGAATATTTTATTTCGAGAAACAATTCAAGTAAAAGTTGTTAGGGTTTCCTAGGAGTTGGGAACTACCCAAGAAGCAAAACTATTTTCTATAAATGTATAAGTTTCAACCTATTTGGTGATTCACTACTTCACTTTAGTTTTTAATAATGATTGAGACAATTCTTTCCTATTGGTGTTTCTTGAATAGTTTGTGAGCTTGAAGGATTTGTCCATTGCTCCCTTTGGAGACCAGGCTTCAAAGGTGCAATGGATGGTTTAATCCCATGTTTTCAATAATGCATTTTCTTGTTGTTTTATTTCATCGTTGTGGCTTTCTTTTCTTCATTTTGTTTAAGTCGTGATTAATTCTAAGGGACAATAGTCAACTTCAAAGCAAGGATTCACTCTTCAAGCATGCATTTGTGTGTCTTCCAACTTTCCTGCTTGTGATTAATGCCTTTCTTTAGCTTAATATTCCATTCTGTAATTGATTTATGTTTTGTGATCAACTAGATTTATTTCCTACAATTTATTTCATGTTATGTGATTAGCTAGATTTATTTCCTACTATATGATTAGCTAGATTTATTTCCTGCTATATGATTAGCTAGATTTATTTCCTGCAATTTTATCATTTTGCTATTTTCTTTCATTATTCTTGGGTTATGAAACTGTGCTTCAATGCCAAGAGTGGTATCCATTTGGGTTACCTTTGTCTGAATTGTTTTAAGAATTAAAGGCTAATTAGGACCTCTTTAGTAGTTTTGAATTTCCAAGAGTGGTAGTCCTCAGGTTACCCATGACTAAACTATCTCTTGAGTTTTATTTTGATGGTGTGGTGAACCGATGACCGAAGATGTGCAAGCTTATAGTTTGTTTCAAGGCTTAAATTTTGTCATAGGGTGATTAATTTACATAACTTAGGTTAGTGATGTGGTGAATCGATGACCCAAGGTGTGCAAGCTTATATTTTTCTACATGGCTTAGAGTTTGTTTTTAGGATGATTCATCTACATCACTTAAATTAACTAGTGGTCAATTTTTCTTATGGGTATTGGTTTCCATCTTGATAGAATAGCTCAATGAAGCCAAGAGTCATAGTTCCCACTTGGGTTACTCTCTACATAGTTTTTTAGGAAAAATTGCATGCATTAATTTACCTTTTATCCACCAGAGTAGGAACATTAAGAAACCATTAACTCACCCCTATCAATCGATTTAACATCTTTGGATTGGGAAATCAGTATGATTGCATATACAACCTAGGTATTTTGAAAATGTTTACACTCCTAGGTTGATAACAAAGTAGGATCTAACACATTGTGGGACCATCGATCCCAAACATTACTAGAGCCCCTCAATTTCAACATCCTTGTTAGGGAAATGCCAAGATTACAAAGAATTCAATATTTTGAATGTTTTTTTTTTGAAAAACAATTTCGAACTTGATGCAAGAACAATAGTGAATAGTCTATAGGTGGATAAAGAATGAGAAAAATGGTATTAATCATTAAGAATGAATAAAACAAAGGAAGAAAGATAGAAACAAGTTTTTCTTTATGGAAGAACAATCTTTTTATTGAGTTGAATAGTTGCAAATGGGTCTCTCTCAATTTCTCAAATGAGGAGATATTTTTCCTAGTTAAAGATTAAGGTTTTAGCCAATCCACAAGAAGATGGTTTCTACGAGGTTTTTACCTCCATGTATGTCTTATGAACCTTCTAAATGTTCTATTTCTTTTTGGGTATTTAAATGAACCATTCTTCTTTCCCAAGAAAAAAAGAAAAAGTATCCACCTTTATAATCATCAACATTGCCTTCCTAGCCTACACCAACCCCAACAATAAAAACAAACTCATCTGGTATCTTCTAATGAGATGATAATTCCTCCAAATTTCTCATTTTCTCCCTCTCAACTAAAAAAAGAAGAAGAAAAAAACCAACATTCCTTTTGCACATTCTCAATTTCAAAACTGCTAGAAAACAATGAGAACAATTATATTTAAAAATGAAAAAATGAAAGAATTTTTAAAATATCTTTCTATGGGGTGTAGCCCTCATAATATAGTTTCATTTCCAACTAGAATCACATCATTCTGTTATTGTATGAAACAATTGTGCCTAAAGGAGTAACTATTGGTCCACGTTGTAAATGATTAAAATAACAATCATTTGGGTGGTTTCCTAGAAGATTTGACCTAGAAATTGAATGTTTTTATAAAACATGTTTATAAGGAAGAGATGCCCCGGAATCTACTTTCAAATCAGATTTGCATTATGCAATTCGATATCAAACAAAAATTTTATTCATAAAATAGTGTTTGCTTGTCTTAATTCTACATTATCTTCAATCTGCATTTTTTGGTGTTACATTGATCTATAAACTATCGTGGATATTCCACTGGAACAGTTCGTCACAACATATCCTATAATATTATGAAATCTTATGTTATGCAATTTATTTCCTAAGTCCCAAATTAATTATGACTAGCTTATTGCTCAAATTTATGAAAATAACTAAATACGAAAAATGAAAGAACATGCAAATATACACACCATCCACACAATTGAACATGAGATGTATCATGGGAAACCCAATACAGGAGAAAACCTAGCTAGAAGGTGAGGACTGTGCTCTACTCTCTTTTCTTCAGTTATGAAAATGAAAATACAAGGAGAGGAGAACCCACTATGGAGTTTCCTATGACTTAGTGGCATGAATGGATACTACAAACTCTTCTTCCTACCATTGTTTTGCTCTCAAATCCCACTGCTTGGATGTTCTACTTAGCTATGGAACAAGTACAATAAAAAATCATGGAACCCCTTCTATTCCTAGCGCCTTTATATTTAACATATCCCAATAGTTGTCTAGGGTTATGGTTTTTGCACCCTCAACCCTTAGTTAGTGACAAGGTTTTGGACCTTCTAGAATCTTCTTGAAAGTCCACACATGGATAGCTCCAGATGTGTGAGTAATTGGGGTTGACATGGCATCCACTCATACCATGGTGGCCTACAAGGTAGGTCAAGTTGCGGGAGACATAACTTCTACACATGAGCGTAGATTAAGGCTATTTTTGCACCATTGGAAAGGTCTCGATGTGTAGAATGGCGTTAAGGGGATAGATCTATGATCACAAAGTTTTGACCACAAAAAATGTCATTTGATGCCTCAAAATGGTTCTAGAAGGTTCCAGACCCCAAATATCCAGACCAAGGCTTGCCACTAAAATGTGCCCTGCAAGCTAATTCCTCCAATCTTTCCACTTGGAAAGTACCAAGATAGATGATAAATTATAAAATGATCCAATCCAGATCATACATAATTTTTTTGACATATTAATCAAATTCCCTAAGAA
Organism: Picea engelmannii; assembly: GCA_009831015.1. Classification (NCBI taxonomy): domain Eukaryota; kingdom Viridiplantae; phylum Streptophyta; class Pinopsida; order Pinales; family Pinaceae; genus Picea; species Picea engelmannii. The sequence continues at coordinate 483,696 of ML777591.1, read as the reverse complement.
TGTTTATGCATATGGAATATCTCATCATGGATCTAGATTCATTTTCCTTTGGAATCATGCCATTGTGACATCCAATGAAATAGTTGTGCCTAGAAATGTAATTGTTGATCCACGCTAAAAATTGTATCTAACTCTATACTGCCAATTGTTTCCTAGAGCATTTCCCATAGAAATTCAATGAGTTTTACAAACCTAATTCTATTAAAAATATTCCAATGAATATACTTCATTCTCCATTTAGAATCACTTTAATCTGATATTGTATGCAAAAGTTATGCTTGAAACAATGTTGAGTGGTCTAAGTGATTGCAATATTAACAATTTGTTGTAGGCTTGACAAAAATGACTAAACACATATTGAATTCTCTTTCGATTTGTTCTACACACATTGTATACAACCATATTTTGGAATACTATTGGAAGAAGAATATATTTTCACGGTTCTGCTTACATGAGCTCACTTGTGAAACAAGTGCTAGTTTTTGTAGGTAAAGAAATCAACAAGTCATATTTCAAGGTGCTAAATGTTCCATCTTCCAAGTTTTTTTCCTTGGATTCAATGAAAGAAGTAAGCATGCATAGTTCTCTCTTGTCATTCCCTAATATTACATTTGAAAGCATGTTTCCTTCTTCTCCTCCATCGAAAGAATGATTGGATGAGTACTATGTTTTGCTTGTTTAGTAGAAAATTCTAGGTCCCTTATTGAACCATTCGGTTGGATAGGTCATCCTCCCTATTGTTCATTGAAATCCATGCAATCCAAGAAGCCACATACAAGATCAATTAGTGGGAAATGAACCATGTGAACCTTTGTCTCTTGAGCTCAACCCTTTTGCTGTAGTTATATACAACTTCCTCAACCTTCAATTAGTTCAAGATCCTTCCTTTTTTTTTTTTTTAATTGAGATGATAAAGTTACAACTAAAAATCATTTTGCATATTTCGAGGACTCTATAGATAACTTGGAAATTGAGCATGATAATACTTCTATGAAAATATCTTATCATTATTTAGAGGGAGATGTTAGAAGGTGATTTCAAAGTTTAGTTGTTGATTCAATTGGCTCTTGGATGGATTTTTATCACACTTTCATGAAAAAATGGGAAGAGAAGACAAAGTTCAATATAATGGAAATGAGATCTCTTACTCATCAAGAAGATCGATGTGCATTGTTATCTTTGCCTACAATGGAGTGGATAACAATGGATGAGTATTATGTTTTCCCTGTCTAGTAGAAAATTCTAGGTCCCTTATTGAACCATTTGGTTGGATAGGTCATCCTCCCTATTGTTCATTGAAATCCATGCAATCCAAGAAGCCAGAGACCAGCTCAACTAGTGGGCAATGAACCATGTGAACCATTGTCTCTTGAGCTCAACCCTTTGGTTGTAGTTAGATACAACTTCCCCAACATTCTATTAGTTCAAGATCCTTCCTTTTTTTTAAATTGAGATGATAAAGTTACAACTAAATATCATTTTGTATATTTCGAGGACTTTGTAGATAACTTGGAAATTGAGCACGATAATACTTCTATGAAAATATCTTATCATTATTTAGAGGGAGATGTTAGAAGGTGATTTCAAAGTTTAGTTGTTGATTCAATTGATTTCGTACTTTCATGAAAAAATGGGAAGAGAAGACAAAGTTCAACATAATGTAAATGAGATCTCTTACTCATCAAGAAGATCAATGAGCATTGCTATCCTTGCTTACAATGGAGTGGATAATTCCCATATCAACTTATATTGATCAAATTAATTGGGAAGGAGAAATTTCACGTGTCTAGGCATTGAAGGGATTGTGTGTCATATTTGGTAACCCTAGTTCTGTTGTTTAGTGATCTCTTGTCATTCCCTAATATTGCATTTGAAAGCATGTTTCCTTCTCCTCCTCCATAGAAAGAATCATTGGATGAGTACTATGTTTTCCCCATTTAGTAGAAAATTCTAGGTCCCTTATTGAACCATTTGGTTGGATAGGTCATCCTCCCTATTGTTCATTAAAATCCATGCAATCCAAGAAGCCAGAGACCAACTCAACTAGTGGGCAATGAACCATGTGAACCATTGTCTCTCGAGCTCAACCCTTTGGTTGTAGTTAGATACAACTTCCTCAACCTTATATTAGTTCAAGATCCTTCCTTTTTTTTGTTTAATTGAGATGATAAAGTTACAACTGAATATCATTTTGCATATTTCGAGGACTCTGTAGATAACTTGGAAATTGAGCATGATAATACTTCTATGAAAATATCTTATCATTATTTAGAGGGAGATATTAGAAGGTGATTTCAAAGTTTAGTTGTTGATTCAACTGTCACTTAGATGGATTTTTATCATACTTTCATGAAAAAATGGGAAGAGAAGAAAAAGTTCAACATAATGGAAATGAGATCTCTTACTCGTCAAGAAGATCAATGAGCATTGTTATCTTTGCCTACAATGGAGTGTATATTTCCCATATCAACTTATATTGACCAAATTAATTGGGAAGGAGAAATTCATTACAATAGGGATTATGCGGAAGACTATCTAATTGATTTTCAATAGGCTCTATTCCAAGAATAGATTCAAGAAGATTCAAGATTGCCTTACACTCAAGAGTACATGAATCAATAGTTCTATAAGGAGATTTTCATTCAAAATGATCACGAAGACACAAATTTTTAGGAATTGATTCAATATGAACACATGACGAACTACATCATTCAATATGCCAAAGATGAAGAATAGATTTCTATATCCATATTGATTAAATGTTTCAACAATGAGATAGCGTATGTTGTTTAAGAATATGAATTTGAGTTTTTCAATTCCGAATTAGGTGAAATTATATATATATATATATATAGTTGTCCCATTTTTCCTCCTTTTTGTTTGAATTTTGTTAGAAAAAAGAGTTCAAACTTAGTCTTGGATGGAGCGTTGTTGGAGGATCCATTTTTTAAGAAGTGGAATGCAAAGGTTTGTATGTTTAGAATTGTTAAGAGTTATGTTTCAGCTTTCAAAATTATGTTAATCCTAATTTTGTTGGGACTCGTTTGCACTTGGAGGAGATATGATCAATTTTTCCATCTAACAAAATGTTATATAATTTCTCATCAACACGTGGATGAGTTGTTGTAGAGTCCTATTTACATAATGATAAGTCATTTCACCACTTGTTAATGAGTATGTGGCACAATGAAGGACTACAAATTGGGCTAAAACCATCACTTTTATAGGGCATAACTCAAATACATCCTTGGTGGTTTAAGGATACAATCAGTGAAAATAAATTTAATTTCTCAAGCATTCTCTACTACAATAGCAATATCAGTTATATGGAGATGAATAAATGTTATGTTGGAATTTGTATTCTTGGGGTCTAAAGGTGCGAGAGGATTTTTCTCAAACTTTAAGGGTGCGATATGAAGGACTAAGGCCTATGGGGTTGCAAAGTGCGATGTTCTGAGGTAGTGATGTTGTAGTATGGGATTGCATTCTGGGAATGAAGCTACAAGGTTCACCAGGACATGAAGGCTAAATATGACTAGGGTTTGGACCTATGTCTGTGGTATGAAGCAAAGAGAGGTGTTGGAGCATGAAACTTAAGGGTATGATGATGCCACATAATACATGAAGTATGAAGCACACATGTGAAGTCAGAAGTACTCTATGTATGACTATTTTAGGTTGGTTCCTATATAGGTCTTACTGAGTTGGTGCTCAACTAAGGAGATTGGTGTATCTAGTAGGTTGGTTCCTACAAAATATCTTCTTGAGTTGGTGCTCAATTGAGGAGATTAATGTTTCTAGTACGTTGGTGCCTACACAATTTCTTGCTGAGTTGGTGCTCAACTGAGGAGATTGGTGTATCCAGTAGGTTTGTGCCTACATAATATCTTGCTAAGTTGGTGCTCAACTAAGGATATTGGTGCCTACAAGCTTTGTAACAATATGTTGGAGCCTACAAATATTTATAAAGATAAGTTTTTGTGGTTTTCTCCCACAAGGGTTTCCAAGTTAAACTATCTGTATCGTGATTTGAGTTTACATGAATTTATTGTTTTAAAGTTAATGAATGATTGATGAATTATCAATTAAAATAAAAAGTATCTTATACTGATTCACCCCCCCTCTTAGTATGAGCATAAGTTCAACAATTGGTATCAAAGTGAGGTTCCTTTAGAAACAATTTAACCACTCAAAGGCATATCACAAACACATATGGATTGTAAGGAAGGTCTCCCTACAAACATAACTCCTTTGTTCAATGGAACAAACTATGCATCATTGAGTATAAGAATGGAAATATATTTGATGGCCCTTGGGTTTGGTATCTAGGAATAAGTCACAACAGGTTATACAAACGAAGCTGGGAAGGAGTCAAGTGAAAACAATGTAAAAGAAATAGATGACATCTTGAGTGGCCTATCAGATTTTGAGACTGTCAAGGTAATGCAGTGTACATAAACTAAATAGTTTTTGGACAAGCTACAAAACATTTATGAAGAGATATTATGTGATTTTTCTAGCTATGAATTAGAGAAAGAAGAAGCACAATTTGTGAGAAAGATAAAAGGAGGACCTAGAAAATACAAAGAAAGGGAAGATAGTGACGATGAAGAAGAATCTCTCTCCATAACCATGGAAACAAAACATGCCAATGATGAAAATGAATATAATTAGAAAGAAAATCCAGATTCAAAGGAAGTGAATCTTGAAGTAGAAATCGTTAGTTCCTTAGAAGAAATAGACAACTCAGGGGAAATAATACAAAGCAGAAGGAGCAATTGTAGAAACATGAAAAGAATGATCATGATATTGAAGAAACAAAAAAGGCAATTATCATCCTGAAGACTCAACTATAATAGAAAAAAAGGATAATGAGAAGCCAGTTGAAAGAAAAGAAAGAAAAATGTGAGAAGCTAGAAGCTGAAATAGTTTCCTTAAGAAAGGAACTAGAGAAAACAACTGATCAGTTGAATAGAAGCTTGAAGTTTGGAAATAGTACTAAATTTTAGATAATCTTCTCAGTTTCTAAAGGTCACCATTCATCAAGACGAGTCTTGGCTACGACAAAAAACAAAATACCCCCAAGGGAGATGCAAGCACTAAGGTCACAAGTCCATCAGAAAAGGAAAATGAAGAAAATCCTAAAAGCTATGCGAATATTCTCAAAGGCTCCATTGACAATTAAAGAAACAACAAGAAAGGAAATGATGACCAACACAAATCTGATTCTTCTCACAAGAATGAGTTTAGAAGAGTTATTCCACCAAGAAGACCTTTCACAACCTAGTACCAAAATCTCTTTCTTGGTTATTGTTTTTCTTGCAATATTTTTTGTCGTAAAGCAATAGATTGTAGATATTATGAAAGAAGTGATCATGTGAGAGATACAAATATAGATTCTTATAAGACTTCAAAGAATGATTGTGTGAGAAACAAAACCAAAATTTCTTATGGGTTTGTTGATAAGAACTACAATTCATTTGCTCCCCTACTTTATTACAATACCAAATGTTATAAGTGCAATAACTATGGGCACATATCATATGATTGTAGAAGCAACATAATAAGATCTCCTAAACAAAACAAGGAAGAATATGTTCTTACCAAGCATAGAGAAGAATACACAAAGGTGCGGGAAAAGAAGTAAGAAGAACCAAAGAAGGAATAATGTGGAATTGAAATATATGCTCAAGACAAAGGAATCCAATGGTACATTGATAATGGATTTTATAAGCACATGATAGGGGATAAGAACAAATTTCTCACCCTAAGGGAAGAAAAAAAAGGTAGCGCTACCTTTGGGGATAATGCTTCTGCAAGGTCAGTTGGAAAAGGTATTGTTAGTCTTGATGATGGAAAGACAAAAACACATAATGTTTTGTATGTTGAAGGGTTAAAACACAATATTCTAAGTGTTAGTTAGATGTGTGATCAAGGTTACAACCTCACATTTCATTCTAAAGGATGTGAGATAAGGAAAGCAAGTTCAAGAAGATTAGTGTGAAATGCAAATAGAACCCTAAGCAATGTATATGTTCTGGATGAAGTCAAAGGAGAAAAATGATGCATGGGAGTGATGTCTCTCTCATGTCGTTAGTTAAAGGAAGAACAATCTTAGAAGGAGTATCCCTTTATCATTGATGTCAAAGGGGGATAATTTACAGACAAAGTTAGAATTGTAGACACAAGTAAAGTTGCAAATAATGGGAGTATCATAATTGACTAAGGGTTGCCATCAATGAAAAATGGGAGATTGTTGGAAATATTGTTTTCATTGATGTCAAAGATAGAGGGAGAATACAGACTGACATGCTTTCTAATCACCTTTTAATTATTCTAAAGGGAAACCAGAGAATGGATCATTTATTTTGTCAAACCAAGGATTCATATATTACTTTTGAATTGTCATGCACTATCTATGCCAGGAAAATCTACTCAATCTGGATGTTGATGGTGAAGTTACAGAAAAGGGATGTCAGAGAGTAGAAGAGAATATGAACAAACCAAAACAAAGTCACCAAATTCTAAAACACTCAAAAGGATTTAAAGCAAAGATTGACTATCTAGTGTAGTTGGTGGAAGGGATATACCATGACCTTGGTCTAGGCGTAATGAAAAATGGAAAATACATAACTATTATAGTGTAGCCAGTGGAAGCATCCTGTTGTGACCCTAGTCTGGGCGTAATAGAAAAAGGCAACTAAATTATTGCAAAAAAGGAAACACACATTAGCCAATATCTACTCTTGATGGTGGCTATGTTGAAGGTAGCTCACACCCTTTTGTTGTTTGACATCAATCGAGGCACTCTGCATATAGTTAACTAAATTAAACACTTCTGTGATCACACATGAAAAACCAAAAGACAGAACTAAATGTTATTGAAACTAGAAATACAAGATAATATATTAACTATGAATGAGTAATTAAATGAAATATGAAATCACAATATTTAATCCAGTAAATGAGGATATGCTACAATATAGATACAATACACAATAGTTGTCTAAGGAGGGGGCCTGATCCGAAAATATCTTTTGAAGACTATGGTTGAGTTTTAAAACATGAGTTCATTAACCATTTGAGAAATTGATGAAAGAAGAAGAATTAATGATGTAACATGGCAGCCATAATAAGATATACGGATGAACGAAGCTCCCGGAAATGGCCCACATAGTTGCTCTCCTCAATGGCTTCCCTGCATAAAAATGACTTTGACTTTACAATTCTTTAGCATTTCTCCTCTTCTGAACCTCCTTAAGGCTGCCAAGAACCTCTGGTTTATATAAGCTTGAAGTTGGAAACAACCTCCTAACTTCTCCCCAAGATCTGGCCTAAAAAAGGACTCCAGATCCTCTAATAATGGCCAAAATCCACCCAAACAGGCTGAAAAATCACTAAAAATATAACATATAGTTTAAAAACCAACTTTTGGGCTAAAATTGGGCGCAACCCCCAAATTCCCAAGCTCCTGGTCATATGTGCGCCCTCCATGTGGCCTTAGGCTGGCTGGCGCGCAGGCCCCTCCGGTTCTAACTCCTGGTCATGTGGCCAAGCCCGTTATGATCCACACGCCCAAAATTCAAACTGGCTCCTAGTCGTAGCCCTTGTTCGGACGGGGCTGGCCCCCTCCGACCAGGGATTATCCAGAAATCGCGCCAAAATTGGGAGGTCTGGGTCATATGTAATGGGCATATGGAACAGTGAATGCACTGAGGGATTAGTGATGGAGTTCCCGTGCCAAGGTTTTATTAGTGTGGGAATATGCTCGGGCGTATGGTATTGTTTTACGTTGGGGGTTGGGGCTAGGCCCCAGCACTTTACTCTGCCACCCATCTGTTGATTTGAATTTAAATACATAAAACAAACCTTACATAACAAACAATAACGTGGGCGGGTTGGTAGCCTGGCCCTGCCAAGTAATTATGCCTGGATCAGAGTTCACTGGTTCGACTCCTGTGGAGTCCATAAAAAATTTCCACAACCAACCAATGGAGGGGTGCCACATGGCATCCCATGACTAGGCCACGTGGCACCATAACATTTTCCCACAAATATGCCACGTGTCAAAATATGACTCGTCCACCTGTCAGCCATCACTGCCCAGTCAACATGCCAACACATATGCCACGTCACTGTACGACTGTACGACTTGTATGGTCAGCTGCCACATCAACACTGCACGGACTGTACAGTCAACAAAATTTTGTTTGTTTGAAAAAATGAACAGAACACGATATCTTGCTCATATGATGTCTGTTTGAGCCTGTTCAAGTTGCATTGGGTTTGTAATGACGAGACCTATGCACACATCCATTTTGAAGTGATTCCGAGCACTTTGATTTTTAGGCCTTCCTTGATCCAGAAAGATCTTTTAATGACTGATCTGGGGCAGGATCTTTTATGATTATGGTTGAGTTTTAAACTTGCATGAATTCATTAACCATTGAGAATTTTAATGATAGAATGAGGAAAGAAGAAGATTATATCAGTCAAATACACATATGCAGATCTGAAAACAATAATGAACA
>ML777591.1:376745-469844 GCA_009831015.1 Picea engelmannii | reverse complement strand
GTGTCACCCTGTGAGTGGTGACACGTGTCACATTTTTACTGGTCCAATCGTACCCTGAAAACGCCAAATCCATGTGACACGTGGCGCGTCCTGGTGACGCCACGTGTCCGATCGTACGGTCTGCCACATGTCGTATTTTGGTACCGCCACGTCACCGTACGGACATGCCACGTCATCAATGTACGGCCTGCCACGTGGCAGTACGGCCTGCCCAGTCAGCTTCCAATTTTTGCCTGTTTGACTTTTCGGACAGAACGTGATATCTTCTCCATACGGACTCCGTTTGACATAAAAATTATACCACCGGATTCAGGAGGACGAGACGGACGCAATGGCACAGGTTTCGTCGCATTCCGAGCACTTTCATTTTTGAGCATTTCTCAAGCCCTATCAGGCTTCTGGATCCGTTTTCGGATCAATGACTGTGGTTGAGTTTTTTAATTGCATGTGTTAATTAACCATTTAAGAAGCTGAATGAAAGAGGATGAATTTAATGAAGGAACATAGCAGCTATAAAATAGTATACAGATCTGAACTGAAGCAATAAGAACAACAAACCATAACAAGAGAAGTGATAACGGAGTTCGGCACAAAATTACCTACGTCTCCGGGCCTTTGTCTCAGTGGGGGAGGCTTCTTTATTTCTGTTCAAAAGCTCAAAAAGTACATCACAATAGTTCCATTAGGCTACAAGACTGATCTGTTTATGTTCTTCCATATCTTTAGAACCCAACAGAAGAAACGACATGCAAAACGGATGACCGGAGCTCCCAGAAATGGCCCGCAAGCATCTGCTCCTCAACAACTTCCCTGCATAAAAAATGGCTTTGGCTTGGCTTCCCTTCAACATAAATCTGCTCTAACTATCCTCCATGGCTTCAAACAGGGCTAGTTTTTATAGATCTGAAGTTGGTTATCATTCCCCAACTTCCTCCCAAAATATGGGCTCAAAAAGAGTCCAAAATCTCCCAAAAATGGCCAAAATCCATTAAATCTGTTGATAAAATCACTGAAAAAATCATTTTCCAATGTAAAAAACCCATTTTTTTGGCAAATATCAGGCTAAGCCCCCTAATCTAGGTGCTAGATCCTGGATTTGGGCGCATGTGCATGTGATCTGGGCCTTAAAAAGGGCGCACTAAGTGGGCTAAGCTCCTTTTGGAGTGCGCCCCCCTGGTCTCATGGGATTTTCCCAAGATCCTTGGGCTGAGCTTATCCTTTGGGCGCACCCATGAGGAGAGCGCCCTCCTTTGCTGGGTTGTGGTCATGTGTAAGAGTTAAACCATGGGCTCGGGCTTAGCCCCAACCCCCCTTTTTGCCCCTTTTCACTTTATTGCACTTTATTTAAAATAAAGTGAGCTTGGTATTACAAGTACCACCAAGGGTGCATTGGTAAGGGAATTTGGCTAAGTCTTGGGCTAACCCAAGAGGTCATGGGATCAAATCCCATGAGCTCCATAACATTTTTTCCACCAACCATTAACCAATACCATGGTGCCACGTGGCAACCCATGACTGGGCCACATAGCACCCAACCATTTGCCAAACAAATGCCACTTGTCAACTGTTGGTTGGATCCCTATCACTGACCAGTCACCTTTTGCTAGACTGCCACTTGTCTCTGCCATGTCAGCACTTCTGATGTCATGCTGATGTCATCATTTGATTGGACTTGTTGACTTTTTCCCTGTCTGGGAAAACGGTCATAGTACGATAACTCTCGCATACAACGTCCGTTTGAGAAAGTAAATATATGGCCGGAAACGGGAGAACGATACAGACACAATGGAATTGGTTTCGTTGAATTATGAGCACATTCATTTTTGAGCCTTTTTGAGCCCTATCAGGCTCTTGGATCCGATTCTGGATCATTCCTGGACCCATTTTGGTTCCTGGATCCATTTTGGATCACGCCTTCCCACTAAGACCTTTTGGTCCTCCAAAATGATACTAACCAGTCATCAAGTGTGGGATAGGCCACCCCACTTGTTCTCTGTCTTTAAACTCCGTCCTATGCACCTTTCTCATCAAGATCAATTGCAAAACAACCATGACAAATGACAACATATTGTTAGCCACTTGTACTCTGTCACATATTACCAAAGCCACTACCATCCATGTTGAAAACATTAGCAATGATAACATCATAAATAAGATTGCAAATGAGCTAATATGTTTGTAGTACTTGCACGACATTAGCTTATCTTGAAGCAAAGTATGATTGAACTTCCATTCTACAATCATCTCATGTTCATGCTTTAGATCAATTGCTTCATTTGGACCAATTATAGGTGTGTTTCTTGCATGATCTGCCTTCCTTAATTGTTCCATTGTTTGACGGGATTGATTTGATTTTAAGTGATGAGCATGTACAACATATTCATTTCCTACTTTGATTAAGTGATATTGATTTTGTTCCCTATAGAATATTTCTTTGCGATCATACAATTAAGGACTGCCTAAGACCATTCCACATTCATTGAGGGGCACCACATCACATGTTACCTCATCCACAAACTTATATGAAATTGAAAAATTTAATGTGCATTGCTTTGTTATGTGCAATTTATGATTGTTGCTTATCCATTTAAGCGAGTAAGGTTTATGATGCATCTGAGTGTTTAATACCAATTGTTTACCACTTCATCTGAAATCAAGTTAGATTGAGATCCACTATCTATCAATGTGTCGACCTTATTATGCCTCATTACAACCCTTATGGGAAACAATTTACTTCTAGAATCAAATCCATCACCAATTTTACCTCTCAAACCAATCGTTGTGATTTTAGACTCATCACCCGAATCTGACCCCAAGTTTGTTGGCCGTGTTGTTGCTGCAGTTGTTTGCCTCCCTTTCCTCTCTTTGAACCACTTCGGTCTCTTCTCAGGATGCAATTTCCAACAATGGTCATCATCATTCCCTTCTTTATTGCAATGCTTGCAAGAGAGATTCTCTTACTTTCTTGTCATTGAATTTGCTTTCTTGCCATTCCCCTTCCCTTTGTCCTCGTTTCTTGAAGACGATTCCCCTGATACACCAAATCTTGTTTTCCCTGCCTCAATGTGTGTTGCTTGGAAAAAAACCTCATCAAGATTAGTAGGTCCAAACATAAATACAATGTTACGAATGTGTGCAGGTAAACCTCCTATATACTTCATAAGAGTTTCTTGGGTATGTAATGGAATGTCTAACATTAATGCCATCTTACAAAATTCATCTGTGTATTTTTGCATTGTTTGTCCCTCTCTTAGTTTAAGACCTTGCCATTCAATTAAAGCCTTCTCTTTATAACCCAATGGATAAAATTGTTTTCTAAGTGCATAAACAAAAACTTGCCATGATGGAAATACATTACCCACTTGTTGCGTGCCATTTTGCAACTTGCTTTTCCACCAGATGAGTGTTGTGCCTGCAAGTCGAAGCGATGCCAATTTGATTTGAGTTTCCTCATCCTTGATTTGTTGCATATTGTAATAAACTTCCATCTGTCTAACCCAATTATCAAGCCTCTCTGCATTGACTTCACCATCATACATGGGTAATTCAAACTTCACATCAAGCTTAAGTAAAGGAATATCATGTTTATGTTTATGGGAATGTTTTCTTGCGGTGGATTTTGAACTTGTATTTGAAGAAGAAGAAGTTGATGGAGAAGAAGGAGGTAAAGGAAGAGTTTTAGGAGGATCCTATCCTTCTTCACTTTTGGCCTTTGAATATTCACCTAGAATCGGTCTCTTTCGCTCCAAATAATCGTCATATAAAACCTTTACCATCTCCGACATGGCGAAGAAGGTCTTTCAAAACTCTATCTCATCATGAGAAAGTCCCTCTTCCGATGTCATCTTCTCACTTCGAGAAGTTCTCTTTCTCGATCTAATATCAGGATTCTCTTCAACGCCTTCACCACAATTCAGCCTTTCCTTGGTAATCTTGCAAGCTCAAAAACCAACCGTCAACTAGCTTTGATACCACTTGATCTGAAAAGATCTTTTAAAGACTATGGTTGAGTTTTAAAACATGAGTTCATTAACAATTTAAGAAATTGATGAAAGTGGAAGAATTAATGATGTAACATGGCAGCCATAATAAGATATACAGATCTGAAAATAAGCACAAGAATCAACAAACCATAAGAACAAAATTTGTTAATGGAGTTTGACAATATCGCCTACGTCTTCGAACCTTTGTCTCAGTGGGTGAGGCTTTATTAGTTCTCTTCAAACCTTCAAAAGTACATAATAAAAGTATCAAATGGATTACAAACTGATCTGGCTGTGTTCTTCTAGATCTCAAGAACCCAACACAACTAACGACACTGAAAACGAATGAACGAAGCTCCCGGAAATGGCCCGCAAAGTTGATCTCCTCAATGGCTTCCCTACATAGAAATGGCTTTGACTTTACAATTCTTCAACATTTCTGCCAACAACCTCTGGTTTATATAGTCTTGAAGTTGGCAACAACCTCCCAACTTATCCCCAAGATATGGCCTCAAAAAGGTCTCTAGATCCTCCAATAATGACCAACCCCCCCCCCCCCANACATATAGTTTAAAAACCCAATTTTGGGCTAAAATTGGGCGCAACCCCCGAATTCCCGGGCTCCTCGTCATATGCGTGCTCTCCATGTGGCCCTGGGTTGGCTGGCGCGTTGGCCCCTCTGGTTCTAACTCATGGTCATGTGGTTATGACCTATGTGGCCAAGCCCCTTATGCTCCACACGCCCAAACTTCAGACTGGCTCCTGGTTGTAGCCCCTAGTCGGATGGGCTTGGCCCTCGCTGATCGGGGCTTATCTTGAAATCGCACCAAAAGTGGGAGGTCTGGGTCATATGTAATGGGCATATGGAACAGTGAATGCGCAGGGGGATTAGTGTTGGAGTTCCCCCGCCAAGGTTTTATCAGTGTGGGTATATGCTTAGAGCATATGGTATTGTTTGCGTCGGGGGCTGGGGCTAGGCCCCAACCCTTTACTACGCCACCCATCCATTGATTTGAATTCAAATACATAAATCAAACCTTACATAGCAAACAATAACGTGGGCGGGCTGGTAGCCTGGCCCTGCCAAGTCATTCAGCCCAGACTGGAGGTCACAGGTTCGACTCCTGTGGAGTCCATAAAAATTTTCCACAACCAACCAATGGATGGGTGCCACGTGGCAACCCACGACTGGTCCACATGGCACCATAACATTTTCCCACAAATATGCCACGTGTAAAAATATGACTCGTCCACATGTTATCCATCACTGCCCAATCAACATGCCAACGCATTTTCCACGTCATTGTACGACCGTACGACATGTACGGTCATCTTCCACGTCATCACTGTACGGATTGTATGGTCAACAAAATTGTTTTCGTTTTGAAAAATGAACAAAACATGATATCTTGCTCATACGATGTCAGTTTGATCCCATTCAAGTTACGTTGGGTTCGTAACGACGAGACCTACGCACACATCCATTTTGAAGTGATTCTGAGCTCTTTGATTTTTAGGCCTTCTTGGACCCATCTTAGTTCCTGGATCCATTTTGGATCAGGGCCCTACCTCCCTAGGAAAGGCACTAGTAGAAAGTTTTAATCACAAACCGAGCTCAGATACATATCACACCAGAATTATGACCAGAAGTTGCAATAGTATATTTCTTATTAAGCTGCAAACAAAGTTCAAAATTACAACCCACTTGACTCTCATTGAGTCAAGTTCTTATACCATTCATTACATTATTTGTTTAGTAGAGAAATATCAAGGACATCCATGAGGATTTGTGATCCTTAGGATATTCTCAATTTCGTTTAAAAAACTACCTAGAATAGGGATGGTGGAGATTCATGTGATCAATCCCCATGGATCATTAGGATATTATTTGGAATGGTTGCCTATGTTGTTGTCCATTTGCGCTCAAACTATTTACCCACTCTTCTCTTCTTTGACTATTCAGCCTCATCCTTTTGTCACAGAATGCTATACTCGTAGTTCCTTTTTCATCATTACCATAGCTGGAAGCTAGAGATCATGTTGACGCTTTTGTTTTGAAGTTGTTGTAGCATGTTGCAACAACATAGAAGGGTGTTGCAACAACATGGAAAAGTGTTGCAACAATTGAAATCCTGTTGCAACAATGGAAAGAGATGTTGCAACAATGGAAAGACATGTTGCAGCAACTTACACTGTATTTCCTCTAAGTCCTTTCCTATCATAATAACCATATTTCATTGGTAAGCACAAAAAGGTCAATACTTCCTCTTTTACACTAGCAAAGTCCACTCAAAGTGACATGAATTACATAGTGACATACCTGAGGAAAAATGCATTAGATATACTGAAGGTAGAAGTGAAAAGGATGATGAAATGGCAGAGTAAAGGAAATAAAGGCTATGAAAAATATGGTGTTTTGGACACCCATCACAAATGTCCTAGATAAATATTGCAAGAAGGAGATTCAAGTTGGAAATATTGTTTTTGGATTTTTGATGCTCAGTTTGGATACCCTGTCTTTGAAGGATTTTTTACTCTAAATACCTAGCTCAAATGGGAGCATAGGTTATATGGCTGGAAATATTATTTCGAGACCTTCCAATGGTATATGGCACTCCCTCTAACTCCTTAGGATTGTGGAGATATGAATTTTTATGTCAGACAACCTAGATAGAAAGTTTAGGTCAACCCAACCAGTCTTTATAGGTTGGCCCTAAAAGTGAGCACAAAAACACTATAAATGCATGATATATGTGTGCATTTGAAGATAATCCAAGTAAGAATACCAAGTCTGAGGTGTGTAGAAGATATCTGAGGTGCACAAGAGAAGTTGGAGAGTATTCTTGGGGTCTAAAGGTGCAAGATGAGTTTTCTTGGATTTTCAAGGGTGCACTATGAAAGACTAAGGTCTATGATATTGCAAAGTGCATTGTTTTGAGGTAGCGACGTTGTAGTTTGGGATTATATTATGGGAATGATGCTATGAGGTTTGCTAGGGAATGAGGGATAAATCTGACTAGGGTTTGAATCTATGTATGGGATATGAAGTAAAGAGAGGTGTTGGAGCATGGAAGTTAAGAATATGATGATGCTATGAAATACATGAAGTCTGAAGCATGCAGGTGAGTTCAAAAGTACTATGTGTATGAAGATATTAGGTTGGTTCATATACAAGTCTTAATGAGTTGGTGCTTAGTTGAGGAGATTGACATCTCTAGTAGGTTGGTGCCTACACAATATCTTGTTGAGTTGGTGCTTAGTTGAAGAGATTGGTGCCTACACAATATCTTGCTAAGTTGGTGCTCAACTGAGGAGATTGGTGTTTCCATAAGGTTGGTTCCTACATAATATCTTATTGAGTTGGTTCTTAGCTAAGGATATTGATGTCTCTAGTAGGTTGGTGCCTACAATTTTTGTAACAATAGGTTAGTTTCTATAGACATTTATAAAAATAAGTTTTTGTGGTTTTCTCCTGCAAGGGTTACCAAGTTAAACTTTGTGTACTGTTATTTGAGTTTACATGCATTTACTATTTAAAAGTTAATGAATGATTGACAAATGCTCAATTAAATTAAAAAGTATCTTATACCGATTCACTCCCCCTCTCAGTATAAGAATAATTTCAACATTTTCGATTAAGGTGGTTCTTAGAGAGAAAATTCACAAAGTGTTCGAAAAATAAGCACCATCTAAGAAAATAAAAGAGAAAAAAGAAAAAAAATCTTGTGATGAAAACCCCATCATAGGCTATAAGGTTTCTTGAAAACCAACTTGTTAATGAGTTATCCTATGGAATAAATAAAAACTAAATAATCTTGTCATGAAAACCCTAAGGAGCTACAAGATAAAGGAAACCCTGAAAGCTAGCTTGCTAGTAGGCTTCCTTTGCAAAAAAAGCAAAAAACAATCTATCCAACAATCCACTAGAGTTCATCCTTGACCACCACATATAATTTTCTAGTGTACAAGTTATTGCAAAATAGTTCTTTTTGCTGTAGAGCTCAACATTCACTGCTAACTTCCATTTTCAAGTTTACAATTTGTTGCAAAGTTCAATGTAGCTATAGAATGACATATTTTTTATGCATATTGACATGTTAAAGATCCCTACTTGCTGCAAAATACTTCATACTGATGCTACCAAACATTTATTGCATGGATAAGACTTATTTGCGCTCAAGAACCAATCTTCACTAGATAATCCAGGTATTTCCATTCACTTTCTCCTTGAATTCTATTTAAATTTCATCATTTTCGAAATATTTTTAGTTAGACCTCTCTTGCTATCATCTTCTTTAGTGCTTTATTCATCCAATTCTATTGTCAGTTTCCTAATTTTCCCTAAATTTTTCTGCAACCCAACTTGTCGCCATATCTCATGTTGTCCTAGTATGACAAAGACCTTTAGTTTGGGGCAGAGGGGGTGACATACATTTTACATCAATGGAGAGACAATTAGGATGGGTTAATCTAGCTATTGATGATGGACACTTAGTAAAGGAGTTGAACATAGTGGAACAAGACAAGAATCCTGTTTGGGGAAGACAATGCACATATTTATCATTCTTATTTTTCTAACACTATGCAAATACTTTCCTTTTTTAGTTATACATGTTTGCTACTAGAAATATATTGTAGAATACTTCATAGTTAGATTAGGGAATCTTACTTTTCAAAAATCTCTTTTAGCTCCCCGAAGCTAGAAAGATTTATTTTACATCACATAGCTCCATTTTCAAGAGGGTTAGCTAGATGGATGACGACAATTTTGCAAAGATAACACTTGTAAAGATCAACCCCTATTAATGGAAATTTGATTTATAGTCCATATTTGATGTAGAAACTACCTTTTGTAACATTATTTTTTCAGTAGAATGATAAAAGTTATTTTTGGTGCTATAGAATATTTCAACAACATTGTTTTTTAGTATAGTGGTGGCATGTGCTACAAAATATTTCAACAACACTAACTTTCGACAAAATGATGGTATTCATTTTAAGAATTTTCATAACAATCATAAAAGAAAAAATATTTTAGATTGAAAACCAAAATGGAAATCTAATGAAGCACAAAGTTGAAAACCTACAATAGGTAGCTTGGCGATGTTGGTACACCTACATAATAAAGAAATTCAAGGCCAAGGAGTTCAATCACAAAAAATTGATAAATTTCTAGTGATGTAATTTCTAATTTCCTCTACTATGTTACTTAGAAAATATTGAGCTTGTCAAAGGATATCATGAGTAAGCTGCAAAGATCCATTTTGATTTCAAGGAATAAAGTTAGAGGCATCATGGATGATGATGGTTACACGGGGATGTGAAAATTTTTCAGATGGGGATCATGATGAGCCTTAGAAATGTTTCATTTTTCTCATGTTATTTTGACATTTTCATGAACTAAACCCTAAATATCCCAATTTGTGCCCTAAACATTGTATATTCCATCCTATTATAGCCATTTGGGTTTTTTTCTAGTAAATCCTTGTAAATTGATGTATCTAACCTTTTTTATGAAGTTTTTGAATGGGATACATGATTTCGTGATGACTATTATATGAGGGAAGCATTGATGATCTATGTTGTAGGAAAATACCAGTGTTTATTCATCTTTGTTGCAAAGATTGGCGTTTTAGAAGTCTTCCTAGTCTAAATAATTATTGTTCAAGATGTTGGTGAATTGATTCTAAGATTTCTACGTGATTACAAGTTACTCTATAGTGTGCTGTTGATTTTCTCTACAACATGTTGCAGAAGACGAATTTCGAAGGAAATGAGCAAATTCCTCCATAGGTAGTGGAACCATGAAGATAAACTGTTACACCTGAACATTTCTACCCAAATAACCATTTTTTAGGAGATACAATTTCTATTTTATATTTAAAGAAGTTGTTTGTTAGTCACTTCTTGGGTGTATTTTATTCCAAGAAAAAATCAGGGTAAAAGTTGTTAAGGTTTCCTTGGATTTTAGAACTACCCAAGAAACCAAACTATTTTCTATAAATGTATAAGTTTCATCCCATTTGGGGGTTCAATACTTCACTTTATTTTTTAATAAATATTGATATAGTTAGTTCATAATGGTGGTTTTTGAATTGTTTGTGAGTTTGAAGGATTCAACCCTTGCTCCCTCTGGAGCCAAGACTCCAAATGTGCACTTTGTGGTTGAACCCTGTCTTTTCAAGAATGCATTTTCTTGTTTTATTTCATGGTTGTAGCTTTCTCTTATGCATTTTATTTAAGTCATGATTAATTTGGGGGACACCAATGATCTTCAAAGCAAGGATTCACTCTTGTAGGGTGCAACTGTATGTCTTCCAACTTTCTTGCTTGATGTTAATGTATTTCTTTAGCTCAATGTTCCATTTTGAAACTTATTTTTGTTGTGTGTTTAGCTAGATTTATTTTCTACAATTTATTTCCTATTGTGTGATTATCTAGATTTATCTCCTATTGCATGATTAACCAGATTTTATCTTTGCAATTTATTTCCCATAATTTACTTTCAATAATGTTGGGTTATGAAACCATGCTACAATGCCAAGAGTGATATCCCTTTGGGTTAACTCCAATTGGATTGTTTTAAGGATTATATGACAATTAGTATCTATAGAGTAGTTCTACAATGCCAAGAGTGTTAATGCTTGAGTTATCCTTCACTAAATTTCCTCTTGAGTTTTAGTTAGTGATTTGGTTAATCAATGATCCTAGTTGTTGAAGCTTAGAGTTTGGTGCATGGCTTAGAGTTTGTTGTAGGGTAATTCATCTACAATGCTTAGGTTAGTGATGTGGTAAACTGATGACCTAAGGTGTGCAAACTTAGAGTTAGTCACGGCCTTAGAGTTTGTTGTAGGGTGATTTATCTACATCACTTAAATTGATTAATGGTTAGATTTCCTTGTGTGTATTTCTTTCCATCTTGACAGAATAGCTCAATGAAGCCAAGAGTCATAGTTCCCACTTGTGGTTATGCTTGATAGAGCTATCTAGGAAGTCTTGCATGAATTAATTTATCTTTCATCCATTAGAGTGAGCACATTAAGAATTTGTTAACTCACTGCCCATCAATCAATTTACCATCTCCAATTTGGGAAATCACTGTGAGTGCATATACATTGCTAGTGTTTTGAAAAGTCTTATTCTCCCATGTTGATAATTAAAGTAGCCTCCCACACATTTTGGGCCCATCAATCCCATACATTAATGAAGCAAATCGTTTAGTATTCAAAGTTTCCTTAAATAGGGGTTCTACTAGCCAGAGTCGAGGCATTATTGATAATTTTTCAAAGATAAAAGAAAAAAGGTATCCTATCTTCCACATTAGTGTATACAATCTTCCTAACTCTAGAAAATAAATCTTGGGTTGATTTTTTGCTGCAAACACTAGGGAGAGTAGGAACCAATGCTCTTCCCAAGGATATATTATGTTGGAATCATAGCCAAAGCTATCATTATCACCAACTTGGTGATAAGGGAACCAAACATAGGAATGAAAATATGAATGAGACTCAAAACATTTAGGAAAGTATTTGAAATCCCCAAGGGTAGACTATTATGGAGAAAAATATTGTTTGAAGATAAAGCTAAGGAGTATCCAATTTGGGTACAAGGAAATTTAGAAACTTGGACATGAAAAAGAGAAAGTAGGCCAATATATGACCCAAGAATTGATGTTGGGACACCAAGGAGGACACACCCAACTATTATGCAAAATTTTTGGGTGAGAATATGCAACATCATGGCCATGTGAATGGTTGTACACGTTGACAAAGGTAGCATATGAATGAAAAGAGATAGAATGAGCACAAATCATTGAGGATAAACTACACAAGCATATAATGAAGGTAAGAGAAAATGTTCATGTTGATTTATTCATGTACAATTAATTATTCTAGGTAATAACAATAGTATTAAATTTGGAAAAAATTAGGGTAAATATGAAAAATGAAAAATCACTAGTACCCTACCTTTGCTCTAGAATGTGGCAAAGATACCTACACTAGTCTATCATGAGGTAGAATATGAGTATTAAAATTGTGTAGAATAATGAAGAGTAAGAAAGAAGAGGAAACCTCGAGATTTGAGATGCGTGGAAGAATAATAATAGAGGTCATCAAATATTGGTTTAAGATGGTTAAGTACTCATATATTATGGTATAGGATTTCATGAATGCCCTATAACATTACCAAAGTTTGCAAGGAGTGAAGTGTCTATATGATAACATTGCAAATGGGTGGCGATAATATATGGATACTTTAACTATAAAAAAAATAAAGGGGCACCATTAAATCACCCTAGACTTGGAATGAACATGATTTTAGCAAGGATAGGTTAGAATAATTGGTTGAGGCTTACAAATTGGTCTAGATTTAATCCTACAAACACTAAAATATTATGGTCCCACAAACTTCTTAACAAGGAATTACCTGAAAGTGAATTTTGAATGGAGGAGACAATCACATTTGGAAGAGGAATACAGAAGAGTACCTTTATTTTGAAACCCACCACTAGCACATATAATCCTTAAACTCACAAATGAAGAGATACAAACATCTTATTTGGAAGGGATCCTAGTAGATGATGAATATGATAATAGCTTTAATACATTATAGAAAATAAAAGACTAATACATAAAATGGTAGCCAAATAAAAAAATTAATGAATCTGATGGACTTGGAAGTACAAATAGATAAAATCCAAGATGGATGGGTTGAGAAAATAACATAGGAGGTGAAATAATTCATCGAGAATTGGAAAGAGAGAAGTCAAACAAGGAAATAATTAAGGAACCAAAGGATAAAAAGAAGGAACCTTATAGAGAGAGAGAGAGAGAGAGAGAGAGAGAGAGAGAGAGAGAGAGAGAGAGAGAGAGAGAGAGANCAATGGAATGCAAAGAGAAAATAGAAAAGGTACAACTGGAGATATAGAAAATAAAGGAGGAATTGATACCCAAGATGATCTGTAAATTTTCTTAGATATTCAAATTGTCAGCACACCAAAAAAAAAAAAAAAAACTTAAAACAACTACACTAAGACTATGCTCAATTATGTGACTTACTTTTTGTAATTTTAACACTTCAATGAAATGGTATGCACCAAAACACCCAAATAGAACAAAAAGAAAAATAGAAGTAGCTATATGCCTTGAGAATGAGAGAGAAGAGTGAATGAGAAGCTCCTTTGAGGGGGAAACCTCCTTTTACAATATAACAAATGTACAATATGAGATGCTTACTAAAACTAGGTCTCCTTCATATATATAGGAGACAAAGGGTACAATTACAATTAAAGGGTCTAACTGACCAATAATGACAACACTAATATAATAATATAAGTGTAATAACTCAATATCTAGGGATTAACATGCCCCTCCTCTTCAAACAAGTGTTTCCCTCAACACTTGATTAGCTGTGGATGTTTCTTCATGAATAACTCATCTTCCCATGTCGCCTCTTCTACTGGTAGGTTCTTCCACTTGATAAGGTACTCAATAATTGCTCAATTTTGTAGTTGCTTGATCCTTATTTCAAGTATTGTTTTTGGTTCTAATATGATTTTCCCTTCTTCGTTAATCTCTATTAAAATAGTCTGAACTAGGATCTTGTCACTAATTACCTTCTTTAAGCAAGAATATGTAATGCTAGATGTAAATGTGAAGATGGAGGCAAATCCAATTTGTAATCCATACTTTCAATCCTACACAACACCTTATCGGGACCATAGTACTTAGGTGCTAATCTATTTTCCTTGTTTTTTTGCTCGAGGGACATTTGCCTTATAAATATTCAATTCCCCACTTCAAATTTCATTTCACTACGATGTTGATTTGCTTGTTGTTTCATCCTACTTTGTGTTATAGCCAAGTTGTCCTTCAATAGTTGGAGAACCTCTTACTAGTGCTCTATGTGGTCCTCCACTTCTTCAACCTTTGCTTTCCCTCTCAAGTATGATGTGATGGAAGGAGGATGATAGCCATAAAGTGTGAAGTATGGAAGGGCGTTTTGTACCACCATTCTACCAAGGAAAATCACTTGACCCATTGTGTCTATTTATTAGATATGAAGAACTAGAGATACCTTTCTAGACATTTATTCACAATCTCAATTTTCCCATTGGATTGAGGATAGTAAGAAGAGATATGATCCAATTGAGTACCCAAACAAGAAAATAATTCATTCTAAAAATTACCAGTGAAAACTTGATCACTATCACTTACAATAATCTTGGGTATTCCATGTATCTTATGAATTGTTTCCATGAATGTTGTAGCTACTATAATTTATTTAAAAGGATGAGAAAGAGAGTGAAAATGGGAATTCTTCGTGAGTCAATCTACCAATATCATGATGGCATTCTTTCCTTTAGACTTCAGTAGAACTATAATAAATCCATTGAAACCTCTTCCAAATGTTGACTTGGTATGTCTAATGGTTGTAGGATACATGGGGTCTTGTTTGACTCTCCCTTTTTCCATTGGTGAACCAAATGTTCAACCACAAAATTTGTATTATAAAAATATTGCCAAAAAATTTGTGTAACCGAAGGATTTGTATTATAAAAAGACTGCCAAAAAATTTGCAATAGAAAGTACATGCAAAAAAGATTTGATCAGTTGATTACATATCAAAACAAATGTTGATGTTCATATTGATCAAGATCCAAACAACAACCTCACAAGGATATGAATCCCCTTGTGTTTTTATAGAGGTCGTACTTCTCTGATATTGTACTGGAATATTATGTGTATGGCCTTAGAATGTAATTGACGAATGCTAAAGAGAAAACACCAAGAAATCTTCCAATAATTATCTCATTTAACATATTTTCTTACTAAGGACATCATTTTAATTTGTAGAAATAAAAAGAAATGAATATACATAACTGAAAGAGATTTTACATAATCTGTTTTGAATAGATATCTTTGCTTCCTTTTAAAATAATATGAACTCAACAACAACTATGATTTTTCAAGAGGAATAGAAAAACAAAGTTGAACATGTCATCAAAGAACTTTAGAAGAGTGCATCATTAAAACTCAATAAAGAATATGATAGGCACACTCTAAACATCTCATTCTCAAAACATCAAGTTTTCAGAGATCATCAAAGTTATGCCTCGAATTAGCTCTCTGTGGAGGAGTCAATAATAACATCCCATATGTGACAAATTTGACAATGTCAGAAAAATAAAATTGTCTCAGAAACCTCAACAATCTCAATGACAAATTGATAAACTGCAATTATATTGCATTTTCTTTTTACAAGCAGGGACTTTGCTTCACTGGACTTAAAATGCCATAAAAATGGACTGAAGAATTTAAAGAAAGAGTTGATCTGACCAAGATATTCCTGTAACCAAACATACATAGAAAACCTCTTTGGAAAGATTCTAATAGAGAGAAAGATGAAGGGAAAGTCAAGAATGCTAATTCAAAAAATATTTTTCAAGGTAAAACTTTCCTCAAGCATAAAACTTTCGTAACAAAATCTCCAGCTACCTCCAACAACAACTGCTAACTTTTGAATGCCTTTTACATCTTCTTCTATAATCTTGTCTTCATTCTCTATCAATCGCTTTTCAGTTAGGTTTTTTGTCATTTTGGTGCAATGAATTAATCCTTTAGGTAACTATGAGATTTGATATTCGTGCCTCAAACTGGGACCCACTTTAACCTTTAATAAAAGTTAATTAATAAAATTTATTTCCAAATTTTGAAGTTGACTGTTTGAGAAAAAGGTTGACTATCCTTTAATTTTCTGAGCATGATAACTAAAATATCATTCTTGGAAACCATTCCATAATTAATATTCATCATTCCAAATTTCCAATGAGTCCTCTTAAGCGCAATTTGGAGGCCTGGATCTCAAGTTCTAAGCTTGGGAAGTTGAGGTTCCAAGCAGATTTATCAACAAGTTATGTAAACCGAGATGGATGTTCTTTTAATTTCTAGGAGAATTGTGGCCAATTTCAGCTCTTGAAACCTATTCCATCATCTTCCTCATTGATTATCTTTCCAACGAGGTAAATTTTTATGAAAATGGAGGTCTAGAGCTCAATATACGAGCTTGAGAAGTCAGAGACCCAACCACCATCCATCCAATTCGTGGATTAATCTTGGCCCTTCATTAAATTCATCTTTTAAAATCCCACATGCATTGTGGTAGTTTATATTGTAGTGTATATATGGTAAATATTACAATGTTATTCATGTGAAACAATAAGAACTTATGGAGGTCGATCCTTAGGAAATTTATGACTTAAAATTTTTATGGCCCACTTGCCCAGTCAGTGCCTAGTAATCATCCTTGTCATCACCTGGTCAACATCAAGTTGGTGTCCATGTCATCACCATGTGTCATTGGTGGATGGGTCCTGTAATGTCCCCATTTTTGGATTCACTTATGTTACAAATTGGGATTCCTGTCAGTGTAGCCAGTTGGGGGTGATAGTGAGCTCATGAGGTATTGAGGAGTTTTATTGGGCCCGACTCATGTTATTCATCATATTTCATCATAAAGATCCATTCCACACAACTTGTCTTTGGTTTTGTTGCATTCCGATGATTTCCATAACTTTGAGTTATTATTGAGCATATTTTAATTAAATTCACTAAGGATGTTATTTTGGGAATAATATGTGAAGAGACACCTTAGTGTAATAGCTCATTGGAATCATGAGGAAAATATCTAAAGGATAAGATGATTAAAAGCGACTTTCAGTGGCCAGAGAAGCCATAAGGGAAAATTAATCACTTTTTAGAGGAAAAAAGGTTAATTAATTAATAAAGTGATTTTACGAAGAAACAATAAAAGTGAAATAAAAGTCACTTGGAGAGAAAAGGTAAACATGGGTATAAAAGGGAGATAGGGGCCTCTATTCTCTCATTATGTTGATTGATATTTTGATGTCAGGCTTCTTAGCTAGAGAGCCCATGGTACTTGGGGGTTTTGACTGAATAAAACCTAGAGATCAACAAGGAGGTGAAACATCCCTCTATTCCTGGTCCAAGCTTGGCAAAGGAGGTGAAATATTCCTCCTTCACCATTCTACATTAGTTCAAAACTACTTCAGCCATCAATTTTGACAAGAGGGTGCACCATTGAGGGTTTTCTGCAGGAAATGACACATTGTCTTGAGGGGAAAAGGTTCGATTGGGATTCTGTAAGAGAGAACTGAGAGATATATCCTTACAGAGAAATTGTGCACATCAGGGGAAAATTTACTTGGCATTTTCCAAGAGATTCAAACCCATATTCAATTCATTTTGAGAGATGGGAAAATTTCCTATTGAGGGGCGCACTATGGGTTTGAGAGACTCTACCTCGGGAGAAGTTTTGGTCTCTACAATTGGGGAAAATCATCATATATTCCATACTACTCATTCTACATAGTTTGGCATCAATTTGCAGAGGGTTTGTGTCCATTTCTGTAAAGGGCGAATTCTGCATGGTTTCCTACAACCAGGGAGGGCGCAACTCTCTTTAGTTTTCACTAGTTTGTATGGAGGAAACTTTATTGTTTCAGTAGATATTTTGTATGTAGCCATTGGATTCCTATAGAAGGATAGATATCTCTTTATTACTGAAGCTTGGAGCTATATTTATCCACTTCACATTATTCTTCCATCTCTATTTCAAATCTGTCCTTCTCTTGTATTGAGGTCAGCTATATACTTAAATAAAATATAGATCTGAGGTATTTGTGGCTATTTCTTATGTTACTTCTATTGAATCTTGTTGTGTATATGTAATTTACTAATTTATATCATTTATTTGCTGCAAACCCTACAAAAACCATCATAATACACCCTAGCGCAACTCAAGAAGATCAATTATGCAAATTGTTTGACAAAATACCACAACCAGAAAACACAAATCTTAAAATGTTCCAAGAAAAACCCCTTGGGAACATTGCAGTGGTATCAGAGTGAATTCCTTTTCCAGCCTTTGATAAAATAATGATGACAAGGAGAAGAGGCCATGGGGTATATCTTGTATCAGGTATTCCTAAAGGATAAATGGATTTTGCAGAGGAGATTATATGTTGTGATATGGAACATCAAGCCCTTAGTGAGACATTCGTGGCTCGTGTAACATTCCAACACTTTGTATCCATAAAAAATCCTAGGTGGATTAAAAATGATGTTGCATTATGGGCCAAGAAGATTGAAGAAGTCAATTATTGGGGAATAAAAGCAGAGGAAAATAGAGCCAAACCAGTTAGGAAAGTAGATACATCACCACATGCTAGCGAATTAAAGGGAGCACCAATTGAGACTACAACCATTATGGGTAGAAAAAATTGCTACAGTTTCAAAGAGCTTTGGGAGACGAAGCACAAATGAAGGGGTAAAGGGAGAGTGCATTGCATTGAGGTCCACTACGATAGTGTTGAGGATGATGTGTATGAGGATGCGACCTTAGATGCCTCATCAGAGCACTCCCATGAGGCCATTGACTCTAGTGCATCTAAGGGATAGTTGGATGGACAGGATGATAGGGCATGTGCTTTAGCTTCTCGATCAGGCAGTGTTGAGGACTCAACACTTCACCATAGTGGTGATACTTGTGAGGATTCAACCATGGAAACACTTAGGAATGAGGGGGATCATATATTGGATGATCCACCTTTGGATGTTGATATGAGGTCATGTGTGGGGGATGATTATCCTCCTATGGATTTGAGAGTGACACATTCCTTACCTTCTCAGTCACTTATGCTAGGAATGACACATGAGGATATCAATGGTATTCCAGATATGGTAGATGATCCTTGTGTAGTAATTGAACACAAGGGACATGTGGATATATAGGCCCAGGAGGAGAGGCATGACTTGGAGAGAGATGAATATATACATACCTATCAATATGGGGAGAGTGAGTCACCTATTTTGGGGATTCTATTGATAGATTAGGTTGGGGAGACTGATAGATTGATGGGATACTTACTTGTGAGACCGGTCTACAGTGACGAGGATACTTTCCTTGTTTGTCAGGATGACCATATCACATGTATGGACACATTCGTATGGGATCTGGGTGCAGATGATATTAGTAGGGTGAGTGCACAACATGATACAACTGTACATATAGGATACATGGCGGTTCATATGGAGGTAGTAGTAGGTGATGATGTACAGTGGAATACTGGAGGATTCAATAGCACAATGGACAATGGGTAGTACAATGATTTAGGTCTTGAGGAGTGTGTTGATGAGGATTCCATTGTTGACATTAGCAGTGGGAGTAATGAGGTATCTCTTCAACATGACAATGTATAGGAGTCACAACATTTGGCAGGACAAATGAGGGTCATAGAGGACATGATCATGACAATCATTTGACACATTGATGATACACATGCATTGGTAGTAGAGTATTGTTGGAGGGCCATGATGGCACATGATAGTTCAGATGGGTATATTTTCATTAATGACTTCCATACATTCAGGGAGATATTTATTGTGATGAGGACCGACTACAAACAATTACTTATGGATAGATATTACCTTTTGGAGGTTGGCGAGATGTATCATAGGGCGCTAAGGGAGAATGAGACTGAGGTGGACCGAATCACTCATGAGTTGGTGAGCACACATGGATTCTTGAAAGGCACACATACAACCCTTCAAGAGTCAAAGTTCATATTTGAGGAGCTCCTTTAGGAGGTTATCCAGGGATCCATGACATATATCTCAATAGGGAGTCAGATATATACTTCAGCTACATCACTAGAGGATGTTAATGGTTTGATAGAGGAGTGTTAGTTGATGGAGGAGCATGAGGGATACCTAGGACCATTGATGATTATGGAGATATGTGACCATGAGATGTTGGAGGATGTTCGTGTGTCACATGGACCACTATTCATGAGGACCTTTGAGACAGTTGGTCCTAAACATACACATGGGGATTCCAGAGCCAGGGGAATATATGAGGATACATCCATTTGGGTTCTAGGATTAGATGAAATCCATGTAGAGGTTGAACCAATAGTACACTTAGGATACATGATGATGCAGGAGGATACAAGAGCTTGCATGGGTATACAAGAGACATACTTGATGGAGCATGTAGATTTATGTGGAGAGAGGTCCTCTCCCTTACATCAACACATGGATCTGAGAGATTACCTTCTCAGTAGCATTAATCATTTGAGTGATGATAGGGGGAGTGTGATTGACCATCAATATGTGAAGTCACCTACCATTGTACATTGATCCAGAATCGGATCCAGGAGCCTAACAGGGCTAAAAAAGGCTAAAAAATGAAAGTGCTCAGAATTCGATGAAACCAACACCATTGCATCCATCTTGCTCTCATGATTCTGGCCATATATTTACTTTCTCAAATGGATGCTGTATGCGAGAGTTATCTTACTCTGACCATTTTCCCAAACATGCAAAAAGTCAACAGGTCGAGTCAAATGCTGACATCAACAATGTTGACATGGCAGAGGCAGTTGGCGACAAGTGGTAGCCCGATAGAAGGTGACTGGTCAGTGACAGGGATCCACCCAACAGATGACAAGTGGCAGTTTGTTGATGAATTGTTGGGTGCCACATGGCCCAGTCATGGGCTGCCACGTGGCACCATGGGATTGGTCAATGGGTTCATATGGAAAAATGTTATGGAGTCCATGGGGTTTGATCCCATGACCTCCTGGGTCAACCCAAATCTTGACAAAGTCCCTCCACCAATGCGCCCTTGTATTTCTGTTTAATAAGGATCACTTTAGTTTAAATAAAGTGTAATAAAGTGAAAAAGGGGCAAAAAGGGGGTTGGGATAAGCCCCAACCCATGGTCAAACTTATGCACGTGACCAAAACCCAACAAAGGAGGGTTCTCCCTCTCATGCGCACCCAAAAGATAAGCACCAGCCCCAGGATCCAGGGATATCCCATGAGACCAGGGGGGCACACTCCAAAAGGGGCCTAACCCAGCTAAGGCATCTTTTTATTAGCCCCTGATCCCATACAAAGTGCCATAAGACCAGGGGAGCGCACCCAGTTAGGGGGATTAGCCCTATATTTGCACAAATGTGGGTTTTTCACCATATATTAGTGATTTTTTAATGATTTTTAAGCAGATTTAATGGATTTTGCCCATTTTTGGGAGATATTGGGCTCTTTTTGAGGCTAGATTTTGGGAGGAAGCTGGGGATGGATAACCAACTTCAGATATATAAAAACAAGGCCTGTTTGAGGCCATGGAGGACAGTCAGAGCAGATTTATGCTGAAGGGAAGCCAAGCCAAAGCCATTTTTATGCAGGGAAGCTGTTGAGGAGCAGATGCTTCCAGGCCATTTCTGGGAGCTCCGGTTATCCGTTTTGCATGATGTTTCTTCTGTTGGGTTCTAGAGATCTGGAAGAACATTACCAGATCAGTATTGTAGCCTAATGGCACTTCTGTGATGTACTTTTTGATATTTTTGAACATAAATAAAGAAGCGTCCCTCACTGAGACAAAGGCCCGGAGACGTAGGCAATTTTGTGCCGAACTTCGTTATCAACTTCTTGTGTACAATTGGTTGATGGTTTGCATTCTTGTGTTATTTTTTATTTCTCTTAATTATCTAAGTCTTTTTTGTTGTCATATTCACATGCACCGTCAGAAAAAGGTCTTGATTAAATTGAGGTTATAGTGTGTAATTGCTAAGCTTCGATTTTCAGATCAAGTGGTATCAAAGCAAGCTGACATTTGCAGGAACTGTGAATATGGGAAAAATATTGAAGAGAGCTAGAATCTAGGAGCTCAAGGAGATCAACCAAGCCATGCGAAAAGAGAATGATGGATTGCGAAGATTGGTGCAGATTATCGTGGTAGACATGGAAAGAATGTGAACGTTGATGTTGGCAATGGAAGCAAGGCAAGTTGGAGGAAGTCCTTCAGCTAGAAGCCCAAGCCCTGTTAGGGATGATGAAACTCATCCATTCTGAAGGAAATCAGATGAAGAGGATTCATATACTCCTGCTACTCCAGTTGAGGAGCAGTCGATAGGAGAGGCCCTTGGCACATTCTCTTCGCCAATAGAAAGCACTGATTACACTCCAGCCTCACTTGTAGTGGATCAGGAAGTGGAGTCCAACCATCCAGAGATAGCAGCATTTGAGAAACATACCAGAGGAGTCGGTATGAGAATGCTATCAAAGTTCGGATATCGGAAGGGGCAAGGCCTTGGAAAATATGGCCAAGGCAGAGCCGAGCCGATTGAAGTGCATGAGCGTCCACTCCGGGAAGGATTGGGATATGCAGGAGGATCTTCTGAGGATGAGAGTCCAGTGATTCGTTGCACACACTATCAAAAGTTCGGACATGATGCTGACCACTATTGGAAGCAGCATCCAGAATTGACCCTAGAATGGTTTCGGACTCGGCAAGGAAAACAGGCAGCTCGAGCCAGCAGCGACGCAAACAACGAGTCGTGAAGGAAAGGTAAACAGGTTGTAAGGTATAAATCACCTTCGCCCACCTTTACTGATGAGCATGCTAGATTCATGAACCTTATCAGGAAAACGATTCCATGCACGTTTTGTAGCAGCAATAACCATTGTGTTGCAGACTGATGGGAACATAAAGTATATGGAAGAAAAATCATGGTGACAAGAAGTACGCCAAGACGTGATGATGCGACACTACAGGTCAAAAAGAATCTGCTAGCAAAGTCAGTGCAGCCAGGGTAGGAGTCAGAGAAATCCAAGGGGGATTCGACTCAGTCAGGGCGCGATTCCATCAAGTTTCTTCGAGCAAGAAACACTTGCTCACATTGTCAGAAGAGCGAACATTGTGAAGATAGCTGTTGGAAGATGCATCTAGAGTTGCGACGCTCAACAAAGCCTGAAGGGCTCGAGCAAAAGACTGATGCTGCAAAGGAACAGAAGGACGTTGCCGAGGAGCAGAAGGACGCTGCAAGAGGACAACAGGTAGATGCTGCGGAGAAGCAGAGGAACAATTGCGACACTTCGTTGGCAAGAGATGGGTCGTCCGACTGGAACTGGGCAGATTTTATGCCCTATATGTAAATTGAGTCAGTGTCATTGTCATTGATGTAATAAAAGTGATTTGATTTATGAAATCACTTATTGAGTCTAGTTAATGTTAAGTCTAGGCTATTTGTCATTAGTTGATTGATGTAAAGAGATAGTCGATTGATGTAATAAGCCTTTTGGGGACCAAAAGGTCCTTTAGTGGGGAGGTGTGATCCATAATCGGATCTAGGAGCCTGACAGGGCTAAAAAAGGCTCAAAATGAAAGTGCTCAGAATTCGATGAAATCAACTCCATTGTGTCCGGCTCGTTCTCCCGATTCCGACCATATATTTACTTTCTCAAATGGACGCTGTATGCGAGAGTTATCGTACTCTAAACGTTTTCCCAAACATGGAAAAAGTCAACAAGTCCAGTCAAATGCTGACATCAACATAACATTAGCAGTGTTGACATGGTAGAGGCAGTTGGTGACAAGTGGTAGCCTGACAGAAGGTGACTAGCCAGTGACAGGGATCCACCCAGCAATTGACAAGTGGCAGGTTGTTGACGAGTTGTTGGGTGCCACATGGCCTAGTCATGGGATGCCACATGGCACCATGGGATTGGTCAATGGGTTCATATGGAAAAATTATATGGAGTCCATGGGGTTTGATCCCATGACCTCCTGGGTCAACCCAAATCTTGACAAAGTCCCTCCACCAATGCACCCTTGTGTTTCTTGTTTAACAAGGATCACTTTAGTTTAAATAAAGTGTAATAAAGTGAAAAAGGGGCAAAAAGGGGGCCGGGGATAAGCCCTAACCCATGGTCAAACTCCCGCACGTGACCACAACCCAGCAAAGGAGGGCGCTCCCTCTCATTCACACCCAAAAGATAAGCACCAACCCCAGGATCCAGGGATATCCCATGAGACCAGGGGGGCGCACTCCAAAAGGGGCCTAACCCAGCTAAGGTGTCCTTTTATTAGCCCCTGATCCCATACAGAGTCCCATAAGACCAGGGGCACACACCCAGTTAGGGGGATTAGCCCTATATTTGGACAAATGTGGGTTTTTCACCATATATTAGTGATTTTTTAATGATTTTTTAAGCAGATTTAATGGATTTTGCCCATTTTGGGAGATATTGGGCTCTTTTTGAGGCTAGATTTTGGGAGGAAGTTGGGGATGGATAACCAACTTCATATATATAAAAACCAGGCCTGTTTGAGGCCATGGAGGACAGTCAGAGCATAGTTATGTTGAAGGGAAGCCAAGCCAAAACCATTTTTATGCAGGGAAGCTGTTGAGGAGAAGATGCTTGCGGGCCATTTCTGGGAGCTCCAATTATCCGTTTTGCATGTCGTTTCTTCTACTGGGTTCTAAAGATCTGGAAAAGCATGACCAGATTAGTCTTGTAGACTAATGGCACTTCTGTGATGTACTTTTTGATATTTTTGAACAGAAATAAAGAAGTCTCCCCCACTAAGACAAAGGCCCGAAGACGTAGGCAATTTTGTGCCGAACTCCGTTATCACTTCTCTTGTTATGGTTTGTTGTTCTTATTGCTTTATTTCAGATCTGTATACTATTTTATGGATGCTATGCTTCTTCATTAAATTCATCCTCTTTCCTTTAGCTTCATAAATGGTTAATTAACACATGCAATTAAAAACTCAACCACAGTCATTAAAAGATCTTTGCGGATCATACATGATGGCATGAGATTGGTGTGGAGTCTAGGAAACTATTCACCATGGGTGCCGATGGATGAGTTTTTGGTCAAGTCTTTGGGATTGACCAATGCATATGATACTTCCTAGTCCTACATACAGTTGCAGACATTTCTGTTAGCCTTCCTTGATACTTTCATTATAAACAAAAAACATTGGGGAAGATAGCCAATTGCATGGGACATGGAGAGTTATTAGATAGAGACCTTCTAACATGGGATACTCCATTGCATGCAACATGATAGGGGAGGTTCTCCTGAGACATTCAGATGAGGCCTTGGGAATTATGGAGAGTATATTCAACCATGGGACAGAGGATATTTCAGAGATTGATATAGGTTCATCGTCTCAATGGGACGAGGATGAGGAGCATAGTAGGACAAATACTTTTGATGAGGACTATGAGGCCAGTTGGAAACATGTATGGTCACAATAGGCAACGAAAAAGATCTCGAGGACCCATCAACATATCAGAGAGAGATTCCCTTCGGAGGATCTAGAGGATGATGTCAAGAGGCATATGGGGGCATGCTTGGTATGTCAACATCACGAGTTAAGGCATGATTCCTTAGCCACCCTTGTTTTAGGGATGAGTTGGGAGAGTATGATAGCTTCTCAAAACCCTGGTGTACTAGACTTATATAGTAGGGCATACATCATAGGGATATTTCATGAGTATGGGACACCACATGCCATAGTGTGGGTTGGAAGAGAGGTTGAGTTTAATGATCATGGACAAGACATCATAGCTATCAATATACTTTGACCGAAGGTTTACCGTCCAGGAGGCACCAAGATACATGGTACAACACCATAAGAGTTATGTAATGTAGGGTTTGGTGGTCTTCTATAACACATGGGAGTTTCAAGGACATTCATGATTGGTTCCTTTCATGGTTGGGGGGATTTGAGATTAGATGGAGACGAGGATGCTATGTGGCAGAATGAGACTCCTTGGTTGAGGATCAGGTACATGAGTAGGTCATATTCTTTGTTAGTAGGGGATCTGGATACTACTGGAGGTGGTAGTTTAGATATTGGTTTGGATGAGAGATTCCTTGAGGGATGGATACTGTATTTACTTTCTCTATTGGTTGGGGATCTTCAAGAGATTATTTTCATTGATGTATTACATGATTATACTTTACATGGCACTAGATTTAACATATTGATTTGGGATCCAGGGATTGGAGTGTTTGGTAGTCCAGAGGTTGATGGAGTTGATATTCAAGTGGAGTAGTTGCTTGAGGAGTTGACTGAGTATCTATTGCACATGATCATTCTACTCATCACGAGCATTCTGGTGGCATGCGTGGTGAGCACTTGGAGGGACCATGTTTTCAGGGGAGAGTACTTCATGCCACACAACTAGATATGCGACCCTGAGATCATACACAATTTGATTCAGCTATTGCTTAAGGACAAGCAATATTCAAGTAGGGAGGACTGTAATGTCCCCATTCTTGGATTCATTTGTGTTACAGATTGGGAGGCATGCTAGAGTAGCCAGTTGGGGGTGATAGTGATCTCATGAGGTATTGAGGAGTTTTATTGGGCCCAACTCATGTTATTCATCATATTTCATCATCAGGATCCATTCCGCACAACTTGTCTTTGGTTTCGTTGCATTCTAATCATTTTCGTAATTTTGAGTTATTATTGAGTATATTTTAATTAAATGCACTAAGGATGTCATTTTGGGCATAATACGTGAAGAAACACCTTAGTGTAATAGCTCATTGGAATCAAGAGGAAAATATCTAGAGGATAAGATGATGAAAAGTGAATTTCAGTGGCTGGAGAAGCCAAAAGGGAAAATTAATCACTTTTTAAAGGAAAAAAAGGTTAATTAATTAATAAAGTGATTTTATGAAGAAACATTAAAAGTGAAATAAAAGTCACTTGGAGATAAAAGGTAAACATGGGTATAAAAGAGAGATAGGGGCTTCTATTCTCTCATTATGTTGTTTGATATTTTGATGTATGGCTTCTTAGCTAGAGAGTCCACGGTACTTGAGGGTTTTGACTGAATAAACCCTAGATATCAACAAGGAGGTGAAAGATCCCTCTGTTTCTGGTCCAAGCTTGGTAAAGGAGGTGAAATATTCCTCCCTCACCATTCTACATTAGTTCATAACTACTTAAACCATCGATTTTGACAAGGGGGTGCACCATGTTGATGATTAAATCTTCGTGAGACATCCTCCAGGACATAGACTTAGTGAGTCGGCCTGTGAGAGAGCCCATGAGTTGGGTGTACCCATGAGATGGATGTGTTGTTCCTCTCTGAGACTGAGATGGAATGTTGTGTGCCCCCTGTGTGGGGTAAAGAATCCCATGAGATGAGTGTGTTGATGTGTGTGCCCATTTGTGGGGTGAGAATACCCATGAGATGGGTGTGTCGTTTGAGATGAAATGATGTGTACCACTATGAGGGGTGAAGGTGCCCATGTGATGGGTGTATTGTTCTCCTCTATGTACAGAGTTGAGATGATGTGGCACTCCATATGATTCTCTTGTGAGACTCAGTGAGATAGAGATATGTTGAGTAGGATGTCCCTATGGTCGAGCACAGGTGGACGTGCCCCTAGTGGCTGATAACTAGTGGGTGTGTGAGATCCCTTGCTACATTGTCTAAGAGTAGGATTTACCTGTAACCCTAATTGTGATGTAAAGGGTACAGGTCGGCCCCACCATAAAGTGAAAGATAATTAATGTAAAAGATAACTAATATTGTAATTATTAATTACATTCTAAGTTATTGAGGTTGACCCTGTTGTGCCAATAGACACCACTTTTGATGTCTCCAGTACAATATAAATAAAGGTGATTTCCCCATTGAGAAAGTGCAAGACACATGTGATTTTGGAAATTTCAGCAAGTACACATTCTAGGGCTGAAGTGCGCACCTCTCTTGGGTGCTAGCTTCTTGGTTTTGGAGAGCACCCTTTCATGTACTAGGTCTATGGCGTTGGAGGTAATTCTCTTGAGAATATAGCAAATGATTGATGGGTTTTCTTCCCTTGTTGAGAAGGGTTTCGCAGGATATTTCTTGTGTTCTTGTGCATGGTATTTCTTCTTGTGATCTTGGTTATTGCAGCAATTGTGAATGGTGTAGTTGCATTTGTCTATGGTTAAAGTAAATGATAAAATTGAAATAAACCTCATGCTTGAGCCTAGCATAGTGAAAATTAAACGTGGTTTCAGAGCATAGGTCTTGAAAAACCCATTGCACAAGCTTCAAGAAATCCAACCTCTCACTTCTACAGAACCGTACGACCCTCCTAGGGTTTCCAAAAAATCCTTACGACCCTCTCTTTTTGGGTGTTCCGTCACTTAATACTTGGAATTTGGGGCAGAAAATTGCATCGCAGTGTTTGAACTCCTTCAGCGCACCTCCAACAACCTTCAGATTGCATTTATGAGGATTTTGAATTTTTTCCTCTAGGGTTTCTAGGGTTTCACAATTTTCTGTAGAAATTTCAGAATTAGGGTTTCTGTAGCTCATTGAAGGAGATTTTCATCTCACCAGTGTTCTTCTGACTTTCAAGGCTTATTGTTGGCAGTCATAATCCCAACAAAACCTAAGGTTGCTAGCCTAGCCTAACCGTTAGGTTTTCTATCCCAGTTGGCAAGGGTTTGTGAAGAATTTAAAAATATGATGAACAAAACTATGATGGAAGACAAGCTTGACGGATCAAGCAAATACAGTCCCCGGAAGCCAAGACTTTAGAGAGATGAAGACATCAAAGAAGAATCCTTCTTATTCATTTCAACACTCTCAGGTATGGTTCCTACTAATGATGATACTTGGTTAATTGATAGTGGTGCCTCCAGGTACATGACCGGATTTAGAGATCACTTGACTAATCTTGTTGAGAAAGAGACCAATCTACATGTTTTCCTTGGAGACGATGCCGAATATAATGTGAAAGGGGTTGGAAATTCTACCTTCCAACTAGATTATAACATGCATATTCAGTTAAGTGAAGTACTATATGTACCTGGGATGAAGAGGAACCTTGTCTCCATTTCTTCCTTAGAAGACAAAGGCTACAAGGTTACCTTTTCTGAAGGAAAATTTATTGCATGGCACAAGGACTCACAAATAAATTCTGATAGAGTAATTGGTGTTTGAGAAAGCAACTTATACAAGTTGACCATCAGACCAGGCCAGACCCAGTTTCATGATATTATTAACTTGAGTGAGTTATGGCATAGGGGACTTGCTCACATTCATTATAGAGCCCTTCCAACTCTAGGGAAAATGGTAACATGCCTTCTAGAGATACTTATTCAACATAAAGGTGTTTGCAGAGGTTGTTCCCTTGGAAAGAATGTCAAAGGGGTCTTCTTGAGCAGTGAAAATAGATCCAAGGAAATATTGGAATTGATACATTCAGATGTGTGTGGGCCAATGACTGTTGCCTCCCTGAATGGATATTTGTACTATGTACTCTTCATAGATGATCACTCTCAAAAAAATTGGATTTACTTCCTGAAGACCAAGGATGGAGTCCTTGAAAGATTTCAAGAATTCAAAGCTCAGGTTGAGAACCTGACCGGAAGAAAGATCAAGGTACTAAGATCAAATAATGGAGGAGAATACACCTCCAAGGATTTCAACAATTTCTATATTGAAGCAGGGATCAAGAGGGAGTACACATTTCCTTACAACCCTTAAAAAATGGGGTTGCAGAGAGGAAGAACAGAACCATCATCAAGACAACCAAAGCGATGATACATGATCATCTACATATGAATCTGTGGGAAGAAGCATGCATGGCAACAGTATATGTTCAGAATAGGAGTCCTCACCAGATTTTGAAGAACATAAATCTTGAAGAAGCCTTCACCGAAGTGAAGCCTGAGATTGGACACTTCAGGATATTTGGGTGCCAATATATTTTCATGTACCCAAAGAGAAGAGATCCAAGATAGACCCTTTAGGGAGAAAGGGTACATTTGTGGGATACGATGAATTTTTGAAGGCATATCGGATCTACATCCCTAGTCAGAGATAGATTGAGGTAAGAAGATATGTTATATTTGAAGAAGAGATAGCCTTTCAAAGATCCAAAGAATATCAGATGGAGATTGACATTGAGACAATACATTCTCCCCCTTCAGTAGTTCAGAGGGAGACAACCATTATTCTAGTTGATCCAATTGTTCCAACTGATCCAGTTGCTCCAGTTGATATCCCTAGAGATATTACACTAGGGAATAAAATACCTGTCTGGGCTTGACAAACTTCATAGGAGGCAGAGGGACATGCAGCCCCTCAAGGCACATCCCGAGAGAGAAAGAGACCAAAGAGTTTTTCGAGCTACTTTTCAGCCATGATCCACATCATTGATTCCGAGCCTTCTTGTCATGGAGAAGTGACAGGTGAGCAGGTATGAAAAGATTCCATGATAGAAGAAAACCAATCCATATTGAAGAATGATGTATGGGGTCTTGTTCCGAGACTAGAAGGGAAGCCTGTAGTGACTTCCAAGTGGATCTATAAGATCAAGCATGCAGCTGATGGAAGTGTCAAGAAATACAAAGAGATATTTGTAGCCAGAGGATTCTCGCAAGTAGAGGGAGTTGACTATGATGAGACATTTGCTCCAGTAGCCCAATATAATTCCATCCGTACTATCATTGCACTAGCTGCATCCATCAGTTGGAAACTACATTAGATGGATGTAAAGACAAACTTTCTCAATGGTGAGATTGAGGAAAGATTTTATATCAAGCAACTAGAAGGATTCGTAATACACGATGAGAAATATCATGTGTGCATGTTGAAGAAATCCATGTATGGACTAAAGCAAGCACCTCATGCTTGGTATGAGAAAATGGATGGATTCTTGATGAGTTTGGGCTTCACCAAGAGTGATGCTAATCCAAACCTATATTATAATATTATTGGTAATGAGTTCCTAATCTTGGACCTGTTTGTGGATGAATTATTCCTCACCGGTTCAGAAAGACTTATTGTTGAATGCAAGCAAGCATTGACTTCTGAATTTGAGATGAAGGATCTAGGTATGATGCACTACTTCTTGGGACTAGAAGTATGGTAGAGGACTAATGAGATTTTCCTGAGTCAAGGAAAATATACACTAGAGATATTGAAGAAGTTCGGCATGATAGAGTGAAAATCCATGCCTACACCGATGGTGATGGATTTGAAGAAAATGAATGATGCTTCTACTGATTTAGGAGAGATTGATCCAAATTTGTAATGACAACTGATTGGATCATTGATGTATCTGGTTAACACCATACCTGATATATGCTATGCATTGAATGTACTTAGTCAGTTCACGAGTCAGCCGAGACAGACTCACTGGATAACAACGAATCATGTATTGAGATATCTATGAGGCACAATTAGATATGGCCTGAGATATGCCTCCAGTGTAGACTTGAGTTTGCATGGATATGCGGATGCAAATTGGGTAGGGAGCATAGTGGACTGGAAGAGCACATCCGATTGTTGTTTTACCTTGGGTTCTTCCATGGTTTCTTGGTGCAATAGGAAACAAATCTCTGTGGTCTTGAGTACTGCAGAAGCAAAGTATATAGCATTGAGTGTGGCAGTCCGCGAAGTAGTGTGGCTTCACAAGATCCTGACATATTTATTTGATCATGAT
Organism: Picea engelmannii; assembly: GCA_009831015.1. Classification (NCBI taxonomy): domain Eukaryota; kingdom Viridiplantae; phylum Streptophyta; class Pinopsida; order Pinales; family Pinaceae; genus Picea; species Picea engelmannii. The sequence continues at coordinate 438,514 of ML777591.1, read as the reverse complement.
GTGGATCCTACCATTATTCATTGTGATAACCAGAGTTGTTTGAAGCTCTCTGAGAACCCTGTGTTTCACGATAGATCAAAACACATTGAGATAAAATATCATTATATCAGATACATGGTGTAGAGGAAAGAAATACACGTGCAATACCTTCCTACACATGAGAAGATTACTGATATCTTCACCAAACTGCTTGCCAAGATGAAGTTTGAGTACTTCCATCAGAGACTTGGTCTGGTGGAGAATTCCTCCCTACCTGAGAGGGAATGTTGATGATTACTGATCCAGAATTGGATCCAGAAGCCTGACAGGGCTTAAAAATGCTCAAAAATGAAAGTGCTCAGAATGCAATGAAACCCATGCCATTGCTTCCGTCTCGTCTTCCTGATTCCGGTGGTATATTTACTTCGTCAAACGGGCTCCGTATGTGCAAGATATCGTGTTCTGTCCGAAAAGGCAAACAGGCAAAAAAAAGGGGATGACTGTATAGTCCGTGCAGGCTGACATGGCAGATCCTAAAAATGACACGTGGTAGCTTATGAAGGTGACATGTGGCAGGTGATGAAGCACATGTACAGGCAGACAGCTGGACCAATCCAGGGGTGACATGTGTCACCACTGTAAGGGTGACACGTGGCACAGGATGACGTCAACAACTGACAGTGCAGTGACTGGACAAGTGATGTGGCATACGACATTTGACGCGTGGCAGACACGTGGGGCATCCATCGATTGACACTTAGTATATTTTGGTTGGTTTTTGGTGTGCCACGTGGCCCAGTCAAGGGCTACCACGTGGCACCCTGTGGTTGGCTAATGGATATGGCGTGCACGGGAGTCGAATCCGCAACCTCCTCTCAGGGCAACGGACTGGCAAGACCGGGCTAACCGCCCGGCCCACGAGTGGTACTTATTATACATACGGTGATTAAACTATTTGAATTTGTTTAAGGTTTAAAACGACGGGGGAAAGGGCCGGGGCTTAGCCCCAGCCCTCGACACTTGGTATATAACATATGACCACACGACAAAACCGGGAGCGCGGACGAGCGGTTGTATGGATAGGGTCCAACCCCCGGATCCCGGGCGGATCCCACAGGACCGGGGGCCATACAAAAAAAGGGCGCGGGGGTTATGACACCAGCCCATGGTTCCATAGAATATGCCACAGAACCGGGAGCCAGCAGACAGGGGGCGCGCGAACAGGGAGCGCCTTGCCACATGGTGGCACCCATATGACCAAGGAGCGCACGAGTTTGGGGGGGTGCGCCATATTTTTGTACAAAATGGGTTTTTTTACTATAGTTTTGGGATTTTAAATGATTATAAGCCTGTAACTAATTGATTTTCTCCAATTTTGGGAGATACTAGGCATTTTTGGAGCCCAAATTTTGGGAGGAAGTTGGAGATGGATAACCAACTTCAGATCTATATAAACCAGGCCTGATTGAAGCCATGGAGGACAATCAAGGACAAAAAAAGCAGAGTTATGCTGAAGAGAAGCCAAGCCAAAGCCATTTTTATGCAGGGAAGATATTGAGGAGCAGACGCTGTCGGGTCATTTCTGGGAGCTCCGTACGTCCATTTTGCGTGCCATTTTCTTTGCAGGGTTCTAGAGATCTGGAAGAACATGACCAGATTAGTCTTGTAGCCAATTGGCACTACTGCGTTGTACTTTTGAGCTTTTGAACAAAAATAAAGAAGCCTCCACCACAAAGACAAAGGCCCGGAGACGTAGGCAAAAGTTGTGCCGAACTCCGTTATCAATCTGCGTGTTATGGTTTGTTGTCTATTATTTCATTTCAGATCTGCATATGTGTATATGGATTTCATAATTCCTCTTCTTTCCTCATTCTTTCATTAAGTTTTCTCAAATGGTTAATTAACGCATGCAAAATTAAAACTCAACCATAGTCATTAAAAGATCCGACGGATCAATTACAGCTTCGTGAGACATCCTCTAGGACATAGACTAAGTGAGTCGACATGTGAGAGAGCCCATGAGTTGGGTGTGCCCATGAGATGGGTGTGTCATTCCTCTCTGAGACTGAGATGGAACACTGTGTGCCCCATGTGTGGGGTGAGAATTCCCATGATATGGGTGTGTCGTTTGAGATGAAATGATGTGTACCCTTGTGAGGGGTGAAGGTGCCCATGTGATGGGTGTATCGTTCTCCTCTATGTACAGAGTTGAGACGATGTGGTACTCGAGATGATTCTCCTATGAGACTTGGTGAGATGGAGATATGTTGAGTAGGACGTCCCTGTGGCTGAGCATAAGTAGACGTGCCCCTAGTGGCTGAGCACTAGTGGGTGTGTGAGAACCCTTGATATATTGCCTAAGAGTAGGATTTACCTGTAACCCTAATTTTGATGTAAATGGTACAGGTTGGCCCCACCATAAAGTGAAAGATAATTAACGTAAAAGATAATTAATATTGTAATTATTACTTATATTATAAGTTATTAAGGTCGGCCTTAGTGCCAATAGACACCACTTTTGATGTGTCCATTCCAATATAAATAAAGGTGATTTCCCCATTGAGGAAACACAAGACACATGTGATTTTGGAAATTTCAGCAAGTACACATTCTAGGACTGAAGTGTGCACCTCTCTTGGGCGCTAGCTTCTTGGTTTTGAAGAGCACCCTTTTGTGTGCTAGGTATATGGTGTGGGAGGTCTATCTCTTGAGAATGTAGCAAAGAATTGATGGGTTTTCTTCCCTTGTTGATAAGGGTTTCCCAGGATATTTCTTGTGTTTTGTGCATGGTATTTCTTCTTGTGATCTTGGTTATTGCAACAATTGTGAATGGTGTAGATGCATTTGTCTATAGTTCAAGTAAATGCTAAAATTGAAATAAACCTCATGCTTGAGCCTAGCATAGTGAAAATTCAACACACCAGTGAGGGTTTTTTGCAGGAAAGGGCGCATTGTCTTGAGGAGTAGAGGTTCGATTGGGATTCTTTGAGAGAGATATGAGAGATCTCCTTATAGAGCAATTGTTCACATTAGGGGTGAATTTACTTGGTATTTTCCAAGAGATTCAAATCCATAATCAATTAATTTTGAGAGCTGGGTGAATTTCCTATTGAGGGGTGCACTAGGGGTTTGAAAGACTTTACCTTGGGAGTAGTTTTGGTCTCTACAATTGGGGAAACACATCATATCTTCCATCCTACTCATTCTACACAGTTTGGCATCAATTTGCAGAGGGTTTGAGGCCATTTTTGTAGAAGGCGAATTCTGCATGGTTTCTTACAACCAGAGAGGGCACAACTCTCCTCAGTTTTCACCAGTTTGTATGAAGGAAACTTTATTGGTTCATCAGATATTTTTTATGCAGCCATTGAAGGCCTATAGAAGGCTATATCTCTCTTTATTACTGAAGCTTGTAGCTATATTTAAGCACTTCACATTATTCTTCCATCTCTATTTCATATCTGTCCTTCTCTTGTATTGAGGTCAGCTATATACTTAAATAAAATACAGATCTGAGGTATTTGTGGCTATATCTTGTGTTAGTTATATTGCATCTTGTTGTTTATATTTCATTTTCTATATCTCTATCATTTATTATCTGCAAACCCTATGAAAAGCAACATAATAAACCCTAGCACAACTCAAGAAGATCAAATCTGCAAACTGTTTGACAAAATACCACAACCAGAAAACACAAATCTTAAAATGTTCCAATTAAAACCACTTGGGAACATTATAGGTCAATATCGATGCCACATTTCATATGTGGGTAGGTCCACGTCATTTCCACATGTCTTGGTATCATTCGTTGTCATGTCTTCCACATGTCTCAATTGGATAGATGGAATAAAACTTAGGAAAAGTTCAAGTATGGAGAAGTGGAGATGGACGAGAGGAGAGGGGCGGGGGGGGTGTGTGGTGGGTCGATGGAGTATGGTAGGTAGTTAGGGTCGTGGTGCCATGGGTCTGTGAGTGTAGAGAAGTGGATTATATGTGAGTGTCGCGGCACGATGAGGTGAGAGATGAGGAAAGAGACATAGAATTTGGCTAAGTATGGAAGGTGAATGAGGTTCAGATGTAGGGGGGGAGGAGAAGGGGCTTGGGAATCCACGAAGGAGAGAGAATCAGGATCAGACGCAAGGGAGGAGAGGTGAGAGGATAAGGGGATGTGAAAATATTCTAAGTATGGAGGATAATAAGACAAAAGGGGGAAGGGGAGTGAGAAATAGACTAATTAAGGGATCGCGATCAGGTGCATGTGGAATGACGATAATACCATCGTGGACCCACGGTGAAAAATCAAGAATTTGACTAAGTATAATAAAGTACTATACTGAGTGTAAGAAGAAGTGGAATATGAGACTCATAAATAATACTAAGTATAGGTGCAAACTGAAGGTGACGAAACACAAGGGTGTGCTTTGAAATCTAGGAAAAAGTAACAAGAATAAGAAATGGGTTATGAACCTGTGAGAAATGAGAGAAATGGTTGAGAGAATATGAGAAAAAATGGAGAGAAATGGATTCATGTGGAGATGGATAAGAGATAGAAGGTGAGAGAAATGACTTGGATAAGAGATAAAAGGTTATAGAAGGTGAGAGAAAAGACTAAGTATTCTCCTCACTTAGTCAATAATTGAAAATGGACAAGGCACAACACTTAGAAAATCCTCACTTAGAAAAATTCTTGTTCTTGCATTAGAAAAATTCTTCTTCTTCAAGGCTCTTCTTGCATGAGTATCTCGGGTATATAGACTCAAATTTTGATTCCGTAAAATGTATGGTGAAGCTGAGACTAAGGGATACACCATGTGTTGGTGAGCATGCACAAAATATTCCTTTTGATTTTTTTATTTATTCCAAAAGAGCAAAAAATCGAGGTGACCAATTTTTTTGATCAAAAAATGACTTCATATGTGGGGCAGTAACCCCCTATGGGTTGTTGAGAATATATAATCTAAATACCAATTTCCTTCTCCATCGGGCTATGGAGTTATCTTCAAAATAAACTCTTGTAATTTCTCATCCATGAAGTCATCTTCAAACATTACCTCCATCTAGAAATTTCTTTATTATGCAAAACTTTGAATGAAGAAACAAACTATGTACAAATAAGATCTTCCTATCCTATCCTACTTGGAGGAAAGGGACACCCTTTCAAGTGTAAGTAGATTTCTAGGGGATCCATTCAAGCATCCAACTGATATGTGGAATGAGATCCTGAATTGGGGAACATATCAAGGTTGTTATCAAAGAGTAAAAAGCATGCCCAAAGTATACTAAGGTGAAACCGAGTCAGATGTTCCAAAAATCTGATCACATTGCTTGTCCAACAATCCTTTGGAACCATGATTTAATGAAATCAATTCTTGGTTGCTCAAGAATGCTATTGTCTTTGGTTGGATGAGGAGTTTCTAATCTGAAAATTTCTTCATTTTTCTCCTTATCACTGACCACTTCCAAGATTTTTGATTGATCAATGGTGTCTTGAAAGTATTCTTCCTTCATGCAATGACCATATTGGCCATCATTGTTCTCAAGATTAATTTCTTCCACCAATTCTTCTTGCTGTCAATATTCTTGTGGATTTTCATCATCTTTTGCAACAATTTCCATTTGAGTATGTTGGTTGAAATCTTCTTGTGCATTTTGTGGAGGATTCTCAATTTCATTCTCAATCTTATTGCTTGAAGGCTCCTCATATGGATTATATGAGAGGTTGAATTCTTGTTCTTGCAAATTGGAATTCTCATTTTCATTTTTAGCAGTATGACTTGAAGAAAAAATTTCCATTCTTTGATTAGAATTTTCTTCCAAATCATTCACTTCATTGTCTTGCATCCATATGGGAGAGGGTGGGTGGGAAAAAACATTGAAAACATTTGGGATGAGATTTTCAACAAATGAATTTTCTAACACATCTCAACTGGTAATGGTCCAAGGCAACAATGAATATAACCATTCATGAACATCTCCATGCAGATATTGTGAAAATAATTGACATGTAACGTTGTCTTTAGAGAGATTGAAAACATCACATGTTCTTTTTAATTTAAACAATTTTTTCTTTGCATCCTCTGAGGTATTCCCAAAGAATGTGGAAGATATTTCAATAGGAATATCAAGCATCTAAAAATCTACTTCTAGCAGATTTAAAGGGCTTCTATTAAATCACCTCCTTCTCTAGGTAAATCTTTCTTTTGCTGCATCTTGTAAAGCCATTGATGGACTTGGTGAAGAAGGAAAAGGAGCATCATGACATGAAATGAACTCTTTAGAAGAGTCATAATATTGATCTTCTTGAGATTCTTGAATATTTCTAATGGAGTTGGTAGGGATTTCATCCTTCTGAATCTTTGATGGTTCTCAACTCTTTTTTAGGTTATTCAAATATCTCTGAATAATATTTTTATAAATCCTATGCATCTAGAACAAGCAACAATATTCTTGAATCTTATTTTTGAAACTTTGAACCATGGATACTCTAGTTCCTCAATCAGAACTGAAACAAAGCCTTAGATATATTGAAAATAAATCGTTCCCTAGCTGAGTCGCAAAAAATGTTGATGTTCATATTGGTCAAGATACAAACAGGAATCACGAGGATATGAATCCCCCTGCGTTTTTATAGAGGTGGTACTCCTCGGTAATTGTACTGGAAGATGATGTGTATGCCCTTAGAATGTAACTAGCGAATGCTAAAGACAAAACACCAAGAAATCTTCCAATAATTTTCTCATTTAGCAGATTTTCTTATTAACCACATCATTTTCATTTGTAGAAAGAAAAATAAATGAATATACATAACTGAAAGAGATTTGTACAAAATCTACTTTCAACAGATATCTTTCCTTCCTTTTAAAATAATATAAACTGAACAACAATTATGACTTTGCAAGAAGAATGGAAAAACAAAGGTGAACATGTCATCAAAGAAATTTAGAAGAGTGCATCGTTAAAACTCAATAAATAATATGATAGGCACACTTTAAACATCTCACACTCAAAATATCAAGTCTTGAGAGGTCATTAAAGTTATTCCTTGAAATATCTCTCTGTGGAGGAGTCAATAATAACATCCCATATGTGACAAATTTAACAATGCCAGAAAAAGAAAACCGTCTCAGTAGCCTCAACAATCTCAATGAAAAATTGATAAACTGTAATTATAGTACTGCATTTGATTTTTACAAGCAAGGAATTTTCTCCTCTGGACTTAAAATGTCATGAAAATGGACTGAAGAATTTAATGAAAGAGTTGATCTGACCAAGATCTTCCTGTAACCAAACATACATAGAAAACCTCTTTGGAAATATTCTAACAGAGAGAAAGGTGAAGGGAAAGTCAAGAATTATAATTCAATTTTTTTTTATAAAGGTAAAACCTTCTTCAAGGAGAATACTTTTGTAACAAAATCTCCACCTACCTCCAACAACAACTGCTAACTTTTGAATTCCTTTTACATCGTCTTTTACAATCTTGTCTACATTCTCTAGCAACTGCATTTCAATTAGGTTTTTTGTCATTTTTGGTGCAATGAATTGATCCTTTAGGTAAATATGAGCTTTGATATGCGTGCCTTGAATTGGGACCCACTTTAACCTTTAATAAAAGTAAATTAATAAAATTTTATTTCCAAATTTTGAAGATGACTGTCTTAGAAAAAGGTTGATTGTACTTTAATTTTCTGAGCATTATAGCTAAAATATAGGTCTTGGAAACCATTCCATAATTAATCTTCATCATTCCATATTTCCAATGATTCCTCTTGATTGCAATTTGGAGGTCTGGATCTCAAGTTATAAGCTCGGGAAGTTGAGGTTCCAAGAAGATTTACCAACAAGTTATGCAAACATATATGATTTTTCTTTTCATTTCTATGAGAATTATGGCCAATTTAAGCTCTTGAAACCTATTCCATTGTCTTCCTCATTGAATTACCTTTCCAACAAGGTATATTTTTCTAAAAGAAAGGGTTAGGAACTTAAGATATGAGCTTGAGAAGTCAGAGACTCAACCACTGTCCATCCAATTCGTGGATTAATATTTTCCCTTCTTTAAAATTCGTCTTTTAAAATCCCACACGCATTGTGGTAGTTGATATTGTAGTGTATATATGATAAATATTACCCTGTTATTCATGTGAAACAAGAGGAACTAATGGAGGTCGAGCCTTAGGAAATTTACAACTTAATAAAATTTTGATGGCTCACTTGCCCAGTCAATGCCCAATAAGCATCTTTGTCATGGCCCAGTCAAAATCGAGTCAACATCCATATCATTGCCACGTTTCATCTGTGGTTGGGTCCAACTTAGTGCCACATTTCATATGTGGGTAGGTCCACTTCATTGTCACGTGTCTTGTTATCATTCGTTGTCATGTCCGCCACATGTCTCAATTGGATAGGGTGGAATAAAACTTAGGAAAAGTTTACGTATGGATATGGGGAGATGGACGAGAGGAGAGGTGGGTTATGGCAGGTCGATGGAGTGTGGTGGGTAGTGAAGGTTGCAACATCGTGGGTCCGTGGGGTAGAGAAGTGGATCATATGTGAGTGTCGCGATGCAGTGAGGTGAGAGACGAGGAAAGAGACATGGAATTTGGCTAAGTATGGAAGGTGAATCAGGTCCAGATGTAGGGGGTGGGAGGAGAAGGGGATTGGAAACCTATATAGGAGAGAGAATTTGAATTAGACGTAAGGGAGGAGAGGTGAGAGGAGAGGGGGGTGTGAAAATATTCTAAGTATGGAGGAGAGCATGGAGGAGTATGAAGGAGAGTATGGAGGAGAATAAGACGAAATGGGGAAGGGGAGTGAGAAATAGACTAATCAAGGGATTGATATTAGGTGCATGTGGAATGATTATAAGATCATCGTGGACCCACGGACCCATGGTGAAAACTCAAGAAATTGACTAAGTATAGTAGAGTACTATGTTGAGTGTAAGAAGAAGTGGAAGACAAGACTACGAAATAAGACTAAGTGTAGGTGAAATGTGAAGGTGGAGGAATACAAGGGTGTGATTTGGAGGCTATGGAAAAGTAACAAGGATAAATAATGGGTTATGAACCCATGAGAAATGAGAGAAATGGTTAAGGGAATATGAGAAAAATGGAGAGAAATGGTTAGTGTAGAGATGGATAAGAGATAGAAGGTGATAGAAGGTGAGAGAAATGACTTGGATAAGAGATGGATAAGAGATAAAAGGTGAGATAAATAACTAAGTGTTCTCCTCACTTAGTCAAAAGTTTGAAAATGGACAAGGCAGAACAGTTAGAAAATCTTCACTTAGAAAATTTCTTCTTCTTGCATTAGAAAAATTATTCTTCTGCAAGGCTCTCCTTGCATGAGTGTCTCAAGCATACATACTCAGATTTTGATTTCATAAAATGTATGATGAAATTGAGACTGAGGACTACACCATGAGTTGGTGAGCATGCACAAATTCTTCCTTCTGATTTATTTATTTATTCCAAAAGAGCGGAAGATCGAGGTGACCAAATTTTTGATCAACAACAAAGAGGTTGTCAAAGATTGCATCTAAAGCCTAGAAACACTTATAATATGTCGAGTTTAGATCAAAATTATAATCAAACTATTTGTAGAAGATGCATAATATCTTGATTGCTTTGTAATACATAATTCAAAATCAAAATTGATAAGGAAGAGGAACATTATCCTAAAGGATTTTCTTCTTCATATGGATTTATCTTTAATGAAGATTTCTTGGCATGTACATTCATAGTAGCTTGCTAATATTTGTTTGAGACTAGAATTGAGACTAAGACACCAAGCCTATCCTATTGTTACTTGGCCATATTAGTTATGGTCCATTTAAGAACAATCAATTTGGTTTCCAAAGTCAATATTCATTAAATTTGAGGTAACAATATGCTCATAATTATCTTCTCATGAGAGTTGTAAGATGCTCCTTGGGCCCCCAAATTTCCTCTTAGTTCATCCAATAAAATACCTTCCTTTCAAGGGTCTTAGAATGAAGCTTGAGGATCCTTCTAGCTTCCCTGATTTTAGTGTAATCGATAGCCTTCTAGAACATGAACCAAGAATGGGGGGCAAGAAAAGAGATCCTACCAAAATAGGTCATACATGTAAGGCATACATGCTCACCTCGTACGTGTATCACATACAACCCACACATCCAAAAATAAGTAGAAAGAGCTTCTCACCAAGATAAGGGCCAAATGAAAGGCTACTTACCAAAGATAAACATCCAAAGATATGGAGACAAGATGTAATGAAGCCAAACTTGGAAATATGCAAAGATTGATAGGAGAAAAACCAAGAAATCCAACCAAAAAACCAAGCAAATAGAGCTTGTGAACACTCAGAGCACTCAAGTCGAGTGAAGGCCACCAAAGAGGCCACCCCTTATGAAGATCTCACTCTAAGGAAGAAGACAACATCATATAAGGCCAAGAGATCAAGGGAATTCCAAAAGATAAAGAACCAAAGCCAAGAAAAATCTAGTGAGGGCTAAGACCACTGAGCTTGCTACCAACATAACATAGAAATGGTGCCATTAAAATCCCACATTGTTCAATTGCCATACTCTGAAATGATTTTTTTAAGTGTCGCTTGGAGAAGGAGGGCACGTGGGAGATAATGAGGGGTCTTGTTGCTCCCTCCTTTGATTTAAGTGAATCCACTAGAACTAACATATAGACATGCATTTCGATTTGTGTTCCAAATTTCATGATGCAATATTATGGAATTAACTCTAATGTGACCTCAATGACTAAGGTCCCAATTTTTTTTGTAGTTTCTAGCGATGCTAGTTGGTTAGATTCAATATTTTTACTTCTCAAAACATGATACAAAACTGAGGTGAGAGAAGAAATAAGTGAACTTCCTAATCCACGTTAGTGCCGAGGCGATTTTGATATCCAAAGAATTGGTTCCCTTGATCAAATGTTTGATGATTATGAACATTTCTTGCTAATATTTTCATGGTGATTGATTGATGTTTTCCAAATCTTTGGTCATTTTCCCTTCATTTGTGTCAATTGTATTTGTGTTGCTATGACCAAATGACTAAATTGACAAGATATAAAATATGACATGTAATCCTTATAAATAGAATGATGCCTATTTTTTTCCACTTGTTGAAAGAAATGGCCGATTGTTACCATGCCACCAATTTGATATTCAAAACCATTATCTATGTATGGTTCCAACAATTTACTTTTAATATGTGTGTAGTGCATAAAATAATAGTAGACTTTTTCTAGATTCCCTTTCAGTGCAGTGATGGAAAATGAATCCCATGTGCAATAAATTCAAATTACAGCCTATATATGCAATCATAAATTATTTATACACAATCAATTTTGTACATATCTAGACCTTTAATTTCTAGGAATATTTTATGTGTACCTTCCTTAATACTATTTGAATCTCGCTCACAGTCCTTCAAAATCATGGATTCCTCTACATTCCACTCATCCTTGGTTGCATTTCCATAATTAATTTCCACATTGATCATGGGATTCTACTTGATCAATGCAAACTCCACAAAAGAAAGCATATTTTCCAATATCAATTGCATACACATTATGCATAAACTGAGTTCTGATAGAATGCAAATTTCATGAACCAACAACCCTGCCACGATCATATCTTAATTATCTATTGTCATCCTTAATTTTAACATCCCATAAGTAGATACACTCAACAAATATCAACACTTAAATAACTACAGTTATAAAAATTATATACCTTAAAACTATGTCTTATATATTTTAACAGACCCTTCTAATATTACATGAGCATTGTCGTTTCCCTCTCATTATTGACATGGTTTAAATTTGACTAGCATCATTCAACGACACTAGAATATGATAGAGAAATAAATATTGTTGAGTGATTGATTTGGTGCCTCTTAAGTGCTTGTTTTATACAAGCACCTACCCCATCATGCTCTACCTTTCCATATTATGTTTCAAAGCAACTCCAAATATGTATAATTCTTTTTTTCTCATGAAGTCCACTCAACCAATAAAAAAATCACATTGATTTAAATTTCATGGGACATCCATCAAACCAAACCCAATGTTCTTTGAAGTTGATCCCATGATTTTTGAAATCATTATAAATTATATCAAAGCAATGTTGAATAAACAAACTGTCATGTTCATGGTTATCGAATATATAAAAGTGATATTAATTAATGACATCACTAGTATCTATAGAGATAATTCTACCATCGATGTCCTCTTGTGCATGTATTTATATGATGTGCATGAATATAGTAACCTTGTCAAAATGATAGTATTTGCTTTGTATCTCCCTCTATGCAACAAATGTATAGTTTTATACAAAGACAACCACTGGTAAAATCATGTCATTAGGAAATACTTCATGAGATTTTTTGAACTAGAAATCCTGCCACCTAGCCTTGTGAGAGTGCTTGACATATTTGTATACTTGATCTCTAAACTTCTACATGAAATTTATGATGGTATGCCATCTTCAAGTAGATCATTTTTTTGGTAGGTTGCCCCTAAAGAGGATATGCGATTTAAAACCGCATATTCATATCGATTCCACTTCACCATGCTATTTTTCAATCCATGGTTTGAAAGTTTCTATAAAAGAGTGATAGCTTACCAAAATCATCACATTTTTTCCTCCAACACAATTTTTTTTGTTGTAAAAAACATCTCCAATGCTTCTATTACATATTATAAGGGAAAATGAATTCATGAAAAGGTGGAAGCTTATCTAGAAAATGAGTTTTATAAAAAATTTGGAATGTCTCATAATACAAGAGAAATTCCACATGGTAACAACAACACCATCTGTTAAAAACAATGTTTCGCTAGATATAGCAAGGTTTCAACTTGTCCAATGTGATAATTGAAATTTCAACCCCATGATTGTTTTTCTTGAAAATTTCAAATAACTTGACTTGATTGATTTCCTATATATGTTTTGCATGACTCTCATATATGCCTCGAGATATATTCTCTTTGAAATACAACATGATTCTCGATTGGAAAAACATGAGAGTTTAATTCCCAAAATGTTATAACCTCATCTCAAACACCTACAATTCTATCTTGGTAGGGTTGCGTGCAAATAACTACCCAACAAGAAATTTCATCATTTTGTTCCCAACAAACCCTAAAATTGTATAACTTTGAAGTGTTCTTTTAGAGATTCTTAATAATTTTGATGTCTTTCACCATGATATCTTGGTGCTTCACAACCAACAACAATTGTTGAAGTGATTTATCTAAAAGCAACCTTGATAGCAAAGGTTCATGCGTTTCCAAATGTGGTAAAATCCATGGCTATGTTTTATGATATACTTTCCGTGACCTTAATGTGTCTTGCCAATCCAACACCCAAAATTTCCTTTGCAACTCTTAACTTTGTTAGCTTCAACAAACCATGCAGCGTCTGAGCTTATGCCATTGATGATTTATTTAAAAAAAAAATTGAGATATCTTATGAACATGTAGGTGCATTGTGTAATCAACAATCATATCACCATGAACGTTAATTACATCAATATTGTCAAATATGTTTTCATCCATAAAACATCATTGCAACTATTTAAATATGAAACTCTTCTTGGAATAAGGTCATGTTGTTCATTAAATGCCATGCCTACGTTGTAAAACCAAGTTTGTACAGATTTTGTATTAATAAAATAAATCTTAAATTTTAAACGCAACCTAGGAATTTAATGGGAAAAGATTAAATTGATTAAATATTTATAAAATGGTGTTAAACATTTAGGAATATCAAGAGATGTGCACAATTTGTATCCTCCTTTCTTCTTCCCTATGCGAATGTTCAAAATTCTTTCAAGAATATTAGAAACCCTCCTTCCATATTCTCCCATGAAATGATGGATTTTTCTATCCCTAAAGGAATACCTAACATATTTGGAAAATCAATAACTAGAAGAATGTTAGATCTAAGTTGATTAATACATTAGATAATTATTTCTTTGAACCAATTAAATATATTTTTATCTATTTGACCAACCCAAACATAATTGTAGGATAACATATTGCTTACAATCCTACAATTATGTCTTTGGTTGAATGAGTACCAATTGGTGAACCAACTAGAGAATGTTCCTTTAGCAAAAGATATCCCCACTCCTCTTTGTTACATAAAAAAATTGGTTTAGGGAAAGAATATTATTGTATTATGACCATGAAAGTCAAGAAACTCACTAATTCAAACATCCAAATAAAGTGATATGTTATCAAAGCTTATGCATTGAATGTTTTCATGTATTTGCAACAAGTTGAAGTTTCAAGATCCCTTTGTACTTGCTCTTCTCCTTACTCTTCCTATTGAATTAAAATAATAATGTGAAGCCATTTATTTTAATAATTATAACAAAGTTCTAATTTTACTTCGTGGAATGAAGGAAAGTGTTAAGATCCTACTTGCATGAAGGTTAATCCAAGATAATTACTTGATCGAATAGACACTTTGTGGATCTCCTTAACTTCATTAGGTAATGGAAAGGGATAAACTTTTATTGCTTTTATCTTTATCCCCACGATAAGTTATTCAATTGGTAAATTTTTAACTTTGAAACTTCGATGGTTCAATTACTATTTTTTTTGGTAAACACAAATCACTAAACTAAGTTAAAAAATGATACATAACCTAAACCTTAATTGGGAATTTACCTATTCCAAGTCATTAATATGATAAGGATAAATATGAGATAACTCAATTTTCCCTTCCCTATTTAAATCATAATTGCAACAAAGATAACTTTATACAAATGGAATTAGTGTCAGTAATTAACTAAGCATGGTAAAGGTTCCTACCATATGGATGGGGCACTACAAATTTTACCCACCCCTCATGACATGGGATAATCCACCATCACACTAGATAACATTGACTAAGTACAAGGAATGAAAGGGATACTTTTGTTGATGTTTGTAATAGGATAGGAACTTTTGCATAGGTTTTGTGTCAAATAATGCGTGAAGTTATCCAAGTCAAATCTATTTTGTAATTCACTTTATTTATAAAGTGAAAGTCTTTTAATTAGTTGTTGAGTCTAATAAAGTGCATTTTAATGCATTAGTGATTTAGACTAATCTCAACCATTGATATCACTGAGAGATTATGGTTTTGGTAGATTAGGGTTTCGGCTAAAGTATAAAGGAAAGTCAAGGTAGAGGGTAATAACACATTCATTCTTCACGAAAGAAGTTTTGTCTGAAGGTGAAGAAAGAGGTCGAGGAAGAGAGAAAGCAATGCAACAAAGAGAGAATCAATACACAGTGATTGCAATATGAAGAACAAAGGCGCCACAATGATTTCGTAAAATCATACAGATGCATTAGTTCAGCAGGCTTCTTAGATATTGTTAGCACCATGATTTTCATAGCTAAGGTTAGAGGTTTGTCAACAATTTGCAAAGTCATGCCTATTAGCACCCATATTGTTTTTATGCCAGACATCATCTAACATCTCCAAGGGCCAGTTTCAAAAGGAAGCTTATCATTTATTATTTCCATTTCCATTTACAACTGCGCGCTGCGTAGAGCACTTCACTGCGCAAAGGATTTTGTCGCGCAGTGGATTTCGTTGTGCAGTGGATTTCGTCGCGGAGTGGATTTCATCGCCCAGTGGGCTATCGCGCATGGGATGTTGTCGCACATAGGATGTTGTTGCGTAGAGGATGTCATTGCACAATGAATTTTGTCGTGCAATGGATTTCATCGCGCAGTGGGTTGTTGCGCATGGGATGTTGTCGTGCAGTGGATTTTGTCGCACAGTGGATTCCGCCGCGCAGTGGATTCTGTCGCGCAGTAGATTCCATCGCGCAGTGGATTTTGTCGCACAATGGATTCCGTCATGCAGTGGGATGTCGTACATGGGATGCTATCACACATAGGATGTTGTTGCGTAGAGGATTTTCTTGCGCACAGGCTACAGGTCGCGCTACACAAATGATTGGTTTAGTGGTCAACTTCAAGATCACTTTATGACCAACTGGAGAGGAAGTTTGAAAATACTCGAGAGGGTTTTTTTGAGGACAAACCAAATAATAAAAACGTCTCTCAGATTTGAAAAAAGTTTCATATTTTGGTAGACGTGAAGGAATCTTTGAGCCTTATTTTTCAGTTTTCATGATTTCCTTTCTGAGACATGTTTTTGCGACACGTATTCCGACCATCTGGAGATAAATTTCAATAAACCGAGAGAGGTTTTTATTTATAACAATCTTGTATAAAAAACATCTTTCAGTTAACCAAGAGAGGTTTTTATTTATAACAATCTTGTATAAAAAACATCTTTCAATTTCTAAAAATATTTTTTTATTAGTGATATATGATGTCATCGTTAATGCCTATTTTCTTAGTTTGTTGCACTATCCGCTGCGTTTTTGCTGAAGGTTACTATTGTGTAGCAGGCTTGTTGCACAGGGGTGACAGAGTGTCCAAAAATACACATGATGACTTATCACAACCATATGGTCGAATTTTTATCATTATCAATGATTGTAAACAATATTTCGGTTACGATTATGATTTGGCAAAGTCGGGTTTTCTATTTTTAGTAAATCCGTTGAAGTTATTGTTCTCTTTCAAAGAAATCAGATCCATGATTCTAGGAGAGAGTAGTTCGACCCTAGAAGCCAAGGGTGACATTAATTTTTTATATATGGGGATCATTTTCATGTAAAAGGGGTTGGTTGGAAAAACAATGTAGACAATGACTATTGATTGTATCTTTTTGATTCAATTGAAACTTAATGCATAAGTCTTGAAGCTTTGATGAAAAGATTCTAACGATGGCAGTTTGATGTATTGTATTCTTTCTTTGCGTATGTGCTCTTTATATTCACCTCTGTAATTTATGTCTAAATCAGAACGTGATTTTGAATCTAGAATTCACCGCGCAGTGCTCTAGATTTGTGCCATTTAGACAAACTATGTTTCTTCTAAGTTAACTTTGAATTCATCCCCATTGGTGCTCCGAGTTGCTTCATGTATTTTTCTCTCGCCACACACAATGATTTTTAACTAAAGACAACTGCTCATTTATCCTTTATCCTCTCGAGTTCAGTCACCGAGTCATTTGTTTCTATCGTTTTCTTAAATCAACTCCATTACCCAATGGTACTTTCTCTCTTGCTTGTCCTACCATCCCTTTTAAAACAAAAATAAACCTGTCCTATTGCAGAATCTGACCTCTTGCATTTATTGATGAAATATTTGAGTTATTACCATTCATTAGACATATGAGAGAGACCTCTCTAGTTGTATAGGTTATAATACAATCTAAATTTGGTTGAAACAGTTACCTCGGGGATTTCTTTGATACAACCCAAAGAAATTATCGAGTGCTAACATTTTGGTGCCGCTGCTAGGGACGAAATTGAAAATTTTCCCTGGGAAAGAACGACATGGTTGAGTTCCGAGGTCTGAGAGCAACAGACACTTAGGCACATATTGGTTGTATTTATTCTCTGGCGACTCCACGCATTAGAAAATCAGTTGAAGGTGATTCCACTGGCAGAAGAATCCAGAGCTAAATTTTTCGTGGCGACTCCAATCAAGCTTCAAATGCGATTCAAAGACTCCAGTGGAGAATGAGACTTGTTGATAGAGATATGGAAGGGTTGTATGGAAAAATCAGGTACTCGAGCTTAAGTTTAGTCCAAGAAGTACTTTTCTATTTTATCAATATCTTCTTTTCCTTTCCTGAGTTTTTCAAAAGAATATTTCTTGACTTACTGCATTCAAATGAAGCCCAGAGATCTACCCTTGTATATACTCCATGGAAAACTTTAGGTATACCTCCTTCTTGTATAACCGATATTCACCAAACTCCTTCCTCTGAGCCATATGATGTTCATGATCATTCTTGTGAGTTTAATGAAACCAAAGCCGAGCTTGTACCTTATGTTATTAATCCTACACCCTACAAGATTCAAGAAAGATACAGTCCTCTTAAATTTCCTTCCATCCTTCATGACTTTCCTCTGAAACATTATAAGTACCTTCCTCGGTTCGATGGAGAACTTGATGGAAAGTCAGTTGAAAAACATATTCAGGTCTTTGAGCATTTTATAGAACTTTTTGAGATCGAACATGATGATGTGTCTATGAGGGCCTTTTCTCAGTCCTTACAAGGAGATGCCAAAGCATGGTTCAGACATTTGTAGCCTTAGTCGATTAGCTCATGGGATGAATTGAGGGAAGCCTTCTGTAGATTTTGGGGTGAGAGAAAGTCATGGAATTTTATGCCATGAGAAGAATGAAAGATGAAACCATCTCAAATTTCAGTAGGAGGTTTGCTAGTCTTTATTATAAAGTTCCTAAAGAAGTCCAACCTCTTGAAGTCGTTGCGATGCTCCATTATGTAACAACCTTTCAATCAGACTTATCTTTTCTTCTGATGGAGAGGAATTCTATGTCTTTGCAACAGATGTTCAATAATGCTCAGAAAATGGAAGACAATCTTCAAGCATGTCAGAGGCCGCAAAATCAGAATTTAAAGAGTGTTGCAAATACAGAGAATGATGGTGTAGCAGAAGAACATGCGATTGTGCATAAACAAGAAGCCGATTTACATCCCGATCTTTGTCATCATGAGCAAGAAACTGGTTGTTTTATGTATGCACTTGTAGACAACCATGAATGTGAATTTGCAGATCAACTTGCAGAAGAACAAGCGACTGCCTCAATTTTCATGTTTGATGACATTACAAATATTTTTGGTGAACCTAGGTATGATGAGTACAATGATGACTATGAGGTCGACTCTTCAGAACAAACAATTTCACTTTCAGAATCTGAAAATGATTGTTTTCAACAATCCAAAGAAATGGGCAAATGTGCATATGACAACAATGAAGAAAATGAAGAAAGTTTTGAATTAGATGAAAGAAGTTTGCCATTGTGTTTTGTTTCTTTCAAATTGTTGAAGCAAAATTTTTATAATGTTTCAAATAAGAAATCCTCCAGGCATGATGTTGAATATGAAGAAAGAAGTGGACTTGCAAATGAAAACCGTCTTCCATTATGTTTTTCTTCCTTTGAATTGTTGAAAGTAAATCATGAGATAACATAGGAAGCAGTGAAGTCTGACTGCATTCACAGTGACATTGTTTTACATGAGAAAATTGTTATCAATGAAGAGGACCAACAACCTTCTCATACTTTTAATTCCCCTGTTGTTGATTACATGGAAGGTTATTTCAGTTCAAATTTGCAGCATGTGATCAACTACCATCTTGGAAATAAATATAATGGTCAATCAACATCAATGTTAGATATGGATTGCTTGCCACTAGGGGTTTCATTTCAGCCAACATTGTATTTTGATTAAGAAGATTGTTATTTCCAGTAGTCTCAACATATTTTTCAGCCTTTTTGTGGTAATCAACATGTTGAATTACATGAAAACAATGATGCAGTGGAAGGGGTGAAACATGATTATTGTTTTATGTATGTACTGGAGGATCCACTTGCAGTTTTGTTGGAGGTGGCAAACAGTCCCAATGTTTTTAATTTTTTGAGATTTAAATTTATAGATAAATTTTTGAATGACTTATTAGTAAACACGATTTGGAGCAAGCATGTGCAAAGAAGGAAAAAAGTGGATAAAGTGCTTGCATGGTTTCATTGGCATTTTGATTTCACTTGATTGACATCTTTTTCAGCAGTTATGGTAGGTAGGAGTGTGAATAATCTCGATACTACGAGCATTTATCTTAGCAATCTATAGTTTTCATTTTCAACTTAGTTTCAAATTTCAATTTGGATACAACTTTGGGTTTTCAGCGGATGCAGGTTACAAGTTACAGTTGGAAAGTTGAGTTTGGGAGCATGCCAATGGATAGGCACCTGGTCTACTGTTCTTTGCTACCTCACATGGAGGATAACATCCTCATTGGAGCCAGTTGTTAGCACCATGATTTTCATAGATAAGGTTATAGGTTTGTCAACAATTTGAAAAGTCATGCCTGTTAGCATCCATATTGTTTTTATGCCTGACATCATATAACATCTCCAAGGGTCAGTTTCAAAAGGAAGCTTATCATTTATTATTTCCATTTCCATTTGCAACTGTGTGCTGAAAAATTCTCTACGCGTTGCGCATAACACTTCACTGCGCAAAGGATTCTGTCGCGTAGTGGATTTCATCGCGTAGTGGGTTGTCGCGCATGTGATGTTGTCGCGCAGTGGATTTCGTTGCGCAGTGGGCTATTGCACATGGAATGTTTTCACGCATAGGATGTTGTCATGCAGAGGATGTCATCGCGCAGTGGATTTCGTCGTGCAGTGGATTCCGCCATGCAGTGGATTTTGTCGCACAGTGGGATGTCACGCATGGGATGCTGTCGTACATAGGATGTTGTCGCGCAAAGGATTTTCCTGCGCATAGGCCACAGGTCGCGCTGCGCAAATGACTGGTTTAGTGGTCAACTTTAGGATCACTTTCTGACCAACTGGAGAGGAATTTTGAAAATCCCTGAAAGGGTTTTGTTGAGAACAAAACATATAATAAAAACCTCTCTCATATTTTAAAAATGTTTCATATTTTGGGATATTCAAAGGAATATTTGAGCCCTTATTTTCAGTTTTCATGATTTCCTTTCCGAGACATCTTTTTGCGACACGTATTCCGGCTAGATGGAGATAAATTTCAAGAAACCGAGAGAGTTTTTCTTTATAACGATCTTAAATAAAAAAAACCTCTCTAAGTTTATAAAAATAATTTTTTATTAGTGATATACGATGTCATCTTTAACGCCTATTTTCCCAGTTTGTTGTGCAATCCGTTGTGTTTTTCCTGTAGGTTACTGTTGCGTAGCAGACTTGCTGTGAAGGGGTGGCAGAGTGTCCATAAATTCACATGATGACTTATCACAACCATATGGTTTAATTTTTATCATGATCAATGATTTTAAATAATATTTCGGTTACGATTATGATTTGGCAAAGTCAGGTTTTCTATTTTTAGTAAATCCGTTGAAGTTATTGTTCTCTTTCAAAGAAATCAGATCCATGATTCTAGGAGAGAGTAGTTTGACCCTAGCAGCCAAGGGTGACATTAGTTTTCTATATATGGGGATTAGTTTTGAAAAACAGTGTAGACAGTGACTATTGATTGTAGATTTTTGATCTGATTAAAACTTAATGCAAAAGTCCTGAAGCTTTGATGAAAAGATTCTAACGATGGTAGACTGATGCATTGCATTATTTATTTGCGTATGTGCTTTCCTATGCTCTTTATATTCACATATGTAATTTATGTCTAAATCAAAATGTGATTTCAAATCTATAATTCATTGCGCAGTGCTCTAGATTCACACCATTTAGACAAACTGTGTTTCTTCTAAGTTAGCTCTGAATTCATCCCCAATGGTGCTCTGAGTTACTTCATGTATTTTTCTCTCGCCACACACAACGATTTTTAACTAAAGGCTGCTACTCATTTAGCCTTTATCCCCTCGAGTTCAGTCACTGAGTCATTTGTTTCTATCGTTTTCTTAAATCGACTCCATTTCCCAATGGTACTTTCTCTCTTGCTTGTCCTACCATCCATTTTAAAACAAAAATAAACTTGTCCTATTGCAGAATCTGATCTCTGTGCATTTATTGATGAAATATCTGAGTTATTACCAGTCATTAGACATATGAGAGAGCTCTCTCTGGTTGTATAGGTCAGAATACAATCTAAAGTTGGTTGAAACAGTTACCTCAGAGCTTTCTTTGATACGGCCCAAAGAAATTACCAAGTGATAACATATATGTTTTGCAGTTTTCTTAATCAACACATAGAAAACCTTATTTTTGAGGTGCCCTTGTAAGTTTGGAGTATTTAATGATAAAATGATATTGAAGGACATGTTTTGTGTATTGTGCTTTATGCTTCCACTATTTATTTCCATGAGTGATTGCTGCATGCTAAGAAATATTGATTTATGTGGTTGAACAAAGTTCAAATCTGATTTATTTAATTAAGAGAAACATAGGACAACAATCACCTAATGCCTAGAAAATTTACAACTTCGAAGGAAACTATGATATATAATGCATTTTAAAGTAACATTTTCTTTACTACACAAAGTCTAATAAACTCACACATAGATTGGAATATGCATGAAGTGTTAAGCAATCTTCTTCAAAGAGTTAGCTAGTATAAGTTTGTTTTTAATCATTACTTAATATATGCATAAGATGGCTTTAGGTGTATCCCTGCACTATGCAATTTGTATCCATGTAGTAGTTGTAGGTACAACTTCAAAGTATTGTTCTTTTCTCATAATGAAATACCAATATACTTAGTTTATGAAATTCGTATTTATGTAGTAGTTTTAGGTACAACCTCAAAGTATTGTTATTTCCTCGTAATGAAACACACATATATTTAGTTTGATTATATATTCTTACAAAATTCTATAAGCTCCTAAATTTGGTCACACATTTATTTTTAAACCACATTTCTATCTATGCAATATTACATCTAGAAGCTTGAGGTTGGTAAAAACCCATTGCAAATATATAAATTGATTTTGATCTTGAGTTGGTCAAAGTAAAGGCTTAAACATATCAATTGATATGCAAGAAAAATTGCTCATGAAATTCAATGGTATTTTTTCAAAATTACCAATCCCAATGGAAAAAAGGAAAGAATGAAGTTTTTTCTCATAAGCATATGTCATTATAGACGCTTATGTATTTTGACCTATTGTTAATAAATTGGTTATTGACAACCAACTAACAAATCCAATTATTTTATTTTAATCATATCTCTAACAATAACTCCCAATGTTTAATCAATTGTAATTTCAAATATTTATTTCCATCATTACAACCTTAACATGGCCCATAATCCAATATTACACCCATACTAGCAATTGAAAAATGAGATTGAGACACTTGACAAAACAACACATATTTTATAAAAATAGTTATTGTTGTATAATAAACTATGAAATATAACAATTTAGTGAAAATTTATATGATGATAAAATAAATTGACCATCATTTTAAAAAGGAATTAAATATTAGGTGTGTAAGAGTCGCATGATCTTAAAGTGTCTTCCAAATGGATAAATGGGCAAGTTCTGCACAAAAGATTTATTTGTATTTCCTCCATGTAATAACTTTGATGATGATCAAATCCCAATGCTATGCTTCCTTACAAGTTTGTCTATGAACTTTACTACCATTGTCTCCTAGTTGTGCTTCATGCTATAATATATTGTTCCTTGTTGGAATTCTCTTTTCACTGTTATTTCTACTATTTATGACCTTACTAGTTTAGTCAATAGAGGATCAATGTTTTTCCCAGCTAGAAACACAAATTCATTGTGCATACATCTTAAGACAACACACTAATATATGCCAAGAACAATGTACATTCATCCTAAGCAAGGAACACATTGAGCATATCAAAATAGTGCTCTAATTTGACTTCACTCATGGTACACACGCATGCACAAGAAACATCACCCTAATGGAAAAACCAAATTGAAATTTAAGGTGAGATACATTAATTGATCTTACGCCTTTGATATATAAATTCATTCATAGAATTATAGGTATTTTTCCTCTACCGAATCATCATCCTAACCTTATTAATGCAATGTTAGCCTTGTATTGTCTCTAGTAATACTTTTAGCTATTGTCATTATTTCATGCATCTTTAACATTTTAGTACATTGTAGATAACATTTTGTTAGTACATATGTTAGTATATTGTAGATAACATTTTGTTTATTGATTGAATGTTATTTTAAGACAATGATTGAATATTATTATCGCATTACTAACCACCCTAGGGATATTTTCTATCCATTAAACCATCATATTAACCTTCTTAATGCAATGTTAGACTTGTTGTGTCTCCAGTAATACTTTTAGCTATCACCATTCTATTCATGCATCTTTATTGCAATCTAAATAACATTCTATATATTGATTAGCCCCAAGGGTTAGTTGAAGTGGTTTGACTTGAGATGCTGAAGCCCTAATGGGAAAGTTACAATGTCAAATGCACCTAGATCCCTTAAGGTTAGACACAAAATTTGTTTGTTGACAACATTTACCTATGAGTCATTTACGAAATGTGAGGAAATACCTGGAGGGTTTCCTAGACGAAGTTTTCCATGGAACAAAAACTAACAATTTTATATATTAATTATAATTTAAATTTTTTGATTTAATGTAATTATTGTCTTACTAAGCACCCTAGTGCTTAGTGTTTATTTTGGACATTTATTTTGAGTTTTATTGAAAACCCTTATATCATAACACTCAATTAATCAACATATTTGATACACTCATTCTAGGTTGAGTTAAGCTCTAGTTCAATTCAACATTTGTTTGTATCGTTGTTTAAATAATAACAATTACTTCCTCTTCATATTGTATTTTAATGTTGACCATTTTTTTGTTCAATCTTAATAAGGTTGATTCACATTATATTCTACTTTCCATGGAACACTATATAGGCTAGAAATGTTGACCACTAAGCTACAACCCAAGACATGCCTCTAACAAAACTACTAAGCTACCTCTAAGATACATGTCCACATATTCATAATTTTTTTATTCATGGCGTGGATTTTTACATCCAACACCATGTCCCCCTCCCCCTCCCACCCATCACCCCAACCTCAAGCCACATCACTTGAGACTCCTAGCCACCTCCATCTCATATCAAAGCGAAAATCATGCAAGTTAAAAATTGAACCCATGCATTGTCATCAATTGGTTGGGTACTTGCTCTACCATTAAAATACACACTTGTTACTAGATGAAAACCCTACAAATGATGGTTGAGGCTATGTGATTGATTTTTCCAATTTCAATCCAACTTCCTCACCCTTGTGAGCACTGTGCAATGTGTCATGGATAAATGACCTAATTTACGCAAAGAATATTGAAAATGATATCTCATATGTTGGATTGAGAAAGCCCCTCAATGCTTGATAAAAAGAGTAAAGAGTTATCTCATTGAATAGTTCACAAGGCACAATATTTGCTAAGGTTTTGGAAATGGAGCAACAAGCTAAGTAGGCGTGACTATTGTCAGCCAATTTAATTGAGTGAACTCTGCTACATTGAATTCATCAATCTCGGTTTCGTAAACTGATGAAGTGCATACACTATATATGAAAGACTTAGTTTATGACCTATTTCTAAATGAACACTATGTAAAACAAATTGATCATTGTTCTGCTACAGAAACAAAGTTACTGCATAGCTACAAAAAACAGAGTAAATGCAATATTGTAGAAACAAAATTAATGTGAAGTACATAAATGATTCCATGCACTTGAATTTATTAACACACTAGACTATCAATTTGAATGTTGTTACATGATTTCAATCATTATGTGCAAAGAAGGTTTATGTAATCAGAATGGAATAATCCTTATTCAGTCAACAATTATGTGCACTAGTACTTATGTAGTATTAAAAACATAATTCATAAATGAAATTGAAAACTTATAAGAAATGAAATGACAGTAATTAAACTCACACAATTGTTAAATCAAAGTAAAATGATTAAAAATGAAGAAACATATACCTCACACCGGGATCCCTCCTAGTTTGGTTGACGTTGCTAAAGAACGCTACCGAACTGAAATTGTGTATTTAAAACTCATAACACATAAAATTGACATTCAACCATAATTTTCATTAATTTCGAATCAATATAATATAATTATAATGGTTCTATATCATATCAAATTCATCCATTGTAGGATCTCATGATAGATTATTTATACATTACAAATGACATCCTTTAGATCCAAATCCTACGAATCTCTAAAATAGATTTATCTAGAAAACATAGCACATCTTCTACAAATCGTATTTGGTAAACTTTGATGACCCATGTAGGGAAAATTTCATGACAGTGATGCATGAAATTCTCTGACTTGATTTCACTGCCACCTAGTGGATGATTTGGCATTGATTAAGATCAAGTGCTCTACCATTGTATTCTGCCTTGACCTGAACATTGACCTCGCTCCCATGCTGGCCTGACTAACTCAGAATCTTGGTTGATAAATGAGTGACCATATGGTGATGATTTCAAACTTTCGCCAAGTCACGATATAGTCTTGGGATGTGTGCAACCATACAAAACTATGATTCTGCTATAAAATGATCAGTTGCTATATAAATATAAAGTTGCTACAGAATCTGATATTTATAGTGACTTATTAATATAATTAATTTTATACTAATTTGGATAAGGAAAGGTGACAACATGCAAAATGGGAAAATTTTACCTTGAATGTGTCCTTTGATATATAAATCTTGTAGCTAGGTAAATAATCAAGGCAAAATAGGTGGTAGTGGAGTGTAGGATAGTTCACATGCATAGGTTCAAAGGGAATTTTAAGTACAGAAGTGAAAAAAAGAGTTCAATTCGAGGACCCGACATCTCCCCCACATGGAATATGTTACATGTCCTCATGCAAACAAAATGTGCTCTGTTCCTCGAAAAATCAAATTCCGTCCTAAAACCTTGAAAAAATTCAAAATTGTCGATCTTGTGCTCTTAGACCCTTTTTGTAGCATCTATTAGAATGTTCAGAGTATATGATGAGGCTTGGATCTTCCTCTTATCTTCATTAAGCTTAATATTCAATCTTCAATTTCTAATTTTAACTTGTTGGCTGTGGATATATCATTTTCTATCTTTCTTGATTAGTAGTTTCTTTTATGCTTCAAGCCGTTCATTCTCCCTATGTAGCCTAGAAATGTTAGTTTTCAATGTTTCTTTCTCAACTTTGATAAGTTTTTCAAGGAATTCTATCTCCTGAAGCTCTTCTTTCAGCTTCTTGACTTTACTAACTCGTTTTAGTAACTTCAAGGATGAAGACACTAGAACCTGAACTGCTTCTTTTTCAATTTTGGTTGTTGTATGAACCTTAAAATTCTTCATAGGCTCATTAAAATCCCTAACTACATCCTCATCATCATGTCTTGACAATTATCCCATGTTTTTTGAACTTGGTGAGGGTCTAAAATATGATATGGTCCTAGGCTTCTTGCTTAAATTCCCATGAATTTCATTCATCTGAATGTTGATATGATGTTCTCTATCTAATTCCTCGAGCTCGATTACCTCCTTATCATGAATTCTACTATTATCATCTTGTTGTGTGTTCAGGCTCTTGGTCATACTTCTTGTATTATGATGCCCAAAAGTCTCCTCCTTACTTTTCTTACTTTCTATAGTCTCAACTTATTGCTCAAATTCTTGGAATTTCGAGCCCTTATCCCTTGTTTTGATTTTGGGATTTAAAACCATTTTCTCTAATTTCTATGGTTTATTTTTTAATTTGCTTTTGGGTCAACCTCTTGCTCGACTTGATTCAGGGTTCGAATCCCCGGTCTTCTTCTCTGGCTTTGGTCTTGAATTCCTCATTTTCTTCTCTGCCTTAGGTTTTGAATTTCTTGTTTCTTCCTCTAGTTCTAGTTTTGAACTTCTCATCTCATGAACCTTAGTTGTACTGACCCTATGTTTTGAACTCCTAACCCTTTGTTTGACTAGTGCTTCCATGGAGTGATTTCATATTAGAAACTATATCTAGCTATCATTACGTTCTTGTAATCTAGTTTCGACCAAAATATTGACTAAACCAAAATGGAACAAACTTCTTTCTAGGCTCCTAGGGTTTCGTTGAATACTCAGTGCCATATTTTTCAAACTATTTAACAGATAGAAAGACAAATTGATTTCCTGACCTTTTATGAAGTGCAACAATAATAAAAAATGGTATAAAAATACAAGTCCATACCTACCTTCACAAGTAACATACTTCTGCACAATATACAGAGTGTCTCTCCACATCCTTTCTAGTGTTGTGTTTGGCATTGCCTTGTTCTAGTCCAATACTTGTGCAGGATATTTGAGAAACTCCTTCCATAAATCTCCCTTTATTTTTTGATTTTTGAAACATTTTCCCCCACTTTGTAGTAGTCTGGTAGCTCTCACGATTAAAGGTTTTGACACCTATGAATTAATATCTCTTATCTGAGCTTGAGTCCCATAAAACAAATTAGTGAATGCTTTGGTTACATGTTTGTCATAACCTTGAAATTTCTAAAGAAATGATTATCATATTTCCTTTCCAAATCTTCTCTAGCATTTTTTATATACCTCGAGGAGCTCTATGCCAACTGGTTCGTGCTCGACAATTGGATATTGCAATATTCAATAACACTGAGAGGGGGGGTGAGTCAGTATTATGCACATTTTACCATTTTTAACCACATGTAAACATTAAGTTATCAACAATTTATCACTTATGATTGCATTCAAGATATCATAAACATATAACCATAGATACACAATACACACGATTTTTAATTTTACGTGGAAACCCAAATGGGAGAAAACCACATAATGCTTTTAATATATATCTTGAATATTATATCCACATGAAGCACCAACTTCCAAGATTCTCCAGCACCAACTAGAAGGAGGCTCCAACCCCCTATTTTACAGGCTCCAACCCAAAGGAAGCTACAACTACCTAGGTTCTACAGCTCCAACTGGAAGGAGGATCCAACCCCTTAGTTTACAAGCTCCAACCTAAAGGAAGCTCCAAATCCCTATATTCTCCAGCTCCAATTGGAAGGAGGCTCCAATCCCCTAGTTTACAGGATCTGACCTGAAGGAAGCTACAACTCTCTAGATTCTCCATCTTCAACTGGAAGGAGGCTCCACCCCCTAGTTTACAGGCTCCAACCTGAAGGAAGCTATAACTCCCTATATTCTCCAGCTCCAGCTCGAAGGAGGCTCCAACTCCCTTTCCTTGCACCTTCCTTCCTCCCTTAAATATAAACAAGAGAATCGACCTATCAATGTTATTGTCACTGATATTGATACATCATCATCAAAATTGGTTCAACCCCAATAACCACATAAATCTTATGCCAAGATCTCCAATAATATCCCCCAAATAATTTACCCAAAATCACCAAGATATGCATCAAACCATGTGCCAAAAATTCCAAGATATACCTCAAGCATGTGCCAAAACTCCAAGATATGCCTCAAAGCATATACCAAAAATAACCAAAATATGCATAAAACCATGTGCCAAAAATGTCCAAGATATACCTCAATCATGTGCCAAAACTCCAAGATAGGCATCAAACCATGTGCCAAAAACTTCAAAGATATACCTCAAGCATGTGCCAAAAGTCCAAGATATGTCTCAAAGCATATACCAAAACCTCCAAGATATTCCTCAAATCATATGCCAAAACTTCCAAGGTACAAGCCTCAAGACATATACAAAAACATACCTTTCATAATGTGGAATCCCTTAGTGCATGAGATTTAGGATCATCAAACCGTCCTCAAATTTCGCATCAAGAAAAGAACATCATCTTCAAACCATTCATCAACCTTGCGGGACTGAACTAGGAAACGAGTGGGGCCTCGTGTGACGAGTCTTAGACAACCATTAGTGTCCTTGAAAGACACCCTATACTTGACTTGCGGGGGTCAACTCAGATAGGGTTTCCTGAAAACCCTTCTCACATATGCAACTCCGAAAACTCCATCCTTCACATGATTCTGCTACTTCACTTGCACTAAGAGATCAAAAGTTTTATTGATAATAAATGAGAGGCTCTTGATGTGTATTTATATCCTTCCAAGTACCTCCTTTACTTGTCTTTACGACCGACCTATAACTTCTTATTACAACTGATTTTATCCTTTACTTGATTTTAGTGCCGACTTTATAACTTGTTGATTGCAATCGTTTAGGGGAAATTTTTACATGATCATCTTTAAGAGGGCATGTCTGCTCAACTGTGAGTAACCATGTGGCATGAAACCTACTGTTTGAAACCACTTGACGAGGATTATCAATCCATAGGGGATTTTCATGCATTTTCAATGTCCTTCATACTCTTTTTCTTCAGTAAACTTATGGCTTCATGACCACACCTCTGGGGCTTCCTGACCATATCTTCAAGGACTTTTTACCATATATTGTAACTTCTTTTCTTAAAAACCGAGGCTTCTTGTGAGATTCTTCGAAGAGTCTTCCCGCGAAGGCCATTCTTATAGCTATTCCATAAGGGGACCACTTTGGAGATTCCTTCCCCATCACTTCTAGGGGCTTCTGGACCTGCTTCGGGGATTCTTCTAGGCTTGACATCAATGACAACCATGTTGCCAACAATTTCCCCCTTTGGCATTGATGGCAACACTCATACTCCCCCTGTGACCATTTCTCCCCCTATCTTCATGCTTTTGATCTTTCTTTCCACCTTTGACATCAATAGCAAAGGGTAACTCCCCATGACGAATTTTATCCCCTGTCTTCTTTGCAAGATGTTGTGTAGATGAATGTGGGGATTCTTTTATATGCTTCCTTTCCTCTCTTCCATGTATACTTTTCCATTGGTACTTCCTATTATTGTAATCCACTAGCGTATATTAAAAGCGTTCATGTCAAGGTTTCTTTATAAGTCTTCATGATTTGTCATGTCTTCACCGAGATGACATCAATGACATAATCATTCAACAATATCCCCTTGACAGTATAATTCATGACGATTTCTCTCCCCTTGTCTTGTTGTGTCTCTCATGACTTGCCTTCCTGTGACTAGTTGGTTCCACCTGTAAATATGCTTCTTTTTTTAGTCATATGCTTTACTAAACATTCATCTTGATGACAATGACAACAAGTCTTTCTACAATTCCTCTTGAGTTCATGATTTCTTCTGTTTTCATGTACCTTCTCTGGTTCATGTCAAGTATTATCTTCTAGACCTGCCCAATATCTCATGAATTCATCGTTGTCCGTATGACTTTACTACTCAATTGCACACATTGCTAACCCATCTATCAGTTTACTATTGTGAATATTTATCAAATATGTTGCAATTGATCACCACATATTCTTGCTTCTCAAGCTGAATCAAATATGTCCACTAGTATTCTCTATCTTCAAATCAAACTCAACAAGTTTGCAACAAGAACACATTCTTGAATCTGTAATGAATATATCCTTACTTGAATACATGCTTGAAATCCTCTATACGATCATGAATCTCTTCCTCAAAAGTGTGCCAATGTTATTCCTCATAACTGACAACTGACCTCTTCATACATGCATGGGAATGTGTTCTGAAAACTACTCCTTAATCAACCAATATGTCACGAGACATTTTGTACCTCTTCCATCAGACCATTCATAATCTGCCTTCCTAAAATATGCAAACACTTCAAACTGTCTGAAAGATAGTTCTCCAATTTGTAATAACTACTGCTTAGACTCCCCCTCTTCAATATTCACATTACTAGGAGTCTCCAAGCCATATTGCGTAGGAAAATATATAAACATACCCTATTGCAGGATCATCCTTTTCAATCTTGACATCTTCCTCTTTGCCTATAGATTTGTCATGATTTCTCAACTCTGTAATTCCCGTGATTATGATCTCTGGGAGTTCTTCATTCACCTACTCTTCTTGTTTTACTTTCTTCTCCAAAACTTCTTGTATCTGATATCAATGTTTTCTTTCAAGGAAGATTCCATTATGCTTCTACAATCACGAGCTACATGTCCATAGTTTTGGTATTTGTAACATTCAATATTGTAGGGGGGTGCATAAACATATCTTGCTTGAACATTTCTTCCATACACTCTGCAATCCATAACTTTATGTTCAAAGTTATTACAAGTAAAACAATAACCAAGAAAGAAACTTTGATACATGTACGCAAGTGATATTCTTTGTGATGCAATCATTTTGAATTCATGCCTTAGTTGATCATGGTCGTCTGTTATATTGTCTCCTTTATAATGATTGAAGATTCTTTGATGCTTGGAGGTAGAAGGTCTTTTGGGAGATACACCTATTCTGCATTCATTCCTTTCCATTGCTGATTGTTGATTTTGTTTTCCTCTAATTGGATTATATTCTTCTTGAATGATCTCCATTACCTAAATATTTTCCTTTGAAGGCTTGCATTCTTCCTTCTTGATGGGACCTCTTATGATTTTTGCATAACTCTTTTGTTCTACTTCTTTTCCCGCCATCATGGAGCTTGAACCATTCTCGGTATGAATTTGCTTGTATCCTAATCCAGACTTGCCATAGCATGGATTTTGACTGTTGATGATTTCATCCAATATTTTGTTGTTGTTGCCAAGGTTTTGTCGGACATCCTTCTTCTGAAGCTCCTTGCTTAGTGATACTATTTCAGTTTCCAAAGACTCGTTTATTTTCTGTTTTTCTTTCAACTAATTTTTTAGTGTTTCTTCAATCAATTTGGCTTCTTCCAGCCGAACCTTTAGATTTATGATAATCTGCTGGACTTCTTCAGAATTTTTGTTGGGGTTTTGAGAACTCTCCTTTAGCTTGATCAATTCTTCCTTGTGAGACTTGTTTTTCCTCCTTTCTCTTTTTATATCACTCAAAGCACTGATTAGTTCTACCTCAAGGTCCACTTCGCCTTCTTCATTTCTTCATCATTTTCAAGGGTTCCTTTTTGAGTTTCCATTGCCATGAAGAACATTCTTTCTTCTCGTTCTAGTTCAACATCTTCTTTGTCTTGATCAATATGCTCTGGCTTTGTGATTACAAGAAGAGGTTTTGCAAAGTAGAGATTATGTATTTTAACCCAAATCTCTTTGGCGGATGAGCATTGTCCCACTTCGACTTTCTCCGAATCAGACAGTCCATCCAGGATGGCATCCATTGCTATTTTGTGGTTTCTTTTTAATTCCTTCTTCGATGCAGTATTCAAAATTTTCTTTGGAGCAGTGTATCTTGAAACAACTGAGTTGCAAATGTCAAAGCCTTGTGCTTGTAAAAATACTCTCATCCTTCTACTCTAGAAAGCATAGTTCCGACCGTCAAACAATGGCGTTCCATTTTCAGTGCAATCCATGATCTACCTTACATTGGTTTGAATATTTCTAAAGGACTTGCTCTGATACCAATTGTTGTGAATCAATATTATGCACATTTTACCATTTTTAACCACAACGTGTAAACATTAAGTTATCAAAAATTTATCACTTATGATTGCATTAAGATATCATAAAAATATAACCTCATATACACAATACACAAGAATTTTACGTGGAAACCCAAATGGGAGAAAACCACGAAACACTTTTAATATATATATATCTTGAATATTGCATCCATAGGAAGCACCAACTTCCAAGATTCTCCAACACCAACTGGAAGGAGGCTCCAACCCCCTAGTTTGCAGGCTCCAACCTCAAGGAAGCTACAACTCCCTAGATTCTCCAGCTCCAACTAGAAGGAGGCTCCAACTCCCTAGATTCCCGAGCTTCAACTGGAAGGAGGATCCAAGCCCCTAGTTTATATGATCCAACCGGAAGGAAGCTACAACTCCCTAGATTCTCTATCTTCAACTAGAAGGAGGCTCCAACCCCCAACTTTACTGGCTCCAACCTGAAGGAAGATACAACTCCCTAGATTCTCCATCTCCAACTAGAAGGAGGCTCCAACCCTCTTTCATTGCCCCTTCCTTCCTCCCTTAAATATAAATAAGAGAATCAACTTGTCACGGTTACTGTCACTGATATTGATACATCATCATCATCAAAATTGGTTCAACCCCAATAACTACATAAATCTTATGCCAAGGTCTCAAAGAATATCACCCAAATCATATACCCAAAATCACCAAGATATGCATCAAACCATGTGGCAAAACTTCCAAGATATACTTCAAGCATGTGCCAAAACTCCAAGATATGCCTCAAAACATATACCAAAAAACACCAAGATACGCATCAAACCATGTGCCAAAAACTTCCAAGATATACCTCAAACATGTGCCAAAACTCCAAGATATGACTCAAAGCATATGCCAAAAATCACCAAGATATGCATCAAACCATGTGCCAAAAACTTCCAAGATATACCTCAAGCATGTGCTAAAACTCCAAGATATGTCTCAAAGCGTATACCAAAACCTCCAAGATATGCCTCAAAGGATATGTTAAAAATTCAAAGATACAAGCCTCAAGACATATAGAAAAACATACATTTCATAATTTGGAATCCCTTAGTGCATGAGATCTCATATCATCAAACCTTCCTCGACTTTCGCATCAAGAAAAGAACATCATCTTCAAACCCTTCATCAACCTCACGGGACTGCACTGGGAAACAAGCGAGGCCTCATGTGACAAGTCTTAGACATCCAACGGGGTCCTCGCGGGACACCCTATACTTGACCCGTGGGGGTCACCTCAGATAGGGTTTCCCGAAAACCCTTCTTACATCTGGAACTTCGAAAACTCCATCCTTCGCACGATTCCGCTACTTCACTTGCGCTAAGAGATCACAAGTTTTCTTGATAATAAATGAGAGGGTTTTTATGTGTATTTATATCCTTCCAAGTACCTCCTTCACTTGTCTTTAGGGATGACCTATAACTTCTTATTGCAACTGTTTTCTCCTTTACTTGATTTTAGGGATGACTTTATAACTTATTGTTGCAACCGTTTAGGGGCAAATTTTACATGATCATCTTTAAGAGGGCATATCTCCTCAACCATGAGGAACCACTTGGTGTGTCACCTACTGTTTGAAATGGATTGATGAGGATTATCAATCCATATAGATTTTGTGTGCATTTGCAATGTCCTTCATAGTCTTTTTATTCAATCAACTTTGGGCTTAATAACCACACCTCTAGAATTCCTGACCATATCTTCAAGGATTTTTTACCATACATTGTAACTTCTTTTCTTAACAACTAGGTCTTCTTCAAAGCATCTTCTCGTGAGAGCCATGCTTAGAGCTACGCCATAAGGGGACCACTTTGGATATTCCTTCAAATAAACCCATCACTTTTGGACCTGCTTCGAGGCTTCTTCTAGGGTTGACATCAATTACAACCAAGTTTCCAACACTGAACCCATACTTAATATGTAATGTTAAAGGAGATGCAGGTCTCCAAACCACTCTTAATCACAGTGAATATGGAGCAGAATGGAAATGACTCTATATTTAACTTTGAATGAGAAAAAAGTTCAGGAAATGTTTGTTTTATGATTATGCTTGTCATTTGAATGACGAAAACGATCATTTCAATAGAAATATTTATTTACAAGGCATAATTAAAAGTCACTCATAAATGATTTAGATCGTAGCTTAGGAAATATCGAATGACTTACCACTTTAATAATGCATATCAAAAAAAAATTCAACATGCATATATAATTACGACAATGAGTGTTAATTCATATGAGCGATAATAGCTTATGGTAGGTTTTTAGGGATATAGAATGAAAATAGTGATATAAGAAAATAATAGGATAAATCATAGGATTAGAAATAAGGTAAATGCATATCAAGACTTAAAATTTGTTCAAATTATTTACACATTCCATAATTCCTATTGCGAATGTAGTTTAAAATCCATTACCTTTGGTTTACTTGTAACCATGATTTGATCACATTTTTTTTGTTGAAGGTTGGAGGAGGAACTATGAACCAAATTTTACTCTGATTTTGATGCTAATGCTAATTCTAACATTGATGCTTAATATTGATGTTGACTCTAAATAAATATGGAAAATCCGGAACTGTTGATGATGATCTGGAATTTCTTATGATGATCTAGAACATTAGAATTGCGAACAATGAATTTCATGACATAATGCATGAAATTTCCACATCTGTTCCATGAAAATTGTGTTGCATACTAGATTTAGAAACAAATTAATATCCAATAGTTTCTTAAAATGCAATTACAGAGTAATTTTGGTAGCTACCAAAACATTTTGTAACTACAGAAAGTCTGAAAAGTGTAGGAATTAACTTGCTCTTGTTGAAGATTGAGTAGCTTCATAACATATCCTTATTGTATTTGACCAAGACAAACCCTAGAGAATGTTATCATATTATATTTATTATGACGACCCTATTGTGCCTTTGTAAAAGTCGGCCCAATTGTGCCTTGACAATTAAATGAAAATTGATTGGGGAAAAGAGACAGGTTGACTCAGACCTAATTTAGGGAGTCCATACCACTATATATAAGGGAGTCCAACGCCTCACTTGATTCACTCACTCATGAGCTCTGCAACAAGAAGGATAAGTGCGCAAGTCATGGAGGAGTAGTTGTTGCAACTGGGGGTGATGTCATAGAGGGTTGTATGGTCTATCTCTTTGTATATCTTGGTTAAGTGGTGCGCTACTCTTCCTAGTGAAGGAGTAGAGGAGGATCTTATGCTTTGTTAGTTCTCTCTTGAGAGAGAAGCATTGTTCTTGGTTGGCTAATCTATACTGAGGAAGTTTGTTGGTTTTTCTCCCCTTAGAGGGTTTCCCGGGATAATCTTTGTGTCTCTCTTGTTTATGTGATTGTATCTATTTCAATGATCTTATATATGTAGCTAATATGCTAGATGATTGTAATAATAAAGAAGAATCGTAACTAGTCGTTGTATAAGTAAAATATCAACAATTTTGAAGATCCCCATGTGGAATAATTTGAATAGTAAGCTTTTGAGATTGAATTAAATTGGTCTACAACTGCCCTTTTTCCATATCCATCTAAAAAGTTGAAGAATGAGACTTTGAAATTTTGAACAGGAACTAAAAAAAATACTTGGTCATTCGAAAGACTGATGAGAGATTTATTTATGAAAATACCATATTTGCAATCCTAAAAATCTGAAAGCTTCTAAAAATATATGAACAATTAATCTGAAGAAATTAAGAGAAAAAATTGTATCCTACAAATGCTACAAAAAATTGATTTTCTGCAATCTTATCTTAAAAAGAACTATGTTTGCAATCAAAAGGTTGGATTTACTGAAATGTTGAATATGAACTTTTGAGAAATCCTATAGTTATTTGAAAGGAATTGAATTATGTCCATTGGATTACTGGTTTTCACACACTTTACTCTTATATATATATATATATATATATATAACAGGAGAAAGAGATATCAATTTGATATAGGAGCAAGGGAAGGATTTCCCTTATTCACTATCTCCATTTTTAATTGTTGAAGCATATTGTGGATAAATTATTCTCTATTTAAAGGCTTCTGATATAACTTTAGTCTATGCCCATTTACTAGAAAAGAAATGCACTCCTCGTCAATAGTCTTGATTTTAATTGATCCATTATAAAAAACTGTCTCTATCTCATATGGTCCTAACCGACGAGTAATGAGCTTTCCTTTAAAAAATTTAAATTTGGAATCATATTAAAGGGCCCAATCACCTGGTTTGAATTTCTTCTTTCTGATGAACTTGACATGCCATTTCATTCTCTGTTGTTGGATAATAGTGGTGTGTTGAATTGCATCATGTTGTATCTCGTCCAATTCATTGAGATGTGCTATCATTTGCTACAGAGCATCTAAGAGATCCATTCCTAGCTTGGTTGTTGTCTTGAAAGTTTTTATTTGAAACTCAATAGGGAGAAAAACTTGTTTACCATATACAAGCTCATATGGTGTATGCCCGGTTGTATTCCTCCATGTAGTTCAGTATGGCCTCTGATCTACCAAATCTGGATGTTGTAGTTGAATTGTTTTGGTTAAGATGGATTTGAGAACTTTGTTTTTAGATTCCACCTACCCATTGGATTGTGGATGGTATGAGGAAGAATTTTGGTGCTTGATCTTGTATTGCTCTATGATGGTCTGGACAAGTTTTGATGTAAACAAAGCACCTTGATCTGTGACAATTTCTCTTGGGACATCAAAACGAGTAAATATATCCTCAAAAAGAAAATCTACAACAACTTGTTCAATAGCATGAAGAAGAGGTTTAGCTTCTACCCATTTAGTAACATAGTCAGTATATACCACAATTTACATATTTTTCCTTGACATTCGAGTGATAGGTCCTACGAAGTCTAGAGCACATTGTTTAAAAGGCTCTATGAGTACCCGAGGTTGTAGAGGCATTTTGTCTGCTTTTATTGGTCGGCCCATTCATTGACAAGTATCACAGCTTTTGACGTACTTCTTGGCATATCTGAAAATAGTAGGCCAATAATACCCCTGATGAAGGACTGTGTGTGGTTCTTTTATCGGCAAAGTGACCTCCACATGGCTC
Organism: Picea engelmannii; assembly: GCA_009831015.1. NCBI lineage: Eukaryota > Viridiplantae > Streptophyta > Pinopsida > Pinales > Pinaceae > Picea > Picea engelmannii. Next base: position 400,437 of record ML777591.1, on the reverse strand, counting down.
ATTGTGACATGTCTTTAATATGTCAAACAATTCATCCTCTTGCACACCCCTTCAAATAATTAGATTAGGTCCAGTACATAAAATTTCTCCACCAATCCAAGAATATGTGGCACTAAGTTTGACGATCTTTTGCTTCTCCTTTGGTGAAAGGTGTTGAGGTAACTTTCCTATAGCCAAATTAATAGTGATATCTACAAACCAAGGAAATTTAGTAGATATTGAAAATAGATGCCCATCAAGAAAACTATCATTTACAAGAACTAATTCACCTTCATTATGAATCATGGAAAGAAAATATACAACTACTTTTTTTCTCCCAGGTCTATCTAATATAGTGATATTAAATTATTGTAACAGAAGAAGCCACCTTCTAGTTTTGTCGTTCGTAATTGGTTTGTTCATTAAATATATGATGGCAAAATGGTCAGTGTGAATAAAGATTTCATAACCAGTGATGTAGTGCCTAAATTTATTGATGACATGCACTACTGCAAGGAATTATTTTTTCGTAACTGTATAATTCAATTCAAGGGATGTCATGTTTTTACTAACAAAATAAATGGCATACAAAATCTAATTTTCTTTTTGTCCTAGCACTGCTCCTAAAGCTGTATCTGAAGCATCTGTGTATATGTGAAAAGGGAGAGACCAATTTGGTCTTCTTAAAACATGAACTACATAGAGTTTTTCAATTCAATGTTTTAAAAACAGTTTGGCAAGGAATATTCCAAAAATATTCACTATCTTTAGTGAGCAGTTTAAATAATGGAGATGTTATTTTTGTGAAATTTCAATAAATCACCTGTAGTAATCAACATTTTCCAAGAAAATCCTGACATCATTTTGGGTCTTTGGCACTGGAAGTTTGAAAATGAATTTTGCCTTTGTTGGATCCACTTTTATTCATGCAAATGATATACAATGACCCAAAACAATTCCTTCAGTCAACAATATTGGCATTTTTCATGACTTAATGATAGATTAGTCTCTTGACATATGTTCAAAACTTTTTCGAGATTCTCTAATGCTTCCTCAAAAGTATTTCCATAAACAATGAAATCATCCATACATACTTCTACACAATCATGGATCAAGTAAAAAAAGATACCTAGAACAGCTCATTGAAAAGTAGTGGGTGCATTGCACAAACCAAAAGGTAGTACTCTGTAGGCATACGTCCCTCATGGGCATGTAAATGTGGTGTTATCTTGATCTTCTGGAGCGATTTGAATTTGGTTGTAACTGCTAAACCCATCAAGAAGGGAGAAGTATTTTTTTCCTATGAAGGTATCAAAAACTTGATCTATAAATGGTAGGGGAAAATGATCTTTCAAGGTAGTTTTATTCAATTATCTATAATCTACACAAACACACCATTTACCATTCTTTTTAGGAACAATCACTAAAGGAGATACCCATTGACTATCATAAATTGGATATATGAAATTCATATTTAATAGTTTCTGCAGTTCTTTTACAATTTCCTTCAATATTGGGTTCATACATCTTAGACTGGTGTGGAATTTTCCTTTGTATAAATATGATGAATACATGTATTAGGATGGATTCCATGCATATCAGTATATTCCCATGTAAATGCATCATAATGTTTCTGTAGCTTTCGAACTAATTGTTTGATTTATTCTTCAAATTTAGAATTGATATTTAAGGTTTTTCCTTCAAGTTTAAAATTGATGTATTTCAACAACAATGCCACTTGATTTTGATATTGAACCAACAAAATACATTCAACCTCAAATTGTTGATAGAGTATCTATAGTACAATTTCTTGAATTTTTTTATTCAAGATATGATCAAAAGTACTCTACCTACCATGAGATTGAGTAAAATCAGAATTATTGATAAAATTAATGATTTGATTTTCTTTAATAATATTTTTCAAATTAATAGTTTGATCAATAGTTAAAACAAATTGTACTATTTCCTCATCATTATTTGCAACTTGAAACCATTGTGTAAATTATGATTCAGTGAAAGCTTTAGCAGGTGGATACAAATTGAATTTCTTAATTGAATCTTCATGTGCAATTGTCGTGTCTTGTGATCTACAATTGATAAAAGCATCAACTATAGCTAACTGTGGCCTCCCTAATATTAATGTATGACCACCCTGGTTAGATTTAGGTTGTAAAAGCATGAAATCTACAAGACACTCCAAAAATCTAAGGAGACTACAATATCCTCTAATACACATTATGGGTGTTGGACGAAAATTAGACAATTGTGATTTATCCATAGTACCTTTTGTCATAACATTTATTGTTGTTCCTAAATCTATTAATGTGTTTGAAATCGCAACATTATTGATATGAATTTTACAATTGAGTTACCCAGATCAACATATTTTTGCATATTAATTTTGCTCGGCATAGATCTGCCAATTTGCCAATATCTTGCACTGTTTGCGAGTCTTTCTTTTTTCTCCTTGATTTTTTTAAACACAATTCTCTCATTGTCTTAACATATATTAGGATGTATCTATATTCCAAAAATTGTCTTAACATATATTAGGATCTCTACGTCTATTGATGCATTCTACTTATCATGATTTAAATGGGTGAATAGAGACTCACTATAAATATACTTATAGTGAATGTGCAGATTCTTACCTCTCGTCTTACCATATCTCTCCCACTGTATTCATTCTTATATGCATTTAAAATGATAAAAAGAAAAGTTATTTCATTTTTGCACTTCCCCGAAAATGGCGCCAAAAATGTCAGTCAATTCAATTGAGTGAACTCTGCTACATTAAATTAATCAATGTAAGATTCATAAACTGATGAAGTGCATACATTATATATGCAGGACTTACTTTATGACATTGATAAATGAACACTATGTAAAACAAACTACTCAATGTTCTGCTACAGAAACAAAATAACTGCATAGCTACATAAAACATAGTAAATGCAATATTACATAAACATAATTAAGGTGAAGCTACAAAAATTATTCTAGACACATGAAATTATTAACCTACTAGACTATCAATTGCGATGTTGTTACATGATTTCAATCATTATGTGCAATGAAGGTTTCTGTAATCGGAATGAAATAATTTGTATTTAATTAACAATTCTGTGTGCTAGTACTTATGTAGTATTAAAAACAAAATTCATAAATGAAATTGAAACTTATAAAAAATGAAATGATAGTAAACAAACTCACACAATTGCGAAATCAAAGTAAAACTAACTAAAATTGAAGCAACACATACCTCACAAGGGGCCCTCCTAGTTTGGTTGAAGCTGCTAAAGAATGTCACAAAATTGAACTTCTGTAATTAAAACTCACAACACATAAGATTAATAGTCAACTAGAAATTGTATTAATCTCAAATCAGCAGAATAGCATTACAGTGGTTCTATATCATATAAGATTCATTCCTTGTAGGCTCTCATGATAGATTATCACTGTCCATAAATCAATAACATATCAATGCTCTCTCCCAACCTGGGAGTAATCACTTCCTTTTCCAATAAGGAAGTCGTCTTCACGAGCCCCAGCTTGTCTCTTAAGTACGCAAACTTTTCATCTTGGACATAGGCTTTAAGAAAATATATGTTATCTGCTCATCTATGGAGATATACTGGAGAACCATTTCTCTCTTCTGGACTTTATCACGAAGAATATAATGCTTGATCTCAATGTGCTTGGACATGTAATGGAACACGAGATTCTATGAAGCTTCACATAGCTCTGATCATTACAATATATCACGGTCGAATTTAGCACCCGATCAGACAATCCAAAAACCAACTTACGGAGCTACACTGCTTTTGTACAAGCATCACAAGCTGCAATATACTATGCTTCTGCAGTGCCGAGTGCAACAGAATTTTGTTTCCTGCTAGCCCATGACTTTGTGGCAAAGCTCAAACTAAAACATATCCAAGTAGCACTTCTTCTGTCATTTGCACTCCCTGCCCAATTGGATTAGAGTCTCTTCAACTTCTTCAGATCTGTTATCATGGGAGTTTGCCATGGATTTGCAATCCATCATCCCGAACTTCTGAGTAACCATTCTGATACACTTTCTTTGTCATAGGAGGTTTTCACTACGCTTCTATTGTATATGAGATACTCTGCATCAAGTTGCTTGAAAGCATACAAGGTTCAATTTGTTCTTCATCACAGCTTCAATTTGTTCTGCGTGACTGCTTCTAGTGGGTTCAAACCATGTTGGTAGTCTTATGATTCTCGGTATAATGATCGGTTGTTCTGGCTTTTCTTTCTTTCTTGGAATCTTCATGTTCTTAACTTTGGGGTCCATGGAGTCTTCTATAGATTCCATGCCCTTCCTTCCTGAAGATTCCATCTTCTTCCTTTCATCATACGAACATAGATATAGATGGACAACCAAGGATACTTAAGGCTTATTTTCGAAGAAGACTTCTTCTAGAGTCAAACTAAATACATGTTGTTTATCATGGCTGCTACTTTCAATGGAGAACATGGACAAATACTTTATAATCTTCACATATTCTTCAATGGATCATATCATTTAGGATTAGCTCCCTCCTAGTCTTAATTTCATGCATGAATGGATGCTCTTCTTTTGGAATTCTACAATCAACTCCCTCCATCTAAGAGAGTCCATGCTTCTGTCTGCATCTTTATTGCCTTTTGCAAAGTGTCATAAGCCTTATTCTAATTCCCTCTTAATTACTTCTTTCTGTTTTGACTCCTTCTGGGTTCCTTCAAGTTTGATTCTGATTTCGACCTATTTGGCAGTGGTTACTTATAATATAGATTCCTCAAGAATTTGTCACAAAAAATTGTCAACATACTTCATCTTTTTCATGTACATTACTTGACTTGTAATAGCAATCAGTGTCTTGTTATTCTTCCATAGGTATTGTTTCACTTAACTAGAAGAATAAGTTTGTTTTGTCCTGCTTGGCTTTCTTTGAGGGTTCCCTTTCTTCGACAACTGTTGCTTTGTTCGCTTCCTTCCTTTTCTTTAACTCAAGACAATGGTTCCTGTAGTGACCATATTTTCCACAGTTGTAGCATTGTATTTTTGACATATCTTTTTCTTGATTTGGTTTCTTCCTTGAGCCAAACTTCTTCTTATCCCTGAAATTCTTGAACTTTGTTATGAAAGTTTGATCATCGTATTTCTTTTGGGATTTCTCCTTTGCGCTAATCCTTTATTCTTCTTGTGCACAGCAAGTCCAAAACTTTTCAAATGTGGGATACTCTTTTCTTGTGTTCATGCTTGCGGCAAATGCATCCCATGTGTTGGGAAGGCCATTGAGTACTATATTTACTAGTTCCTTTTTTGAAATGATTTCTTCAATAGCTAGTAGTTGATCTCTTAACTGAGAGATTCTTACAAAGTATGATGTTATGTTGTCATCATCATTCATTTTCATGTCACAAAGCTCATTCTTCAGACTCATTACTTTGTCTAATGTTTTTTACTGAGAAGAGGTTAATCAGGGCATCATACATCTTCTTAGATGAGTCAAGATGAGAGATGTAGGGTATCGAGTGGTTTGTTACAAAGTCCACTATGATACTCATAGCGTTGATGTCATTGTCCTTGAACTTCTCCATAAATGCAACGTTCCAAGGTTCCTTCTCTTTTCCTGCATCAAACTGTGGATCCATGATCTTGCCTTTCACGATATCCAACACTTTATTCTTGGCAAGGATGAGGTCAATCCTCGTCTTCCATGCTTTGACGTTAGAAGCTCCTTCTAACTTGTTTTCTGACTTCATAGAGTAAGTCATAACTGCTTTGACTTTGATTTGGCCAACCTTTGACTTTGACCAAAAACTCAAACTTGATGCCTTGGCTTGCTAAGAGTATTGGGAGGTGCACTAGGCTATCCAAGAATTAGGTCAAGCTCTTCACTTAAGGTGCCTTAACAAGAGGGCTAGGGTTTTGTCATTGTAGCAAAACTTTGACTGCAACTGCAACTGTAACTGAGCAAATCCTCCAAAATCTATTTTCCAGTGGTTACGCTATCTGAAGATAGTGTGGGCCCATAACTTGTTAGAAAAATAGGTGTGCCCATTTCACCGTAGACAATATAGTAATATTGTCACCCAACCATAGGCTCAAAGCCCACCCCCAAGCACCTTAACCTTGACAGACAAAATAATTTCGAAAGCAATCCAATAGCCAACCAAGGTAGTGCAACTTTCTCCAAGGCTAGCGCACCAAGCAAGAATAACCAAAGACCAAGCAAAAAGTCCAAACCATAACTAAGAGAAAGGCCAAGCCAAAGCCAAAATGCTAGTTGCAGCAGCTGCAGCGGCAGTTCCTCTCCAAACTTGCGCACCACTAGTCTTATGCAATTGTGAGAGTGAGTATGACAAATGAGCTCTAGCGCCCTTTATTTATACTACTCTATCTCACTTGACTAGGCCGACTTCTCTTTCGGGAGGTTAATAACTCAATATTAAATATTCTCTTGAGTCGACTTGTCTCCTAGGGTTATTATCCACTGTTTTAAAGTTTATCTTGCTTCCTAGAATATTCTAGTTTCGTCAAAGGTTACACGTGGAGGTTAATACCTCCCGCAACTACCATAATATCAACAATTTATACATTATAAATGACATCCTTTATATCCAAATCCTACGGATCTCTAAAACAAATTTATCTAGAAAAAAAGAATGTCTTCTACAAATCAAATTTGGTATATGCGTGGCTAGATGAATTGACTTTGATGACCCACGTAGGGAGAATTTCATGACAGTGATGCATGAAATTCTCCTACTCGATTTCGTTGCCACCTCGTGGATGATTTGGCATTGATTTAGTTCGAGTGCTCTGCCACTGTATTTTGTGTTGACATGAACTTTGACCTCACTCCCATGTTAATCTGGCTAACTCAAAATCTTGACCGATAGGTGAGTGATCATCTGGTGACGATTTTGACCTTCCTCCAAGTCACGATCTAGTATTGGGATGCGTATAACCATATAGAATTACAATTTTGCTAATGATCAATCGCTACAGAAATATAAAGTGGCTACATAATCTATGATTTTGTAACCACTTATCAATAGAATGGCCTTTATACTAATTTGCATAAGAAAAGGTGAAAACATGCAAGAATGGACAATTTTACCTTGAATGTATCCTTTGGTATACAAATATTGTAGCTAGGGCAATAATCATGGCAAAAGAGGTGGTAATGGAGTGTAGGAGACTTCATAGGCATAGGTTCAAAGAGAATTTTAAGTAAGGAAGTGACAAAAAGAGTTCAAATTGAGGACCCAACAACTATGAAGAAAAACTTGTTTGTTAAACACACTTGAGCCAAAGGAGTTTTGGGATAGCCTTCCCAAGAAGCCCCAGTTACCAAGTGCAAGCCCTGAAAGTGATTATTAAACTAGTTTCAATCCACTACTTCACCCTTGTGAGCATCACCAAATGAAATCCATGTGAAGTGAACTATTCAAAATCATGAGAAAATTGATCAGTTATGGTTAATGCGCATTGATATGGGTCATGGATTAATGATCTCTTTTGCGCAAATGATCCCAAAAATGAGATTTCATGTCTTGGATTTCAAAAGTTCCTCAATGCTTACACAATTCTTTTCATACTAGGCACTAGATCAAATCATAGTGTGGCTTGCTACATCCAACAATTTATTTTCTAATCTAACCTCTATTTATGCCAACTTAAATTTTGCCATAGTGATTTCTTCTTGCAATAAGCTTCAAAATGGTAGATTTCTTTCGTCTTTGTTGTCTCTTTCTTTTAGTATGCAAATATCCAATGGGAAAGCACGAACGAATGGCTAATGAAGTACAGAAGATGAACAAACAGTGCAACTATCCACATCTAAAATGCACAATCAGCTCCTGCTTTGCAATCCCTCCTACCCTCAAATGGTAACAAACTATTTTCAGATTTAAAAATTCAGAGGGGCAGAAAATGGATGGTTATCGTTAGCTACATCTACATGGGAATATGACAAGCTACGAATATAATGGTCTAATATCCAACTCGGCCTAAATCTAGTTCACTCAGCTCATGTTCTCGCAACATTCTATTAATCTCCTTATTTCCCCATTCACTTAGCATGATGCTCAGCAATCACTGAGCTCCGTGTATAATGGAAACTAAACTAACAACTATTGTCAACTTATAAGTAAACAAATTAGTTCGCATTGCAAAATTATTAGCCTCTAGAACAGTATGGGCATTTTTAAAGCTTCTCCCAGCAGCACACCAAAAAATACAATCCCATACTCATGGAATATAAATTAAATCTAACAGCATACATCCTCTGAGAAAAGTAACAAGTCATTTTATCATCACTGCAAGAATTTCTCAAAGACTGAAATGGCAAAATGTTTCAATGAGATTAAAAATGGATCTATTGTAAATTTTGTTCTCAAAATGACATTCTCCACCAGTCTGTCCAGTCTGTTGTCCAAGTATATATATAATGCCCTACTTTTATTTCGACCAATGCAAATACTGAAAGAAATAATTAATTTGTAACTGGGGACCTTCTAACAACAAGCATATTAAATATAAAAAGTTACAAAACTGAGGACATTTTATGAGATTTATATCAATGATAATGAATTCCAATTTCTGCAAATTTCATACTGTCAACTTGCAGCATTCCCCTTGTATATTTTTTCTCATTTTACTTTCATATTTATGTAGCATAAATACACTGCCCTCTCATCTGCATGAAGCCTTCAGAGTGAAGGCTGATCCATCCATACACACTCCATTGTAAGACTAAAATAACAAACAAAAAAAAAAAATCCTTTTAGGCATATCATTCTCAATAGAAAGGAAGACCTAAAACAAACATGAGCAATTCAAGTCTCAAACACCACATAAAAAAGCTGAATTGAGACTATTATCTGCTAAATGTATCAAAAAGAGAACGCTCTATCATTGTTATGGCTACTTGGCATAATCTTGTATACCATGTAACTATGGTAATAACTTGCAGCGATTTAACTAATAGTCTTGCTATTCTTGGGCACTTTTCCACACCAGCCATCTTTACTTCTTTGTACTTGGTTGATCATCAGGAATCTAACGAGTATATCAGATATCTTCTTGTCATGCTCAAGTGCTGTAAGCACTCAGGCTTCTAGCTTGGTTCATTGTTACTCCATTTCCACCTGGCTGACTAGAAAGTCTGCATCACTAAGTTTCTCTTCTCTTCACAATATTGAATAAAGCATTTAATTCAAACCTTCTTTGTTCTAAACAGGAATAGCAGATTAATAACTGAATCAAGTTGCCTCCTGCAGAAGGGAGCATAACAGGCAGTGGAGGTTGGCAGCCTGGTTTTCCCGACAACTGGAAATTTCAAGAGCTCCAATAGATCTGGCATGCTTATAACAATGTTATTATACATGTCTAACAAGGATGCCCTTGCTCAGTATTTCTCTACTGGCCTGAAATGAATATTGTCACGACATTACTTAAGACAGAAAYATTTTGCTTGCTTCTTAACCATGAAGTCATACATATGCTTCCTAAAGTGAATCTTTATTTTTCAGAAAACAGTAGAGTACATAACACATCAATTGAATCTAGAAGAACTCTAACTAGGAACTACTGAATTGCTTTTATTTTGATCCATAGACGAAGGCAGCAGCAAAGCAAGTCTCTGTTTGAATCGTCCAATCCGTTGCATCCTCTCAGCCCTTAACCTGTAACAATACAAGCATATGAGTGGGCAATAAAACCAACAAAAAAGTTATAAAGCAGTAGTTATCTTAGCCTACATGATGCATATACGAAGAACAGAATGACAAATACAAGGTGAAAATGCAGTTTTAACAAAAAATATGTCCAAACACTTCCCATGAAACATCCAAAAACTAAAATAAGAATGCATTTAGTAATGATGATAGATTCATCCTTATAAGTGGATAAGGCCTAAGAACCTCTCTAGTACCCAGGTCAAGTTTCATAAGAATTGAAGAGAAAAATTTAAATCTATATGTGAGATAATAAATAATGAACTTTTTAAGTCCTAAACTGTAGATGCACTGCAATAAGTTTAAGTGAAGTGTACACACAAGAGACATACCTTGCTGCAATAAGTTTAAGTGAAGTGTACACACAAGAGACATACCTTGCACGAACAGTTTTAGCATGCTTCACGTGTGCTTGTAATAGTTGATGCTCAGATATATTTTCTAAGGGCTCCTCCAACTGCAGCACAGAAGGTGTGAGTATCAAGCTTCAATTCAATGAGTAAATAAGAGTATCTCTGACTACAGTTAGCTCCAGGAGAGAAGGATATGTACATACACAAGAGAATGCAGGTTAAGCTTGTGCATTATTTTTACTGCAATAATGATAAATATCATACCCTATTTGTGCCATCATATCCCCAATCTAATTGTCTGGAAAACCTCTCTAAATGCTAGTCATTCAGCCATATCATTGAAACATTTGCCTTTAACAGGAAATTTTTACAATTCAAACATAGCATGTATTGTCCCTAGCAGTGAACTGGGCCCGAAGCCAAAAGAAATATATAGAAATTCAGAACTGATGACAGTCAGTGGTGGCCAAGTATTTAGAGTGGTGGCCAAGTATTTACATTATTCATGTACTCTTTCTCAAGAGACTTCCCCATACACTGTCAATTATTAATAGTCAGTGAGATTACTAATGCTACCATTAGCCCCAAGGATTAGCTCAAGTGGTCTTGAGCCAGACGTGAGACCTCTTATCTCTCTCCCAAAGGTGGGGAGGTCACGGGTTAAACTCTTGATCCCATCGAGGTTAGGCTCTTTACCCCGTCTACCATACATGGATCATGGAGAAGTACTCGAAGGATTTTTCGTAAGGGTTTCCTTGCATATATAGAAATTTTAAAAAAATTACTAATGCTACCACTATATTAGTGACAAATTTAATGAAATTATTCCTCTGTGAGCTATATTGCAAGCCAACCCTCCTTAAAAGTGCTTCATCCTTGAAGTGTGGTTGGAATAACAGCATACTCCAGCTAAGTGCATGACATAATATAAATCACACACATTGCAATGTTGTGTGGAAGGCAGTATCTCCAATAAGCAAGGAATTCCCTACTGACCTCCAGTCCAAGAACTCTATTACAAATCACCTAATAGTAAGCATATCCATGGCAGGATATGAACAGGTCTTGTAAATATTAGCAACATTTAAAAATTGATTTGTGATAAGACTCTTCAAAATTTAAGAATCTGCCAGTCACAACTATTTAGTAAAATGATCGTTGTTGAGTGTTGAAATATTGAGTATTCAATGTTCCCATGTAGATTCCAAGGAATAGTCTGAGTACGACAAGGAATAGACATCATTGGCTGGTTTGGTACTTTCTTGACATTTTGGTTTGGGGTTTTCCTTAGGTAATGCACTTTAAAGCATAATAGCAAGATTCAGCCATGTTGGCCTTTGATGTACAAAAATTGGACAGCACATATGAAATTCCACAAATTTTCTGTACAGTACAGATATGGTATGGTCAACATACATTGATTTTCTTTCAATGTATGCCTTATGTCTTTGATATCCATCGACCCATAAACCGAAAAAAGAAAGTCCAAAAACCCCAAAAAATATTTTTAAAAACCTTTAAATATTAATTAAATCCCCAAATTTTCAAGGAATGAATTATTCTTTCTGATTTATTGCACTCTCGAGGCTGAAATTCTTCCAAAATTTGGAACAAAATGCATGTTTTCATATCTATGAGATATATACTTCCGTATTAGAACTATACTAGGTTTTTTTATTGCATATTTTTTCCATACAAAATTGTATTTGAATTCATATTTGTATTTGTATTCAAATCTTGCTACTATGCTTTAAAGTGCATTTGATGTAGCATGTCCAGACCCAAAATCCCACATTTGCAAATTTCATTTGATTCCATATGTTGTTGAAGAGAAAAGTAAGTTATGTCATCCAGATTATTGCCTGCAAGCGATTCTTTTGGTTTATTATTATTGCTAATAGTTTTGAATTTTTTACATTTTTTACTGTTGAAATTTCAACACTCTCATTATCACTCTTCATCATGCTCAACATTTGTGAAACATCATCAAAGTTCACAACATGGTGATAAGAACCACCAGTAGAAGTCCACACTTGACTAATCATCCTCTAAAAAGAAACCTTCACTAGAAAAAGATCACAAGGACAAATTAGCAAACATCATGGTAGATAAATCTAAATCACCATTTTGAGGATTCACATCCCCAAACCTTGAAGGCCCCTCTTTGCATTCATCCTTTGAACAAGGAGAAGATTTCTATGAATATATACAATATTGTTTTCCTTTGTTGATCTCTTTGATGAGTTCTAGAAGTTTATCAAGGACCACACTTGGGGGACGACAATTGCTCGCTTCATTGGGTCCTCATCTCACTCCTCCTATTGACAAATGATGTAATTTTGTTGGCCTCTACTCCAAAGGAGTTGTAGAGATAATTGGATGTCTTGGGTTAGTAATGTGAGTTTTGGCAGTTGATTGTCAATCTTGGGACGACATAGATCATGAAGTTTAATACAACCAAGGAGACACTTGTTTTTCCTTTCAAGGGCGACTTGTAGAGATCACCACCTCTTAAACTTATTTATGGGTTTTATTCACCAGTACTAGGTTTAACATTAAACCTACATATCAACCATGAGTTTGTAAGGGGTATGCATCTCGAGCTTTATCAGAGAGATGGTGCTTTCAAATTCACTTCAAGTCATTCCATCAAAGACAAAAAGCTTCAATGCCATCACCAAGCCCACAATTTTATATGAATTTGAGACCTAGGCCCCAACCTTTTTTGCACAAAGTCATCTCACATTGACAAGGACCAAAGTCTCATGCTCCAACACTTTATCTGGGGCAATCAAATCATTCCCTAATATGTTGCATATGTTGAATTTGGAGCATACCCTCTTCATCTCAAGATAACCTTCAAACTCATCATTTATCTTCATAATGTATAGCAAATGGCTAACTCCCTTTCCAACCAAGCAAGATACCCTTCCTTGGCAATATACTATTCTAAGAGACTCTCCTCCCTTGGTCACTGGTGTAACATACCCACTACCTAAAATCAAACTTTTTCGTTGATTTCTCAACAATGAGAATCCCCGAAGCTCGCAGCAGCGAACTGCCAAACCCAATCCGTAGGTCCTTATTTCCCTGTCACGGCCTCTTCTTCACGCGCCTGTGACATTTCCCCGATGATAATTTCGGGTTTTGGGGTTTCGTGATTCCTGCTGACAAGAGTTCCTGTCCTCTCGAACTCCCGATCTCCGATTTGCCGATGCGCCCCTTTACGCGCTATCCCTCCTGGCTAAACTCCTGGCCCATATGACCACTATTTCACAAGACCGCAGCCTTATCTCCTTTCGGGGTTTTGGGCTTCCAAAAGCCGATGCGCTCTGACTTCAACTAGCCCTTCGGGCTAGACCTTTGGTCCATGTGACCTTCCCCCATATGACCGCAGCCACATTGCTTATCGGGGTTTTGGACTTTTCAATGCCGAAATGCATTTGTCCTCAGGACTCGCGATCCTCCGATTCCTGATATGACATCAGTTAACAACCCATTTTCTCCTTTAGCACGATCAACGGCTATGATCGCCCATGAAACCAACAGTCCCTGATTTCTATCGGGACTTCGGGGTTTCAAATGCCTAAATACATTTGTTCTCGGGACTGCTGATCTCTCGAATCCCGATTCTCCGCTATGCTGACAGCTGGCCCCCACGATGGAGCTTTCCCTTCCTTGTCGAAATTTCAGACTTCGCGATTCCGAATTGCAAGGACTTCTTGTCCACGGGATTCCCGATTTCCCGACTCCCGAAATGTCGATGGACGACTTTCTTTTCGGGAAATCTCCTGAATGCTCTAATCTCCTCCACGCGTCCTCCTCAAGATGGACGGTCCTGATCGTCTCTCGCGATTTCGTGAATTCTGATGCTCCAGAAGTCTTGTCCTCAGGACTCGCGAAATGTCGAACCCCGATGCACCTATTGACTTTTCTATCGGGACTTCCCCGATGGTCTGGATCTCCGCCACGTGTCCCAGCTGATAGACGGCCTTGATCCAATCTCGTGATTTCGGAGTTTTTGGTACCCCGATGACAGAAATTCTCTGTCAACTCAAAACCCCGATAGCCGATATACCGACGGGCTCTCGATTTCCGCCACGTGTCTGCACAAACGGACGGTCCAGACCATTTCGTTGTTTCGGGACTCGAAATGCCCCGACTTTCTCGACCTCGAGAATTCCGATACCCCGAGTATCGATATCCCGATGTGTCAACCCTCTCGTCGGGATTTTATCCCTACTGTTCATGAAGGTTTAACCCTCATGCATCTCTTAACGGATCCAACGGTTGTCGGGTTTTTCTAGCTAAGATCTAACGGCTCAGATCTGTCCCACCTCGCGCATTCTTCCACTACTTCGTGGATGTGGAAAGATCAACGGTCCAAATGTTCTCATGGACCTTGGGGGTCTACGATCCCGATTTCCTTGCTATTCACGAAGATAGAGGAAAAAGGGGCAAGGTAGGTAACGCCCTTGTTTCTTTTGTCAATCTAACGGTTGTGAATGACCCTGGGTCTTCCGACGGGATCTCATCCGTCGATTCGTTGCTTATCCCTACGCTGCAACCTTGAAATTTTAAGAGGGGCATTCCTCCTCGTACAGGGTTATTAAGACTTGCCCATTCAAGTCCTTTTTCCAGGTTCTTAGTAAACCTTCCCAAGGAGGGAATCTCTGTGAAGAGATCTATTCCGAGGCATCCCTGGAGACAGATAAGGGGAAACAACTTCCCGAGAACGGGCTAGAAGTCTGACTTGGTTCAACTTAAGCATAATTAAATTCATTTATCAACATAAGCCATCCGTAGTTTTTCTGTTATAAGCATATACAACTACTGGTACTGATCAAACATCGTACAGTCATTCTTATAATGAAAACATTCACAGTTCCACAGCTTATGAGCATAGTTATCAAAATACACATATTTCAAAGTGCCAGAGGCAGAACACTTATCAGAAATAACACCAGGGTTAAGTAATTGCTGAGAGGGGTGCTCGTTTCCACCCAACCATAGGCGTAGCGACTCCCAGCGGATTTACCACTAGCCACCCCCGAGCTGAGAACACGATGCTGTGAGACTGCGTCTCTCTGTCTGCCAGTGACCAGGAGCGAAGGTTGCAATCCTTCCTCTCTGCTATCACTCTGCGTAATGCCAGAGTTCCNCCCCAATCGCTTCTACCTTACGCCTTATCCTCTTGCAAGGTTGCGTGTGGTGCGATTATCCTCGCGTCTGGGCAGGCCTGACGGCTCTACGGATGGGCGGTTCACCATCCCATCCCTCATTAATCCATCCGCCTACCAGCCTGCGAGACATTAAATTCGGGGCCAACGAGCCGCTTTTGGTTCTCCGAGCCAGTGGAGTCCAAATACGGTGTTAATTCTCGGTGGAAGTTAACGCCACCTTTCCAGGTGCCTTCCACCACCATCGTGGTCTCTTTTTCAGCACATCGCCTCTCAGCAGTCCTGCAATATAAATTCATAATGTTATTTACATTCATCGACCTTCTTCATAAGGTCCATTCACATCATACATTCACATTTTCATCATGCTTTAACATGGTAATTCCTATATTAGGATTAATTACAAATTTGGGGGAAACAGGGTGTTACAACTGGAGACGTCAACCTTGCTAAGGTCCAAGCATTTCTTGCCAGGGGGGGTATCTTAATCCACTACTTGATTTCTTTTGACGCTCCTACCCACCTCTTTCCCATCAAGGTGGAAATCACTACAACGATCAAGGATAATTATGGGAGTTTCACACAAATAATTTAAACTTAATTGTTTGGTCCTTGCAATCCCAAGTTGGCCTTTATGCCAAGCACATCCTCCAAATCACTGACAAGCTTATTCTTCAATTGCACTACCTACAATTTCATCTACCCCATCGGTTTCATTTCCCTCTTGGCCAATTGCGTGTGGGCTAGCACGAATTGAGAGTTGAAACAGATCATCATCTTCACAAAGCGAAACAAATCTACGAGCTTTGTTCTTTAGGTAAGGTTGAGAAAAACAAATATTTTATCTATAAGTGCCCTATCTACTACAAGATTAGAGGGGGATTTTACCACCTCTAAAGGGATTCAAATCAGTGCTTATCGACCTTCTTGGGACACAAATAAATAGTGTTTGGCCTTATAGATTAGGGATGCATGTTCTCTCAAGTGGTGGTTACTCCAAGGCCTATCTATACCAGAGATCCACACATTGCTTCCTCTTTTCCTGTAGTCTCAAGGAGAGGGAGGACAAAGCATCTTGTTGAACTTGGTAGGGTACTACTAAAGTTGTCCAACTTTGTTCTATTATCTACAACATCCAATGTTCGTATCAAATCAATTTGGAGGCTTATAGGAGGATTAGAGCAGCTTGAGAGAAAAATCCATGATCTCAACGATGCATTGCTAGTTTCTTCTTCTCTAATGGGGATTCATTGGCCTTGGGTGTTGGGACAAATCTCCCTTTTGCCTCTGCCCTAGGGTCCTAGATGTCCAAGCCACTATCTTGATGAAATTATCCTTTATATGTATATAACCTTTATAGCCTTTATATGTCCTACATATAACCTTTATATGTATATTTATGTTCATACCATTGCTTTCCCCTTAAAAATGCTTTGTCCTCAAAGCATACTTTATGGAAGACTTATCTCTTGCTCTAGCTTGTAATTATTGTCTCATGCTTCTTCATTATTGAATTAGTAATCTTTGAGGACCTGAGATGATAGGATCTTCTAAGCGCTGAGTAGAACTGTCGAATTGTAAAGGAGTCTGCCCATCCTAATTCAATCTTCTGCGGATTTGGGTTTTTATAGGGTTCTTGGAAAGAACTTGATGCATTTCTACTCCCAGGATCGCTTCTATTTTGACCCTCACTTGTAGTGGAAGTAATATTCTTTGACATAGCGGTTATTTGTTTCTGTTGATACGTTGAGTGGCTGAAGTATGGACTTTTGTGATTAGGATGTCGATAAGGCATCCTTGCAACTTGATCTTTATTTCTTATACTTGCATCTTTTTCTTGATTAACTTTTGAAATTGAGTCTTCTTAATATCTCTGGCTTGTTTGTACCTCGACATTTGAAAACTTCTTTACATCAGTTGGATTTGCCTCCTTTTTAGTTGTAAGGTTGATTGGGTCTGTCATTGTTTCCTTATCGACTAATGATGTTTTCCGATCTTGCTTTTCTTGTAAAATCTTCTTATCATGCTTCAACTTTTTAATCTGCGTTAATAAATCTTGATTATGTCGTCTTAATCGTAAAAGTTCTTCCTTATTTTTTGACCTATTGTCTTTTTCTGATTCTAGATTCTCCTTTCTTTCGTTCTTTAAGATTTTAATTTGTTCAAGTAACTTCTGGTTAAGGTTCCTTAGGCAGGAGATTTCTTCCTCATTTTCGGTTGATTTCTCCTTGAGACCTCGATTTTCTTGTTCTAAATTTGTATTTCATTGCTTCTTGTCTTTTGACTTCTTGATTTTAACTAGTAAATTTTGATTATGATTTTTTAATCGTAATATTTCGTCATCTCGTTCTAGTAAGTCTTGGTCCATTTTTTGTCGTTCGGTCTTTAGTTCTTCATTTTGTGCAATGAGTTCCCGAATACACTCTTTGAAGTAATGATTATCTTTCTTTGTTAACCCCTTAAAATATTTTTCCTTCTCAATTTCAAACTGTAATTTTTTATTGCTCGCTTTATAATGTCCTAGTTCTCCTTCCAATATTCGTGATTGTATTTCTAAATGATTTTGATATCCTTCCATAATAAATGATTTTTAAATGTTTCTTCAATCCTCTTAGAAAAATTCAGTTTTCCTCATACTCCTTTCACTTTATAAATAAATATCTTATATAAAATACCCTTTTTAATAGCTTTTTCACCTTATAATTACACCTTAATAATAAAGTATAAATGTATTTTTCCTTTTAATAATTGTATAAAAAGTGCTTTCTCTTTAATATTTGAAATATCCTTTTGGTTCACTTTTTTTCAAAAGTAATTTTAGTTTTTCATCAAATAATATATATTTGATTTCTTTATATCTCCATAAATAATCCAATATAATCCTTCTTTACTTTTTTTTTTGTCTTTTTGTGGATATCTCTAATTCCACAATTTAAATAAACAAATGAAGCTTACCTTGCAACTTTCCAATATAACTCTTTTAATAATCTTTTCATAAAGTTGAACTTAAGGAATGGAAATAAAAAGAGTTAATATACTTCCACCGTATGCTTTTTGTTTTTTTCCTTTGTATCTTTTTTTCTTCGAATTGCCTACTTCTTGCTTCACTTTTAATAATTTCTTGTCCCCACGTTTTTTTGGATATTGACTTTTTTATTTTTTTAATATTGTATATTACCTTCAATGGTATCTTCAATAATCTTTTAATATCCCTTTTGTTTTGATTTTTGGAATAAAGGAATTATTTTAAAGATTTTGAAAGGTTATATATATATATATATATCTTTCTTCTAAATTGACGCCTATCTCCCACAAGGCTTCAACTCAACTTATAATAAGCTTATTAATATGGTTTTTTTTTTACTTGAACATTTATTAATCGCTTTTGTGTAGTAGTCTTCGAAGGATATGTTAAACAATTTTAATCCCCTAATAATTAATTAGAGGTCGCGACCTGTGTCAAGGGTCACGTCTTGCTTTTCACAATGGCTATAGCAGAGTTCGATCTGTGATGGACCCTTGGGAATAATTCGAATCTACTATAACCCAGATCATTGATACTTGGAAAGGCGCAACTTCTAAGGAATAACTTCTGAAATTTTTTATTTTTGTCTTCCAAGGTCGGTCGGCTGCAGAGTGGGCCTAATGGTTAAGAACATGTGTTTCCTCTCAAGAATTCACAAGTTCAAATCCAGAGGGGGGTAGGGTATGTATACCTTCGTAGACTTTACCTGTCAAATCGTTGGGCGGAGGGCAGTCCCTTGTCCCACAAACAAGGGGGTCTCATACACCAATTTGGTGTGTTGTCTTGGTCGTGACCTTAAAAATAGATTATATTATTGACTTGTTCAACGTTTTTGGCTTTCTCCAAATCTAAATAATATGCAAAATAATTAAGACAATGGAGAAGACTAGTAGAATCTAGAGTGGGCTAGATGCCTCTGAGACAAACAATGGTATTATCTCTATAGGCCACCGTACCCACTATTTCAACGATTACTTGGTCCGTTAATGAAAGATGATTGTTAGTTATAGCTTGGATTGGCGAATAAGGCTCGATTTTGACCAACTATTCCGGATCTGTTGCTGTTACAGAACAAATAGGTGATTCTAGCGAGTCCACTTCCAGCCTTTGTTTTGGTATATGTTACACTGTTGTACAACTCGACTTTGGTGTCTCCACTATTTGGTCTCTCTGCGTTTTCCTTGATTCACCTCGTCAAATAAAATCTTTACTCTTGAATGACTCTTGTAGGTGAACGATAATGTCTCTTAATTATTTGAGGATAAATATTTCCTTCAAATTTGTAACGAAAATAATTTTATTTTATTTTTCAGATTATTATTCTTTTGATTTCTAACTTTCTTTATTTGCAGCAGAATACTTTTCTTTTATGAAATTTATGAGCTTAAATGGCCAAAGGCCGATATGTGGTCAAAGACCTTGAAGAACCAGAGAAACTCTGAAAATGTGGGTTGGTCAAAAACTAAATTAGACAAAGTCTGAATGGAGAGTGGCCAACAGTCGGGATCAGACTTGCTCTGATACCAAATGAGATGAACAAAGTTCGCTCACACAAGAATTATCCAAAATACTTGGAATATAACATAATAATCCATGTAGGAATAATGTATAAAATATGAATAGATAAGATGATATACAATTGAGAATGAGGGCTCGTTTATATACCCACGTAGGGGTGCCCTTAACCAATAGTCATGTCATTTGAGACATGTCCTTTCATTAATAATAGTTATTATTTATTAATTAATTATTATGTTATGAATATCTATTTATATGTATATTTATGTTCATAACACCTTTCCTGTAGTCTCAAGGAGAGGGAGGACAAAGCATCTTGTTGATACTTGGTAGGGTACTACTAAAGTTGTCCAACTTTGTTCTATTATCTACAACATCCAATGTTCGTATCAAATCAATTTGGAGGCTTATAGGAGGATTAGAGCAGCTTGAGAGAAAAATCCATGATCTCAATGACGCATTACTAGTTTCTTCTTCTCTAATGGGGATTCATTGGCCTTGAGTGTTGGAACAAATCTCCCTTTTGCCTCTGCCCTAGGGTCCTAGATGTCCAAGCCACTATCTTGATGAAATTATCCCACATGCATCGGGCACAAACATACTCATTATTGATTCAAATGATGAGTAGGGCATGCTCCCTCCTCTCTTGGCTATTGTTTTACTTCCATTTGAGGATGGTTGTTGCATCATCATTTTTCTCCGTACTCGCTTTGGTTCTCCCCCCCTCACCACGAGATAACCTTCTTGTAGGCCTAGGGTTTTTATATGTTGTTTCATTTACAATTATTGGATCACAAGTGTTTCATTTCACTTTAATTACTTTATTTCCCATCACTACGAGTGCATCTTGTCCCCCCGCCCCCCATTTTTTATGTATGGGCTTCCCTTGGTTGTTCGAATCTCTAGTCAATTTGACCTATTTGGTCTTCAGTGTACATCACTATAAATTTCATTTGAGTTCATTTATGTTCAGATTATGATTAAACATATGTGCTCTAATATCTCTCAATGATTGATACACTGGCAACCTTATAATAAAATTGAATTGCTAATGATTGCAACTCACTGGCATCAGATCCATATTATGACCACAATAGATTGCTCCAATCAAGCCCCCTCTAATAGCAAGTGCTTGAGCATTTCCATATGCCCTAATGACATTAGTTTACATGTTAAACCAATTACAAAGCAATAAGTTCTAAGTCAATGAGGATGTAGATATTCTCAAGATATTGCCTACCGATTTGGAATTTTCAATTGTAGATTTGTGTCTTTTCTTGTGATTTGAGACCCTAATTTGCAGACTTTTCGAGTTCATTCAGTGAAGTTGTTGTAGAGAGATCCCCTTTGAACTAGCGCACACTAGTTTCAAAGTGAGTGTTAGTGACAAGGACAACAAATCGATATGTATTCAAACCCCCTTTGGACTAATTTTCCCATGGTACAATTCTGAGTGATAACACTACTCATTGTACTTTATTACATATATACATAATGCAATATAAAGTGTAAAGATTGTACATGAGGAAAATACTCATGTACTTGTGCTAGTGTGATTATATATTCTTGTGTTCATTGCTTCACACATTTTAGTTGTGACAAGTGCATCCCATATTGGAAGGGAAAGACTTGAAAGAGAGTAAGAGGAAGTGTTGCAACAAAGGAGCAAGCCTCCTCTACCAAAATTTTAAAAAAATCAACCGCCAACAATTGTTGAAGAATCTTTAAAGAGATGAGAGATTGGTCTGTGAGGAAATTATTTGACAATAGAGGGAGAGATGAATGTGATGGTAGGCCTTCCCATTGCATTTATGCTTTTCATATTCAATGTCATGTTGTTTGATTAATATATTGGTAGGACATGGTTCAAGCAATCAATGAAGCTCCTAGAGCCTACAAGGCCCTTAATTTCATGAAAGTATGCACCACCATTCTAAATTGGGAGAAATATACAGTTGATAGGTCATTGGATCAAATCCATTCCAATTGATGTATGACTTGGGTCTCCAAAATTTTGGATAGATGGACTAACACGACCAACAAGCACCAACGAACTCAATAATCATGTCTACTTCAAGGCTGTATTTCTTGAGATCAATTTATGCTCTAGACCAAGAGAAGGACAAATGGATTGTTGATAGATTTACCAAAGAAATTGAGTATGTGGGAGAGGACAATGACATGCAAGTCTTCACTGACAATGCACAAGCAAGCAAATCAATTGGAGTTATCATTGAGAGCAAGCATGCCCATTTTTGGGATCCCCATTATGGCCCAATAAGCCCCATGGATGAAGGAGCTTTGTGAAATAACGAAAGATATTCAAGCTTTTATTACAAACCACCAACATGCACAAGCTTGGCATAGAAACCATGCAAGGCTACAACTACAAAAAAAGCCTAAAAAAACATCAATTTCTAGAAAGTACACATTGCCCTTTTAAAGATGGAGAAACATACAATTGAGGAACAAGTTCATTCCAATAGGAATATGACTTGGGTGCCTATAATTTTGGATGGTTTGACTAATACAATCAACAAGCCATTGATGAACTAGATAGTCATGCCTATTTCATGATCATATTTCTTGGGAGAAACTGATGCTTATGGGCAAGGGAAAAACAATAGATGGATCGGTAACCAACACAATTGAGTACATTGATAACAAAATTTCCATGTAAGTCACTTGTGTGCAAATCAAATGGAGTGATCATTGAGAGTAGGTATGAACATATTTTTTGGACCACATGTACTCATGGTTTGATTCTCGCTTTAAAAGCAAGCGATAACAATTCCCATGGATGACAGAGTTGTGTAAAACAACGAAAGATATTCAAGCTTTCATCATAAACCACCAAAATGCACTAGCCATGCATTGGAACTTTGCAAGGCTCAAAGTAATGAAGATTTCAAAAACTATATGTTCCACTCGTAATGTCATGTTGTAAAGATTAAATGAGGTTAAAGACATGCAAATATGAAGAATATGAAAATTTTATCCTACTAACTAAAGTCGTTCAAAGTTGAATCTAAAGACATGAGTGATCATAAAAATTGAATTCTCAAACATTCAAAAATTCATCATAAATCAAAGTAATAGGATAATTTTTGTCTATCATTAATCAAAGTTGCTTAATTAGTACACGAAGTGAAGAATTGCAAATCATCATGTTGAACGAAAGTCCCTAAGGGGGTTCAATCATCACTTGAAAAAATTATTCCACACTACTCCTGGAGATTACAAGAACTATGCAGTAGAGTGCTAAACATTTAATCTATGAAAATACAAGTATGTTGCTTAGAGACTTCATCATGAAAGTAAGGAAGGAGAAACAATGGTGGAAAGACGAATAAAACCTAAGAAAACTACTAACTTGATTCTTCTGTTAATGTTTATGCTTCATGAAGGTTTTCAAGGTTTTACCCATTCTATCAACATCTAAAAATATTAGTAACTTATTTAAAACTAGCAACCCTCGTCCAATTATAGCAACAATATCTATTTTTGAAAATGTACACAATGCGTTTTTTAAAAATAGGAGACTTTTTTAAAAATAGGAGACTAAATAGTAGCAACTTTGAAAGAAATACGAATGATGTTTTCTCAACAAAAGCAGCCTACGTGCACTAAATATGGCACATGAAAGGGAGCACTCTCCTTGGCTAAAATTGTTGATACTGAGAGGGGGGTGAATCAGTATCAAGTACAATTTAAAACCTTTTTAAACTTATACTTAAGCCCTTCAACTATATCCAATGAGAAATGAACAATAGTATAAGAGTTACACCAATACACCACAATACACCATGCACAATATATGAGAAATAATCAATAGTTATTGTTCAAGGGAAGTAATGACTTCCAAAGGTAGCTACAACTTCCAA
>ML777591.1:359627-376336 GCA_009831015.1 Picea engelmannii | reverse complement strand
TCTTTAGGGCCTACATGTACAATTCACTTTGTCATCTTCAAAAATTCATTTCTCCTCAACCATGAGGATCCACGTGACGTGCCACATACCACCAGAAACAACATGATGTATACTATCCATCCATGGGTGTTGTATCTGCATGTACATTTTCCTTCATGTCCAAATACCTTCATCAATCTTGCGGTCCAAAACCCATGACTAGGGTTGTTGACATCAATGACAACAACCAATCTTCCAACAAAAATAACAAACTATTTCTAATAGTATTAGTAATGGAAACACTCCAAAGGAAGCACACTTCTCCAACTATTAATTCATAGAATTTAGCAATAAAACAGTGCTAAGTTGGCCACAATAAAAATTGTTAAGTTTATCACAAACAATGTCACCAAATATATCAACCATGATAGCCTCACCTTCTACTACATCAACTCATATTCATATGTTTTAAGACCCAAGGACCAATACAATCATTAAATTATTCCCCTAACTATTGCATTGATGTCTCCAATCAACTTCCCAAAAATGATGACATAAATCGGTCCTAAAACTACTTTGCTTGTTGAAAAAGCAACTTCCATTAATTGTTGATTGGGAGACTGAGAATATCTTGAATCATTGCTCATCCACATGCCCAATACATGTATAAAACTTCGCATCTTTACCACTGCTAGTCAACTTCCCCATATACTGGCACTTTTTTGGAATCTATATCATAGATCCCTTCCCTGCTTCATCACACCTGGTACATTCCAATCCCATGGCTTCCATAATTGACAATGGCATGATGTTGTTGGTGGCAACATTCTCCACCATGTAATTATGCAAGACAAGATCCTCAATTTTTGCAGTGATGAAAATGATGGGGCCTTCGTAGCAACCCTTCAAGAGGAGGGTCCAAACTTATGCTAATTATTGGTATTAGACGCCTCCACCCAGGAGCTACCTTGTTCCTCCATATTCAACAACCAAAGTAAGTTTTATCATTGTCGAGGAATCTTTTCCACCTCTAAGAGGGATAATGTAATTTGCACCTTGGGTTTTCATCAATACTAAATGTCATATGCCGCAATACAACTGTGTTGGCTAGACTTCTTCGTAGGTCAACTACATTTTAGGTCGCCAACGATTACTTTTGACTCGAAGCTTGAGCACTTGAGTATTCCTCATACTTCTATTGGAAAGAATTGTTTGGGCTTACTTTACCCTTAGAGGAATTATAGACCACAAGATTCTTGGTTTTAATTTGTTAGCTTGGGCCCTGGTTTGCACTAAATTCTCTTGACAGTCCGCCTCCACGTCACAAAAACTCTCTTCTTGAAATAAGTCTCCTTCATACATGGGCATCATCCAATCATCCCATTCAGCAAAGTCTAGAGATTAATCGGATGGCCCTTCATCCTCAAAGCTTTGTGGTATCCTTTGGCAGGGTTTCAACAACCTAATATTCATCCAACACTGTCGCAATAGTCTAGGCAATAGGTGGTGTTCAATTTCATGGACCAAGTGTTTCAGGGTTTCATCAACCTAATATTCATTTTGTTTGTATTTTCAAGGGCTTCTCTGGTCCAGAGTGCTCTTATTGCCTCTAGTCCTTGTTGCAGTCGAGGTCTCGACTCTTCATTTCTTCTCAAGCAAAGCACTTCATTTGGAGTTTCCTAATAGTCATGTTCGATTGGTTCAATTCGATTGCATGATGGTTATAAGATTTTTCACCCATGCATCGATATTTCGCACATGCAGTGGATGCCCTTGGAACATTCCTCTACCCATGCCTCTATTCCCCACAACTCTAGTTGACATGCAAGGGGGCATGATTTGATAGAGAGAGGGTCGACATTTGCATCTAAACTCTTCTCAAAATAATATCAATGTCAACATTGCTCTTGAGCATGTCTTCTTCCATTTCTTGAGTTGTCTTCATAGCACATACCAAAGTGTTAATACAACAGCTTCCAAGGCTTGGTTACTGCTTTTGTACCATAGGTCAATAATAACCATCAACAAGTTCAACTGACTCTGCTTCTATTGCCAACAATAGACCCAACCTCTGTTGTGTTAAGATGACAATGCACAGTCTATGGGCTTGCTTCCAAGTAGAATGAATAGGGCTACTAGCTTTCTATGCAATGTTTGGATAACCAATGAACTCAACTCAATGGTCCTTTGGATGCAATTACTAGATGCATGTAATCGAACTTCAACTCAAGCTTTAGTACAAGTAATGTGCATCTCCATATGTATGTGTTCTTTCCAATCAATGTAAGGACGTGAATGAAGGCAAAATGCATCGACCAGAGTAGCCATGAGTTGTCAATCCAATAGTCAATACTATATCATGCTCCATTACCTAATGCTTCCTTGATGAAAATTAAATCCAACATTACTATAACTATGTGAACATTCTAATACAAGACATTTTGCAATGAATATGTGGATAGCTACAATGATTATAGAAGGAGTATTCCAACCACTAAATGCCAAATGATTTAACTGTAAGGGAGTAACTAAGACTGCCTTTGATTAATTAAATTACCTCAACTCTCAACCCAACATACAACCCAAAGAGATGATCGTATTGCTTGAATGGAATTTGTACGGCCTGTAGAATGGTGCATATGGCCTCCAAACACTCAGAAACGTTGTGTACGACTTGTGGAGGTTTCAACTGCTTGTTGGGCAGTGTATGGTCTCTGTAATGTTTAAAAGCAACAATTAAAAATTTAGAAAACAAAAGGATGGCATGTGGTAGCCATGGCAAGCAACAATGACGTTTTTTCCCTTCTCCAACAGCCAATTAAACAAGAAAAACCGAAATCAGAAACTCTCTACAATAGTGCAACAATGATACTATCTAAGCCATTGATCTTGAATCTCAGAGATAAACCAACAATGTAGATTCCAGAGTTGTAGGGATTCTTCCATGGCCAAGAGGAATGAAAACATGAAGCAAAACTCAAAACATTTCCATTAAATGAATCTGCACACCATTAAAATTACCAAGCAACCATTGGAATACAGAGTAATAATAGGAAAACAACTTTCTAAGTGAAGCTAAATACAATGGGAAACTCCCCATTTTAACCATAAATTCAACTACATACGACATATTAAGCATAGCCAAGAATAATAATAACTCATTCACAGTATTTTCTCCTTACCATTTTTAATTGTCACCATTAACACACTCAGAGCAGCACATTAAACAAAATAAGAGAAACATTTCACACACAAGAATTACTCCACCACCACAGAGAAATCCACACACAAAGACATTGTATTTCTCCTAGAAACCCAAACGGGGAAAACCAACTTCAAATGGTTACAATGAAGCTCATGGCTCTATGTGCATCCTCCTCTCTTTTGCAAGCAATCAACCGAGTTGGGGTTTGGGAAGGCCAACAAACTTTAATTCACATTACTTTGTCTTTTCACTCCTATTTTCATTTTATATTTTATTTAATTCTTAGTTTCCTATCTTTTGTCTCACTTACTTTTACATTTGCATTGTCTTTTATATTTTATACAACCTCATTAATTGTCGAGTTGCACTTAGGTACTGAGTGTTACAACCATTCACTTGTTTGGATCCATTTTGAATCACACCACCTCATTAAGAGGCTTTTTGGTCTCAAAAAACTTAAAGGAAGTCAATCTAGATCAATGTGCCTGCTCTCTGCTTCTTTGGAACAAGGTTCTAACTCTGTCCCTAGTTCTACCTCGTAGCTCTAGCTACTAGCCCTGGTTCTGGTTATGAATTTGGCTCTAGTTCCTAGCTCACATGTTCCCACATTCCAGAAGCCTACTCACTAGCTCTCAACTCTAAGCAATCTTCAAATCCGAACTCTTTATCAAAATTCATTCCCGTCTTCAGTGTGCAAGTCTCTTGCATTCTCAAACTTGGAGATGGTCTATCTCAACACTCAATGAAGCCAAGTTGAACTCTAGCCTATCTTTGTTCAATGAGAACTTGGCAACTATGCCATCACGTAGCAATTCCACAAGAGGACGTGTCGATTGCTTTCTTCTACTAGGACCAATTGCTTCCCAACATGGAAACATTTCTCTCTTGCCGCACCTGCTTACCAACACTTTGTCCCTACAACAATGTCGCTTGAATGGCCTCCTTGGGCTATTATGCCACGAAATTATGCCCAAAACATTTGATTGATCCTACACATGTATGGTTGTAGCGTCAATCGACTACAGTATTGAGGGTGAAAGATCCTACACAAGGGCTCCCTTACTAGGAAAATGGCCCACATAGAAATACAAAAAACTTAAGACAACACATGCAAACCCTAACAACTCTTGGTCTATTGTACAACCCCTGATTATTCACATTTTCCGAGATGTACACGCCTTTCCTTAAGCAAACTCGTGCATGGGTGTTTGTCTCCACTAAAACCCACGTACACGCACACAAAGACTGTACGGCGCGACCCTGCTATTGTGGCTCCAATCTGCTGGAACTCCTTACAACTGACCTTGTTCTCCCTCCTCACTGAACTATATTGATCTCTAGATGAAATTCCTCCACCTATCCAAGATCTCCTTAAGCAAAAGTCCTTATCTGCTCTTTGTGTCAAAACAACCACCCTTCCTTCTTTACCCTAGCCTTGCTTTTATAATCTTGAGTTATGACCTAACCCTAATCTCCAAAGTGATTGACAGCTAAGATTAAATCTCACCTCACTTGAGATCAATGGCTAAGATTTAATTCACTAATGTTAATAAATTTATCATTTCATTAAATAAACACAACTAATTAATAAAAGCACTTTACTTTAATAATTCCTTTAATTAAAGTAAAGTATCAAAGTAGAAGGCTTTGGATGACTTCCACACGTTTGGACACTTAGACCTGTGCGCAAGTACCTGTCCAATGCTACAAACATCAACAAGTCGACATCAAAAATCAGAATGACGTTTATATTGAGATGTTATAAAACAATAAATCACGAGAAGTATCAAAAGACAAAGGTTCTAAAACAAGACACAACATGCAAGTGTGCCTTATCATCATCCTAATTATAAAATTATTGTATTACTGAACGAACTAACCAAAGACGAAATCGATATGAGAAACTAAGTGAAGATCCTATTATATTGAAGAGAAGCTTGGGTGTGGAATCTTATCATTCCGCAAATCACAGAAGTCGTCGCCACGCAGCTATGCAAAAAATTGAATTAGGGTGGTCTAACCCATTCACAATTAGACAAATCCACTCAACGCTTCATAACTCATATCGTCTCATATCGTCAACCATCATAGCTTCAACAACATAAAATAATGAGAAGGCATTACAAACCAGAACAAAGACATCAAGCTTTTCCATAAAATGCTTTGAGGACAAATCAACTTGAATGAATAGGCAATCTAATGAACATAAATATATAAAACCATCAAATAAATAACAATAATAATAATAATAAATGAAGTGACCCACCCTAGGGACATGACCTAAGCAAAGGGAATTACCCATCAACCATCATGATTAGTCAATGCATATAAGTTTATTGTCTAATGGCAATATATCATTCAAACATATCTTACTCATTATATATATTATTGGTCCTATATGGATTTCAACCTATTGTCCTTATGTTGGATATTCCTCAATAAATGAACTAATGTTAATTTCAACCTACTATTATGTATTTGATTTCACACTATGACCAGATGGTCTTATTGCCTATGGATCTATTATGCTGTTTTTAATATCCTAACATGCCACCACGAGGGTATTGGAAACTCCAATTGCGTTGAAGGAGGAGCCGACTATTGATCACAACCCTACCTGTTATTACCTTTGTGGCAATGGGCGTCAAGGCACTAAGGTTCAATTTATTTTGGCCATACTTATCTAGTGAAAGATGGAGTAATGCAAGAGATGTGTACTTAATGGACAGTGATTACTATGTGGCACTAACCTCTAAAGAAGGGTCTCTAATAGTAGATATGAGCTGGAGATATAGCTTTCCCAGCATGCATGAGGATCAAATTCCTTTCGTTGCTTGTGTAGGATTTGCACAAATTAAAAGCTATAATCATTTGCTTTTCTATTGTGCTCATTTTTTAGGTGAAGAAATCTAATTCCTAATAGTAGTATCAGAGATAGATTTGTCATTTTCCAGGACATACAAAATGCATGGAGAATATGGAACAAGTTATGGCACCAGTTCATGAGTTGCAAGAAATGGAAACTTAAAAGGGGCAAATTATTGGATAGCTCTGTAGACAAAGACTGGAGCCTCTCCTTGAAGTTTATTGAAGAACAAGATGCGTAGGAAATCTCCACCCCGAAAATGCACCATGCCAAGTACAATAAGATCCTGGATATTATGGTAGAGTACAACAATTACAACAAGGGCATGACTGAGATCTGTGGATATGTATTTTTCTTCTGTTGATAATGAGAACTGCAATAAGGTTAATGTGGGTCATTCATCACTGTCTGATACCCTTTTTAGCAAACAAAGTTCTGAACCTTTTGCTTTTGGATCCTTTTTATCCCCACCTATAGATTTCCCACAGTAATAATCATATTATCAAAAGGACCAAATGTATGTGGGTCAAAAAGTCTTAATTTTGCAATGAAAGCTTTGGTGTTAACAATTTTATGACAAAAAAATACCAAGAGTGGTGTACATAGTAAAGTTTGGAATAATGCAGTACTAGAACCATAAGACGGAGACCAATGTGGCACAATTAATGGATATGCTTTAAAGGTATCGTAAGACTCAATTTATTTCTGGTTTAACACCTCACATGAAAGATGTTAGTGTAGTTACTTTGTTGGATACAATGGAGAAGTTTGCATCAACCACCTTGAAAGCAGAGTCCACCAAGCAATAGAAATGAACAACCTTACACCAAACCATTCATCAAGGAAAAAAGACTTGTGGAAGGTAAAAAAAAGCCACCAACTTGTAAGAAACCTCCCATCCAAATAAGAAGAGTCCTAAAATCATGAAGATATTTAGGAGAGCAGTTGGTGATGGAGTGTACTGTTAAGACACTCTGTTATGTGAAGTCACTGGTTTGAAACCCTAGACTTACCTTGTGTGCCATGTGAGGTGGCGCATTGGCATACCTGGAGGTTATAGTGGTAGCAATCGGATAACACAATGACATGTCACGTGAGTATATGCCCGACTAGTTGTTGATTCCACCAATCACAAAAAAAAGGTAATCAAGTTCAGAGATAGAAAAGAAGGGTGGTTATGGTTTGTAAACAAAAGGCAACCATAAAAGAAATTCCCCAAATGAGTGATAAGCCTTCTAGCAAGTTTCAATAAGAACTATTTTTCGTCAGAGCCACAATTTGTAACAT
This sequence comes from Picea engelmannii, assembly GCA_009831015.1. Taxonomy (NCBI): domain Eukaryota; kingdom Viridiplantae; phylum Streptophyta; class Pinopsida; order Pinales; family Pinaceae; genus Picea; species Picea engelmannii. The sequence continues at coordinate 368,999 of ML777591.1, read as the reverse complement.
CAAGGCTTGTATTGTGGCAAATTGGATTTAATCAAAAATTATTTTCTAAAAGCTTTGTCAAAGAAGCGCACAAAGAGAATAAGGAGGCTCCATATACATAAGATCCTAGAGGTTGAATTGGCAGGTTACTGCAGTCACAAAAAAATGGGGAGATTAGGTCTTGTGTCACATAGAATGACTATCATGACTTTGATATAATGAACATTCACAGGTATGATGATGTCCTACTATATAAGTTTTGATGTGCCAGTATGATATTCTCCTTCAACCAAGGATATAGTGTATTACTTGCTAACAGTTAAAAGCTACACACTATTTCCTGTGAAGCCATTCACATTATTGTTTTCAATTATTTGTCCAATAGGAAAGCAACAAAATTAAAGGTCAATATTTTGAAGTGCCCCATAAAAGATAGACAAGCACACACAGTACCTCAGAACCAATTTCAATTTTTGTCCCCTTCTCTTTGGCATCTTCTGTACTTTTATCCTTGCTGCTTTCTGCAACACCTCCAGATAATGGTCTGGGAAGAGGCCTTACACTGTCCCAAGGAACATGCTGCAAACAGCAGAGTTGAATAAATTAGAAATCGATATCAAGAGTGCCATCAATTAACCAATTTCCTGAAAATCCAACAGTGAAATCTTGCATGTTCCTGACAATTATTTGAATTGACACTGAGAAGAAATCCAGGCAATCCTTATGCAAAATGGCCACAACAAAGATAAACCTTTAATGCTTTGAGAAACTGAATTAAACTTTTGATAAAAAAAAAAAAAAAAAAAAATCAAACAGTAAACATATATCCAACTACAATGAAACACGAAAGTAAAATTACAAATCAACAGATATGATGAGCTACCATTGTAGCAGTTAACAAAAATTAGTTATTCATTTGAGAAGGTGTGATCTCTATTCATTATACAATGCAATAAGAGCATAACAACTAATTATTCTAAGCATCACAACCAAATTCAAGAAAATCACCCCTTCAATGCAACTTGATCATGTTTAAGATCGCATCAGTTCATAATGGCCTTACTACAAGCACAGATGATCAGCCCTGCCATGTTGGATGACTGGATAAGAAAGAAAGTTTTGAACAGTCTGGACTTTATGCACATATAAAGTAGATTGCCAAGATTTTTCTGGTTAGTGAGATACAGGAATTAAATGCTGCCCTTTTTAGAGATGAAGGGCCTACGTGAGCCCTACCCACAAGCCAAAGGACAAGTTGATGGGACACCATACGTGGAAGAAAATGCATTTTAAAGAGAATGGATTTTCGTCAATAATGACTGCTACAAAACGAGCTATGGATTTCACACCTTCCGGCTTTTTCATGCTAAATGTATCAAAAAACATTCAGTCTGACCAAAAATTTAAAAAACAATATCTATAAAGTCAGAAACACTAAATCAGATATGAAAATTATATTTTATCCAAAACGAAAGATTCAAAATAACTTCCTGTATACATTGTACGTGGTTTCCTTCATTGATTAAACCCTTGTTCTTTTCCCTTTTTATTTGTTGACAGCCTAGGTTCGTGAATCGTCACTTATTCAGAGATGTGCTAGGGACTCCTTGTTTTGCTATTTGTACCAGCCGTACTTGAGTTCAATTATCCTTTCATTGGTCATCTGGGGACATCAATATAATTCTCTCTCTCTCTCTCTCTCTCTCTCTCTCTCTCTCTCTCTCTCTCTCTCTCCTTGTATTACATCTTGCCCTAAAATCTCCTTATAGAGATTATGGGATAATCCCTTTTACTAAAAAGTGTTGGTTGCAATCAAAAATTAAAGATTAGCATGCAAAAGTGCAATCTTTTGTTTAGCTTACAATAAAGTTACAAACTAACTATTTATACATAGAACAGAAATAACTATGTTATTCTTAACCTTCAAATAATCTTGGTGTAAGAATCAAGATACAACAAATATTCACTTGAACCTTATAATAGTATGAATGCAGCTTACATGAACTAGTAGCTACGCTATCTACTGCACTATCAATATGTTGCATGCCGTAAATATTCTTCCCTATTTAAGAAGCAGTGTATTCCTTTGCTTTTGCCATGAGATTTGGAAAACTTCTATACACCGCAGACAAGTACCCTTTTGTTTGGTACAGATACTAATTGGAGGCCACAATCAAATAGACATAGGTCACAATGTCTTAATCCGTGCCTTCTCAATTTCATGCTCTAGAGTTGTCCTCAACCATCATGCTCTGAAAATCTATAATGATGTTTGTGTTGATATTTTACTTATACAGCTACCAGTTATGGTTCTTTATTATTACAATCATCTAGCATATTAGCTGCATATACAAGATCACTGAAAGAGATACAATCACAGAAACAAGAGAGCCACAAAGATTATCCTGCTAAACCCTCTAGGGGGAGAAAACCCAGCAAACTTCCTCAATATAGATTATCCAACCAAGAACAATACTTCTCTCTCAAGAGAGAACTAACAAAGTAGAAAATCCTCCTCTACTCCTTCACTGGGAAGAGTAGTGCACCACTTAACCTAGAGATACCAAGAGATAGACCAGAAAACCCTCTATGACGTCACCCCCAGTTGCAGCAGCTACTCCTCCAAGACTTGTGCACTTATCCTTCTTGTTGCAGAGCTCATGAGTGAGTGAATCAAGTGAGGTGCTAGCCTCCCTTGTATATAGTGGTCTGGCCTCCCTAAATTAGGTCTGGGCCGACCTGTCACTTTTCCCCAATTAATTTTCATTTAATTGTCAAGGCATAATAGGGCCGACTTTTACAAAGGCACAATAGGGCCGTCTTAATAAATATAATATGATAACATTCTCTAGGGTTTGTCTTGGTCAAATACAATAAGGATATCTTCCGAAGCTACTCAATCTTCAACAGTTTGGTGCTATGATTGGGCATTCCCACTCCTAGATTGGCTTCAACTGTTAATATCTTTGAGCTTTGAAGTATTTCTTAGCACAATGTAGCAAAACTTTGTTACCCATCTTCAAGGCAACAACAACCTAAACCTAACATGAAAACCCAAGAGATAATACACCAATACTTGAAAGCCTGCAAGAGTGCAAATGACTAATTGCCGTAGGTAACTGAACCCTAATTTCAGGTTCTCTGAGACATGATCTTCATGGAAAAAAAGGTTTTTTCAAGAGGAAAAAACCCAAAAACCTACAAAAAATGGAATGCCCCCCTCCAAATCCCTAACCCATGTAGAAATTTCAAGAATTAGGCAATTAATGCAACTTCTGAAATTCCACCTCATTTACTACTTGAGGTTTTCCAGATCTATTTCCAGTGAACTTTCAGCCAACTTTCAGCCTTAATGTTGAATCTGAAACATTAAATTACAGCACCAATATTTCACTTATGTCAAACCCAATTCACTAGGCAGCCCAAGAAAATAAATACCCAACAAGCGTAATTCAATACCACAAAGCTAATACCCTTAAGGCACACTTTTCCAAGCATATAACAGATCTGAAATGTTTTGTCACTGCAGATTATAGCCAATGTTTTAAAAGTCAGAAGGACTCAGAGCCTGCCAAGGGTCAAACTGAACTCAGATCGGAATCAGCTGATGACTCAATTAATGAACCAGTTTATAAATATATGAATATTAAAATTTTAATGAAAAAATATATTTTAAAGATTCCGAACCATTAGAGAAAAAATATGAAGTCTGCTGATGCATATAGCATGTAAGGATGAATATAGCAAAATAGTACCAAGTGCAATACAGACCTGTTTCCTTGCACGTGGCAATTCAAATATTCAATTCATGTATTAAAACACAAATCATTTGAAGGCCAAACAGCATCTATTTGTTAATTTTTTCACTGGCAAATGCCTGATAAATGTTTTAGCGGCATCTCAGAAATATGTCTCAGCAGCCGCAAGACACAAGTTTTATATGCTGTGAAGAATTAATTGGCAGCTCAAAACTCCACAAGATTGCAGACATCACCACAGCAGACCCGCATTAACAGCAGGTAAATCATCACAGTAGACTGCCACACCAAAAACATATGTTCTGGCACCACCCAAACCCTTATTTTGATGTGATAAGGACCTAAAGCACAAGTAAGACCCTAGGGGTACTAAAAGAAGGGCTACCCACTTTCACCACAGGAGCTCCTTCAAACACTTTTGGCCAGCTCTCCTCCGGTATGATTGGGGTACCGTCAGAAACCCTAAGCCTGTTAAAAAATAGTCACAAGGAATGATGGCTAGGATTAGGAGGACAAATCTGATTTATTTTCTATCTTTGAATATAGTTCAGATTTGTTAACAGCAAATTAAAGAAATTGGTTTTATGATTATTTTAGGGGTGGTTGAGAGTAAGACTAGTGCCTAGACTGACTTTGGGCATATGGAGTCAATAGGACAACTTTAGCAAGCCATTTTCTCATGCGATAAGGACAGAATGAGGCTGGAATGAACAAGCTACAGCAATCCTATCTTGCTGTCCACAAATGCAAAAAATTGATTTAAGGAACCCTTGGGTGGAGTGGAAGCCCCCCATTTTGTGAAACACATCCTGCACACTGGAGAAACGTTTTATTGTGCGGTTCGCCGACTTTCACAAAATGGGGGCATAGTGAAACATTTCGCCAAGTGCCCCCCATCCCAAGGGCATGGGAAGTGTGGGGGGCTTACCCTTGACCCTGCGAGACACATCCCCACGGAACACCATAAATTTGCTGCCAACTCCTAATTAGGAAGAATGATACACATTGACATTTCCTTTGGAGTGTATTTGTCTTATGACAGAATTTTCCTTCTCGGTATGTTTTCTTAGTTATAAGTGAACACATTGTCCTATATATTTTCAAACTAAATTTGGCCTGAAATATAATCAAGAAAGTACATGTTACAAACTTAAAAGAAGATTAGGTCTTTCTCCTCGCTATGACTTTGTTTAGTGTTTCTTGCAATAGCCCTACATTTTCTTCACAAGATTCCTTCTACTCCTATTTGACTCAAATATCATTCTAACTCAAATAGAGATCAATGATGTTCCAATTCAAGCAAGAGATTCCAGACAAATTAAACTTCAGGATGCATTTTTCAAGTGCCATATATGCCAATAAAGGCACAGCAGAAGCCAATACAGTTTAACACCATTCCATTGATTATTTGAAAATTAATACCATTCAGTCTACGTAAAGAGGTCTTAACAGGAAATTAACTGTTAACTTGTAAAACAACTAGCCTAACTGGGAAGATGAATGAATGATTTCCAAGAATGTCATATGTTAAACATAACAGGAAAGACTAATAAATGGTACCAGCGTATGTGATGTGTTGGGGAGTCTGCCTTGTACTTTATTGGCAAACACAAAAAGAGGATATGAAGGCTGCAATATTTTTCTTACGGTGTAGACAAAATTATAGTAACAAAAATTTCTACAATGCTGCATCACTACTGAGAATGCTTACTTTCCAGAATTCCTACTAGGAAGAACAATGAACAAATCTCATAAAATGTCAGCAGCACTGCTCAGAAAATTCAATGATCAAAAACAAATGAACAAAATTTACAACATTACATGATAACTTGCACTTGGCAAACCTGATCTTTCCTCGGTATATCATTGCGAATCCAACGCCGACAAAGTGCATAGAGGGAGTCCGTACCAGTATTTGATAACCTCACCTACAACCATCATGAACAAATTATAAGCTCACAACTAATGAAATACTACTGTAATTCTACAATCATGACAGACAAACAAACTGAATACCCATTATCGGTTTGGGCTCAAGTACGGGCTATGTTTCCAGAGGAAACACAAGGTAAGCATAGAAAAAACAAAGGAATAAATATTATTGATGTCACATGTGACCAAAATAAACAGGTGGAAAGGGGAATAAAATTAAAGATAAATAGTACAAAGGGGTAGATCCAAAAGGTGAAAGTTAAACAACAAATAAAGATAGGTACATCACTATGTAATAAAAGAGCCACTACAATGCATCAAAAGTAAAAGAGTAGACAATGAGCAATCATCGTCGTCATCAATCACCGGAAAGGAACCAATGCAGAATCTGATAATGTCCTCTCAGGAATGGTCGGCATTGAGAGCCTGAGCCAAATAATCTTGGAGCAACCTGAGTGCTCCCCCTAAGGTCTCTTTGAACCAAAGTTATCAGAACCAGAATCAGCTGAGGGTAAAACCGGGACCAGACCGAAACTGACCAGAAAACCAGGCTGAAGAACTATTTGATTAAAAATATATAAAATTTGCAAAGTTTAAAAACATATAGAATCATGTGCATCAATGTAAATCCAAACCATTAGACACTAAATAACAAAAGTTTGTTCGTGTATATTACGTGTACGTTTTTTTGTCTTTTTTACTTGATTTTTTCAATTTTTTGGGCATAATGGTGAGTATGGACCTAATGTCTTGAAGGTCATCCAAGATCCAAACTGACTATTTTAGCCCTAAATCAGCCTTCAGTCAATTTCAAGCACCGGTTCGAGCCACTTACGTTGTGAACTGGTCAAAGTCAGCAGATCCAGTCCAAACAGGTTGGTTTCAAATCTCAATAAGTATTCTCCGAATAAGCAAGGTTGAAGAGAGAAAACTAGTAACAGAAACACAACTGCTCGATTTGGACTACGAAATGGTCTTACAATGGAGCCAACTTGATCTAGTATGCCACAATGATCTCGTGGAGGTGGGTCATTTCTTGACAAAGCAAGAAAGATGGTATTGTCTCACCAACCTGCTATCCTCTATATCACGATTCACGATTGAAGTATCCATGGGAGTTTGATGCCTCATTCTTTGAGATAAGATAAGAGAAAGAAGTGATCAGACTAGTGGAAATAGGCCTGGATAGGTTACATAGGGTTTGTCACCTAAGAGTAACTATCTCTCGAAGTTAGCAAACCAAATATCTCCAGTCAAAATACTGAGGAAAGGTAGCAAGGAATGCTCTTGAATCTCAATATAAACAAAACGTCTCCCTCGGATCTCATAATATATAGGGCATATAAAAATGGACTGATCTTCTATCTAAGCCTCTTGTAAATGACAAAGTTGAAATATCCTATCCATCAATTGGATGTTATGGTCAAACTCAACATGCAAATAGATGAGAGGAGACCCACAACTATCCGAGGGGGATCCTCAAGCCACGTGACCAATGACACTAAATGTAGTAAGGGTGAACAACGAGGCCACCTATCAACTATAAAAAATGCTTAGAATAAAAGGACATCTTAGAGCCAAGAGGCTTTTATGGGGGCAACAGGATAGGTGGGGGGAGGGATTCAAGTAACATGTATAAGAACCAATACCATCTTCATACTAGAAGAAGATCCATGGAAGCAATCTCTTCTAAGTAATGAAGGGCCAAGGATAAATATCTTTCCTGTTCTACAGTTGAATCACCCAAAGTGCAGATCCTATGAAGAAAGGAGAAAAGCTTGAATATGAGCTCAAGGAACAAGAGATGGGCACCAAAATCTACTTGGATAAGGACCCAAAGAATTGTATGTCACAATGAATTATATGTTGGAGCATGATAAGTTGGACTCTCTCTAAGTATGCCTAATAAATTCATTGTAAACTGGGACCCTAAGTCTTAGACCCATCGAGAACAATGTGTTTAATTATTGTGTCAAATATATGCATATTCAAAGTTATGTCTTTGAAAATGTATAAGGAAACACTACCACTCAAATACGAAAGGAGATGTGTACCCTTTACTAGTCAAAGTTGTGAAACAGGCCTCAAGCTGAATCTAGGACCAGTAAATTACACTCCCAACTAAGTATATGTTATATTAATCCCCACCACCCCCTCTCAACTTTGAAAAAGAAGTTGAAAAACAAAAGAGTGCTCATGGAGGTGTTGAAGGTCATGACCCTAGTTTTGCTAAGGTTCACCACCAACTGCCTATGGTCTCAAAATTGGCAAGGGCATTAAATTGCCTTTGAAGACTCTTAGGGGTAACTGCTAAGAGATCGCCTGCAAATACAAGTAATGTAATCTAGATGTGTTGTAAGGGGCATCCATCATCCATATGTTTGTTTTGCCTAATGTTCCCCTTAAGCTCATCAACATAGATACCAAATATAGTCAGGGAGAGAGGGTAGTTGTGCTCAACACTAATGGTGTTATTAATGAAGTCAAAGAGACCCTAAGCTTGTTAGCTTTTGGGGTAACTCCAAAAGTGTTTACACCATGCTTCGGGGTGCTTCATGTGATGTGGAGTGAATGGTGTGTTGACTACCCTTGGCCCGCGACGAACATACCCACTAGAGATAGCTTACTCATGGATTGCTAGATTTTGACTTGATGCTTATGTGGCAATATTCCTTAGGAGGTTGGAGAATTATGTGGCATGGTGGCATTCTTTATGAGGCACACATGGAAGGCTTGCTTGCTTGCTTCGAAGCTATGTCACACGGTTCGGGTTCGAGTTCGGGTAAGGATTAAGTTCGATACAAATTCAAATTCTTCAATAAGGTTTGGATGAGGTTCGCCATTAGGTTCGTGTGTGTGTGTATAACTTCAAAATAAATATAAAATAAACTAATAAGAAAGAATAGCAAATATAAATTATATATTATTTAACTTACATAAATTAATTTTTAATTTATAAATGATCTAATTCACATTTTTTTTAACTAAAACGGATACATTTTATTTTTTATTTAAGTATTGGTTGGGCTGAGGCCAAATCAACCATCATTACAAGGAAACAACTTCGCGCTTATCCAAGATACCGCAAGTCCCTTTCTTACAAAGCTAGGAGAAGAGGCAGAGCCAATCCTATGGGATGGGAATCCACAGGGGAGCTTCGTCGTTTTTGTTGATTGCAACTAGAGGCAATAGATAGTCCATGTTCGCCTTTGCATATGCTTCCTTGTTCGATCCACACAGGATGTGGTAAAAGAGTGAGGAGGAGAAATCTTGCAACACATGCCGCAGCCTTTGCAAAGTCTTGTTAATCGTTGGATTGCTGAAGTAGTCGTTCAAATTTAAAATCTTTATCAAAATTTCAAAGTCTCCAAAAACTTGTATTTCTTTATTGCCATTTTCACGTGCTATCTGACAAGCTTTTAGCAGCCCTAGAATTGCAGCATGGTTATTAGTTCTCTGGCCTAGTCCCAAGTTGAAGCTATCTTTTCGGGATCCATCCAAGTAAATCACTCTGCCTACTCCTGCGTTCCCTGGGTTTCCTTTGGAGGCGTTGAAATATCCCTGATCCGGTTGATCAAGATATTTTCTACTGTCTTATTGTTCCAGCGTACAGATCTGATACACTGGGGGTTTCTGGATGCGTTTTAGTGGTCGATGAAGATGTTCTCTTGTTTAAAGTGTTTGCATGTCAGTTATTATGGTT
>ML777591.1:333874-348389 GCA_009831015.1 Picea engelmannii | reverse complement strand
CAACCCCCAAAGTTGTTAACTTAATGTGCGGGAAAACGCCTTGAAGTGACCTGAGAAGTAAGACGGGCCCTCTCGGGACCTGGCTTCCCACCCGTTTTGGACATCCAGCACTTTGAGTGAGTTTTACTGGTGAGACCATTTGGCTTTCGGTAAAGCTCTCCGCAAGTTTCCAAGCAAAGAGTTAACCTCCAAGGAGGCCCAAACCATTTCACTAATTGAACATTAATTTATCCTAATAAAACACTCGAACTACATTGCCCACGATTCTCATTAAGGCACTGGTCTAAATTTTCACACTCAGCAAAGCCACAGGCTTCATTTCATAATTGGTTATACATTTAATGTAAATGAAACTTGCACCTAACAATTGTCTCTCGGTATCCTTTTGATGCAAGTATATGTTCATTTGATTATATATATATATATCGTGGTGAATGTTTGTTTCATGTTTTATTCAGTTTATGGTTGATGATTTGAAGAATCAATAAACTCCTAGATTTCAATTAGCGTACTTAGCTTAAAAGCCTTAGTATATTTGTTAGGGACTACCCCCCTTGGCTTCGTTAGGAGTTGGCCTAGACGGAGGAGTTGAGGATTAGGTGACAGCACCTTAACTCTCACTTGCCCCCAAGGACACACCGAGTGGATTGAAGATTTCTTCCACGTCTCCCAGGTGTGTATAAGGCGGCAACAGGACCAAAAGGAAGGAAGCCTGGTAGATTGGCAAGGAAGATAGGATCGATTTTATAAGGGTGAGTTTCCCAGCATTGGTAAACCACTGACCACCCCAAGCTGGGCTTTTGGCTTTGAGTTTGCTTATTACTTATGTCCACAACAAAGACTTATTGGAACCCAGAGTTAAGGGAAGCCTAAGATATTTTATTTTTTCCCAAGAAGCATAGCCTGAGAACCCCAGGTAATGGGCAATTCGTTGTATTGTTTGATGGTCTACATTCCACCCATACACTGCAATTTTCCTTTTATTGATGAGTGCTCCGGAGATACTGTAGAAGCTTTGAAGGATTTCGCTGAAGATCTTTGCAATCTTTATGGAGGCTCCGCCCAGCATAAGAGAATCGTCTGCAAAAAGGGCATGATTGATTGGATCAAGGCCCTTCATCAGCCTAATGCCTCGGATTGTCCCAGCTTTCTTTTCAACAGTCAGCTTTCTACTTAATGAATCTACCATCAAGATGTACAGGAAGGGGGAAAGAGGGCAACCTTGCCTTAATCCCCTCGAAGATTGAAAATAATTAGTCGGTCTGCCATTCACTAGCGGGGCTATCCAAGGCTTTCCAGTACAAGCTTTAATCAAGTTTAGAAAGTCAGGACAAAAACCAAAAGAGAGAAGGACTTTATAAAGGAAGGAGAGGTTTACCCTTACCTACCTACGGGAATGAATACCCATCTCAAGCTTTATAAGCATCCCTTGCTCTTGTCGTTGATGACTGGAATGCATGGCTTCTTGAACCTGAATTACATTATCTAGAATATGTCTCCCTTTGACAAATCCACCTTGCATGGGAGAAATGAGATTCCCTAACAGAGGCTTAATTATGTTTGCCAATAGCTTGGACAGAATTTTGTATGAAGCATTGTAGAGCGAAATAGGCCTGAATCTTTCAAAGGAACTCGGATTCACTTCTTTGGGGATTAAGGCTAGGAAAGTGGAGTTAGTGCTACCTCCCACTTTGGCTCTTTGTTGGAAAGCTTTAATCATTCTCAACAAATCAATCTTGATTATTTCCCAACATGCTCTATAAAATTGGATTGAGAAACCATCTCGCCTTGGAGCTTTGTTGGGCTCCATGGACTAGATAACATTGCAGATTTCTTCTTCAGTAAATGGCTTCATGAGGACTGAGTTATCATCCCTGCTTACAAGAGAGGGGATATGTGAGAGGAAGTCGGAGGTAGCCTCCTCACAACCAGCACCATCTTCCTTGTAAAGGTTCTGAAAGTGAGTTTCTGATGCTGCTTTGAGTTGTTCAAAACCTTTGTGAATCGACCCATCTGTGGAGGCAATTTCAAAAATGTGATTTCGGGAAAGGCGGGCTCCGAACTGCCGATGGAAGAAGGTGGTGTTTCGGTCTCCATCTTTTAGCCACAAGATGCGAGACTTAAGCCTCCAGTACTCTTCTTCTTGGCAGAAAGCGCAGAAGGTTTTGTTTGAGCAGCTTGTTCTTTCTCTAATTCTTAGTTGGTGATGTCCTTGATCTCCATTTCCAATTGCAGATCTGATAACTGTTGAACAGTCTCTCGTCTGAGACTAGAGGGGGTATTAATGGGTTGTTTAACCCAGGCTTTCAAAGCATGTTTTGTTTCCTTTAATCTCTGCTCCCACATAAAGCTTGGAGACCCTGTAACTAAAGAGGACCAGGTTGTTTGGGGAGTTTCCAAGAACCCCTCCTTATCTATCCAAAGAGGGCTGAAACGGAATGGAATTGGGCCCAAGTTTCCTTCCTCTTCCAAATGCAAGAAGATGGGTTTGTGATTGGAAGTCAGTTTTGGAAGAATCTTGGAAGAGATTAACCTCCTTTCTTGCAGGAACGAGCTCTGGACTAAGAACCTATCCAGGCGAGCTGAGATATGATCACCCCCAACTCTGTTATTTGTCCAGGTGTAGAGTCCTTTCGAAGGCTTGAAGTCAAGGAGATCCCACTAATGAACTAGCTCCTCAACTAAGGGAAGCATTTGGTCCCTGCCACTGTTGCCACCTCTCTTTTCTTTTGGTTCGAAAACTAAGTTTAGATCTTCGGCTAGAATGATGTTCGTTAGGGAGATCTCTAAAAAGTCTGCTAAAGATTGCCAACAATCTTTCTTCTAGGAATAAAGGACAGGAACATAAAGATTGAAGAGAGAGAGGGTAAGCTTACTTGAAGAATGTCGAAGTTCGGTGAAAATCTAATGTTGAGTCTCAAAAGAGCTTTCTAGATGAAACTTGTCCTTCGCCCACAGAGTTGCGAGACCACCTGAGGAGCCCCTTGCGCTAATGGTTTTTCCTGCTTTTTTCTTCCATTTCAGATTGTTGATTTCTAGAAGGGTTTCCCCTTCAATTTTAGTCTCTTGGAGCATGAGGATCTTAGCAGATTCAATTTTCAAAAGGTCTTTGACTGCTTCGGCCTTCAATGGATTCCCCAAGCCTCTACAACTCCAAGAGAGTACGCGCATTATTTACTGGGAATTGAGTGGGTAGGACCTCCCTTGGGGGGCCTTGTTCTGGTATTTCTTCCGATGGACATTTCAATAGTGGATTAGCTTCCTTGCATTTTTTGCCTCTCCACTTCTTCTTCTCTAGCTTCCTTATGTGATTTCCTCCCTGCTCTTTTTTAGGGTCTCTCAAAAGACTCTACTTTCGAGGATCCAAGGGTTTCCAGAGGTTTCTTTTTTACCATTTCTGCATAGGAGGGGGAGGAGGAATTTCCTAATGGGGAACCGGATTGGGTTGACTCTACATTGTCTTTCTCCACTACGAGAGGTAGGGTCTGCTACTAAGATTCCTCATTCGTTGGTTCAGGAGTTTCTGAAGGATTGATGAGGATTTCGAAAGGGTTTTTAGAAGCCTCTAGTCTTGAAGGGGCTAAACTCCCTTCCCTGAGATGGGAGCGCCAATCCCCATTGGCGCCCCTTTCCCTTTGGATCTGTTGTTTTGCTTTGGCGGGGCTGCTTTCTGAACCTGTGTCCATTGATCGCCTTTTGAGTTCTCCACCTCTTCCTTAGCCTTCTTTTTGCAATGTCGAGCAAAATGTTCGTAACCATGGCAATACTTGCATTTAAATGGAAGATGTTCATAGTCCAATTCTTGGATGTGAGACCAGTCTACGACCGTTAGTTGAATGGCTTTCGAGAGCCCCACTTCCAAGACAATTTCGACGCATATTCTTGCACAGGAATACTGATCCTTTCTCTCTGCTCAATCGATATATTTTCCGAGGGTGTTTCCAATGGATTCTAATGACTTCGGATTCCAGCAATGCAAAGGTAAATGAGGAAGACGCACCCAAACCGAGACTGTCGATGGCACATCTTGCGTTGGATCGAAGTCTGGTGACCATTTATTCAGGTACAGGCCCTGGGGGCCCATAAAATATGGTCCATTCCTGAAGATAAGGTTTTTGTCTTCTATATTGTCAAAGACGAAGGCAAAGAAGCCCCTACCAACAAGATGGCTTCTGATACCTTCCTTAACTAGAGGACTCCAGTTCCTCTGCACCCACGCGTCTACAGCTTTGGGAGAGGGCCATAAGCTAGTGAACTGTCCAATGAGCCCTCGTTCAGCTAAGTTCAATGCAGATCAGCACGTTTCTTCTGCAGGGAGGGCGACTGTAGGGATATTATCAATCTTTTTCACGAATTTCTGTTGAGCATCTGATGTTGGGCGTTTGCAATTGGCCGCGACCAGCTTCCTGAATGCCACGATCTCTGGAGGAAGAGGGGGGGAGCCTCGGGGCCCCCTCCTGGGGCCATGGCGGCGAGAGAAAGAAAGAAAAGGGGGGGGCGCACCAGAGCAGGCGCGCGCACAGTCCGTTGATCACACACGGTTTACTGTCTTTAAAGACCTATAAACTATTGTCTTTTGAAAGAAAAACCTATATATCCTAATTCACATATTTTTAACTATATAACAAAATTTATATATATTAAATTTTATAAGGTGATATTAAGTTTATATTATATTATCAATAACTTAAGTTTATATTTTATTGCATTTATAAAATATATATGTAATTAATTAAATAGATTAATGTAGATATTAATGTGTTCCTAATCAGTACTTTAGTGACTGGTAAATTGGTAATTAGGCGTCGAATTTGAAACTCATGAATCCGACGATAGCAAAAAGTTCAGTTTCTCGTTTCCCCTCCGTAGTTGCTCCGTCACGATATCCATCCTACCAGTACCAAGCCCCTCTACAAGATCAGGGTCAAGATTCTGAAGGTTCCAAGCCCCAAAAGTTTCGAGTCCAAAATCAAAGTGGACTCCTGTCATTTCTCTGCTCATGCCTACTTCTACGGATGACTCCACATCAAAAAGTCTCATCGAGTTCAAAATTAGAATGTTCGACCCCCATAACCACTTTGCCTAAGCAGACTCTTTCAGTTGATTCTGCGAGAAATAGAAATTCGAATGCACAAATAATCAAGCCAGACAGGGATAGAAGGTCAATTCTTTCCTATTGTTGGTCAGTTCAAGCGAAATCTGGTGATTGCGGCAACTTAGGACTGTAAAATTTAAATCTGGTGAATGGCGACTTAAGGTAGAAGCGAACCCAAGCGAATTTGAACGAACCTAAACGTTTTTTTGAGGTTCACTGAATTTCAAACCTCGAGGTTCAAATTCGGCGAACCCTGTGACTTAGCTTTGGAGGATGAACCATTCAGAGGAGGATTGTTGAGCATCTAGGANGCTCTAGGTAGCATGGGGACACTTGGTTGCTTGCATGCATGCTTGTGCTTGACTTAAGGACGCTTGGGTTGAAAAGTGTTCATGTAGGTGTGGTGGGCCCGGAGGTGCGCATAGTTTAGGAGGGAGAGTTGGAGCATTGAAGGTCTTCGAAGGAGGAGCATTGGACCCTTCTTGTGAAGTGCTCACCTTGGGACCCTTATGGACGTGCATACCTTGAAGCTTGACATGTGTCACTAGACTTGAAGCTTCACATGTGGACCTATCTAGCGATGAGTTAGATTGCTTAGTTGTGGACCTTATCCACTTTGTTATTTTTGGGCTCCCTCACCTTTCATATAAATAAAGGGAGGAAAGATTCTTTTCATCAATCATAGTGATCACAAACTTGTATTAGAGATGTGAGAGCTAGAGCAAACTTATCTCTTTCATATGTACTCTTCTTCATTGTACTTTGCACTTTTTGTATTGAGTGATAGGGTTCTTGAGTTGAATCAAGAAGACTAGGGTCAAGGTTTTCCCTAAGAAGACAAGTGAAGCTAGGGTTTGAAAGAAACCCTAGAACTACATTAAATGCTTGATGTGCAGAAGATAGCGGAAGACTATCCTGTTTTCTTTTGTATATCTGTGGGATGCAAGTGTTGGTGCCAAAAAGGACTTGTCAATGTGTATACTTGCTTGTTGTGGATCTTTGGTGGAGTGACCAGCTTTGGTTGGGAGTGATTCCTAGCTAGGAATTGGTGGCTAGGATTTACTATTTATGGTGGATGCCCCAGCTAGAATTTGGAGAGCATGACTTGCACCAACTTGTATTAAGTTCTCGGTATGTAGTTGTAACTTCATCTTGTGTATATATGAAGAGTTCCTTGCTGTCCAAACTTTGTGTACTTTCAGATCTGATTTCCAGCTTATGTTCTCATGATGATTGAGTAGTTTCTAGCGTTGGTTATGCTGCATGCGTGCTGATTTGACATAACATTGAACAGATTTTTTAACTGATTTGACAACACATAGAAGTTAAGTGGACAGATTTATGGCTGTAATAAATCTCCTCTAATAAGTTATTTTCAGATCTGATTCAGAAGTGTGCCCTAGTGGCTGGAAACCTTGCTCCCTTCAAGAACAAATGTTCTATATTATTTTCTTGGGCTAACTAGTATATTTGGTTGGACAGAAGTGAAATATATACTACTGTAATTTATATTTCAGATTCAACCCCAAGGCTGAAAGTTTACAGGAAATAGATCAGGGAAACCTCAGAGGTTAAGGTGGAATTTCTGAATTTGCATTAAAAGCCATTTCAGGAAATTCCAAAAGAGCTGTACAAAACTGACCTACAACAGTGCCATAGAGTCTCGTAATAACAAAAATGAGAGACTTGGAGATGCTTATATCACACAATCTCTAAAACAAAGTGTTTCTACACAAAATCAAAGGCCTTCCTGAAGAGCACAAAACAACAGAAGACTTCTAAGAATCGCTTCCTAGCCTCTTCAATAATAGCTCAAAGTGTAAGGATGTGATCAATGATCTAGTATTCCTTTCTAAGACTTGCTTGGCCCTTGGCTCTAAGTTTACTTCTCTCCAAACACTCGAAAAGCTACATGTTCAAAACATTAGCATAGAACTTGCCCAGATATTACAAATCATAATAGTATTGTAATTATTTGGTCCGGAACTATCCCTTAATTTAAAGATTGGGTGAATATTGGTTGGGACCACAAAGGAGGAAGACCCAAGCAAACTACATCATTGAAAAGGTCAACGATATGAAGCACACGAGTCAACACCATAATTGAGAAAATTAGCTAGAAACCCTTCACCATCAAGGGTTTCTAGCTAATTTACTAAAAGTCTGAATAGCTTGGAATACCTTACAAGGTAAATGAGTGCAACACGGAACGAGAGGAAACGAGCATGAAAGATTGAAATGACACATGGTGGCATGAGAGACCGAAGATTGGCAATCTATATCCAAGGGGAAGGAACTTCACTAGATAGGATAGTACCCCAAAAGGTCTTAGTGGAAGTGCAAGGTACTAAATGAAGCTCATGTCTTCTCAAACCATGAAAGCCTCATTTCTTGTCCCAAAGGAAATGTCAATACTCTCTACACGTAGCTAGAGTAGAAGATAGGCTATAAGCAAAGAATAAACATGAGATGCTTGTTAGCCTTACATTCCTCATCATGCCACCAAATCAGAGGACATTTACCCATGGGGGTGAATAGGCTTGTTCTAGTGGATGATGTGAGGGTGTGAATCAAGGGCCACCTCCAAAGGATATGTGATAAAAAAAATCATATTTGAAAATGGAAGTGGTGAGAGAATAAAAGTAAGAAAAGTTATCAAGTGGATCTAGCTCAAGTAGTTAGGGAGGAGAAATTCTCGCCACTCTTAGGTTCAAATCTCACTTGTGACATGTTTCATTCTTTGGAAGGCAATTGTTGTCGATGATGTGAGCCATGAGAAATATCTCACTCTCGCTCACGAGCAGGAGAGTGGGGTAAATAGTTTGTTTGTGTGTGTGTGTGTCAATTGGATCTAGCTCAAGCAGTTGACGAGAATAATTGTTATCCTCCCCACTCAAGTTCAAATCCTGCTAGCGGTATATTCACTCTTCCTGAGCCAATTGTGGTTGAGACTCTTCGTGAGCCATGAGGAATGTCTCACCCTTGCCCATGAGTTGGAGGGTGGGGTGCGTTGTTACATGTAAAAAGAAAGTAAGAAAAGTTGTTAGAGGCAAGCAACATAGGCATCAACATATTCAATGTTGAAATTAACCATTAAAGGTTGGTTGTCATCGGATCTTGAGGAAGGAGAAGGTGACAGAGAGGGAAGTAATGAGAGTAAAGGCAAGGTGGGCATAGTCCGCAATATGAATTGGGTGGGAGATAAAAAAAGATCTTGACATGGCAATCAAAGTTCCGCTGGCCAAAACATAAACCATTCTAACCATGGCACTATGGATGAAGCCACTATACATATTGAAGTCCAAGTACCAAGGAAGCCCATTAAGAATAAAGTGATCATGGGATTCGCATAATTGGAGAAAGCATCTCTCATATGTTGTGATCACCTTTTCCCCAAATGAGTAAAGATAGGCGTAGTTGGCAATACGAAGTGGGTGGGAAATAAAAAAGTTCTTGATATAGCAATCAAAATTTGGTTGCCAAAACATAATCAACCATTCTAACAACAAAACTATGGCTGAAATAAGTGCACATGTTAAATCCAGGTATCTAGGCAGTCCATTAACAATAAAGACATCATGGGATTCGTATAATTGGAAAAAGTGTCTCGCGTATGTTGTGATCACCTTTTCCCCAAATGAGTGGTGAAAAGGTTTGAAGGATATCAGTACAAAAATTTATAGGAGAAGAGGATCAGAATGGTACAAAGAATGGCTTGTACCATTCTCAAAGGTCTTCATAGAGAACCTTCCTATGGCACCTTGGAGGTTATGCATATCTTTTTGTCCAAAATGAGTTGCGAAATAGTGTTTTTATTTTTTTAGCTTGTAATGACAAACAACTTTAGAAAACACAATAACTAAGTCCGTGTAAAATGCTCTACAGATACTAGCCATTTTCAACGTATCACCCATAGGCCATGGCCATCCAAAACTTGGGCGATAAATCACAAATCTTTTGGCATTGAAAAGTTGGACCTTAAGGCCAATTTTTTTGTAAATCTATAGTATTTTTATAAAATTACTTATTTTCTCAAGACAGATATGTGTAAATTCATTACAAAAATATTGAACTTTCACTAATTCACAATATAATTTAATATTCAATTAAATGGTATAACACTAAAATATTAGTATTGCACACTCAAATAAAATTATTTTTATTAATGTGTCATACTAAAATTTCTCGCTACTAACCAATAAATGCGTCGATAGCTCGTACCTTCTCAATAAGGAATGCAAAGATGAATCAATTGCTTTAAGACAATTTGGATCATGCCCCAAGTCACCATGAACATACCATGTTACAAACATAGTAGATGCAAACCTCTCATCTCATCGAGTGAACGTAGCCAATTAACAAGTGTCAAGTTACATTTGAGTGCAAAGCCTTACCATAATTGAGAAACAAAGATATCAGGAGAATGTGTTTTATTCATGAAGGAGTCATGCAATGAATCAACATGCCATTTTTTTATACACCATGTCATAAGTTAATTAACCGCTTCTATAACTAACCTATAGATATGTGGGTTATTAACATTAACTATGACCCTCTTAACATTAGGACTCTTTATCAACACTTTATTTAACATTAAGACTCCTAACAACATATTCAAAGTTAGCACTATAACACCCACCTTGACATGAAATATCACCTTTTATTTTAACCACACTTTAATACAAAAATTAAAGACCAAAATTTTGTTGACTTAAGATTAAAAAAGATGTTTACAAATACATGATAATGATTCTCTAAAGTCTCAATTACGATGTTTACAAATACATGATAATGATTCTATAAAGTCTCAATTGCCAGTTGCTCTTCTCCTCAACGAATTTGGAACTTTTGGAACTGCTCCGTCAAGATGTTGTTACCCTCAAAAAAGTATTCCCGTATTCCAATTTTTGAGTCTGGAATCCCATTAGACATTCATATAGATTAAGTTGCTCAAAATAAAAAATCATCAAAGTTAAAATTTTAATGGAAATAATATTGTTATAGATAATACTATTGATAAGGAAATCGAGGATGATAGTGATAAAACGAAAATAATATTGTTATAGATAATACTATTGATAAGGAAATCGAGGATGATAGTGATAAAACGAATGATCTTCTCTTTAACCTTTCATTCCAGAAGATTATTGGCCCTAACCTTACAACTATAACCATATGGTCTGATTTTCCATAGTAATAGCAATTTAGGCACTTTGTTTTGTTGTTGGGTTTGATTTTCTCTACCTTCTTACCTACTTTGTTTTTAGAAATAAGGGCATTTTCTTGATGAATCTCATATTCACTCAATCACTTTTATTTAGCTATAAGAGAAGATATCATAATTTCCAAGGATTCTGAAGGTAATTGACTCAAGGTAAATGTCATATTGCTATAACTCAAAGGGAAATTGCTTAATTGTATAGATTTCGCTTCTTCTCCTTCGACCTTGACACCTACTTCTACTAATTGTTTTATTCAATATCATGGGTCATTTGAATAAATCCACATAGTTACTCCACTAGCCATTTTAAACCTAAAATATTATAGTTTCAAGGAGAACTCAAAATCAGATACAATCAATCCTATAATTGATTTAGCTTTGCCATCCTATTCTACCATTCTATGATTTTGTTGTATAGATTTCGCTTCTTCTCCTTCGACCTTGACACCTACTTCTACTAATTGTTTTATTCAATATCATAGGTCATTTGAATAAATCAACATAGTTACTCCACTAGCCATTTTAAACCTAAAATATTATAGTTTCAAGGAGAACTCAAAATCAGATACAATCAATCCTATAATTGCTTTAGCTTTGCCATCCTATTCTACCATTCTATGATTTTGTTTGGTTCCGTGCGTTTGGACTCCGTCCACTAACTATCCCCAGAGATTATGTGCATTAATTATAATTTGGTTTAACTTTTCACCTTACCAATATGGAAGTTATGTCCACTAAATTTCTCCAAAGGGGCTTCCATTTTCAAAACAAAAAGAGTCAAGAAAAAGTTGTGTTCATTTTTTCCTTTGTATTGCAAAGAAACTTAAAGCAAAAAATTAATCTTCAGAAGATAAATTGTCTAAATTTATGTATCTATCTATGTCTATGACTATGTTTTTAGAGTTTCAAATATGCTAGGGCCTAAGTTCTTCTCCATCTAGGTGTGATTTATGCTGCAATGCCACACATGTATGATCCTTTGTGTTTGTGTCTAGGGTTTTGTTGCAGAGTGCACAAATATCACAAAATGACTTATCTTCATCTAAATTACACTTTTGATATTCACGCTTTGAGTTTCCTATGGGTCATGTTACCCACCAAGTTGCACTAGGATGGACTTGCAGTTGAGCCGCCAAAGATTGAACAAAGACTTGTTCAAAATTCAGAGTTCACAAGTGCAGTCGGCCATTATGGCCCCTTTTCTTCTTCCTCTTCTTCATAACCGCATTTCCATACCCCTGTGGGGAATTGTAATAAGATGTTAGCATGATGAACTTGTAAAAGGCTTAGCCTCCTAGGACTTAATCATGAGTGCATTACTTTAGAATGTTTTTTTACTTATTAATTATTCCTTGCTTGAATTAATTTTTAAGTGAGTTCTAATTTCTGAGTTTTTTTCACTCATTTCCTCCAAAGCTGGAGTGTGTACTGATGGTTGGGAAATAGCTTGGAAAATCTAAGTCTAGTGTCTAATGTACATTACCATGTTAATCATGTTGATGAATGCATCTATGTGAGACATTCTCCAGCTTACAAACCTGTGAGGTGTGGACCATTGCAGCTATGTGAAGCCTTTCTCTCAGCTAGACCCTAAGAAGGGTTCGTGGTTCCTGCCTGGGACAGAGCTAGGAACGTAGAGATGACCTCCTCCATGAAGAGAGTTGAGAAGAACTCCAGATGATTATCTAGTGGAAAAGCGATCTATTGAGTTAGGACGTGCATGTGGCTGAGCACAAGGTGAACGTGTGAAATCCCAAAGTGATGGGTGCATCGTCATGAGAATATAAATGAAGATGACGTATTAGCCTCCTCTAAACAACAGAGTTGACGAGAAGACTCCAAGTGATTCTCCTGTCGATGGCAGTGGGAAAGAAGATCTGTAGAGTGGACGTGCATGTGGACGAGCACAGGTGAACGTGTCAAGACCTGGTTCTTCAGTGTAATGCAAGTGAATCAGAGCTATGACATCCCTATGGATGTGCCCCTAGTGGATGAGCACTAGTGGGTGTATCAGATCCTTTGCTATATACTGTTCAAGAGTCAGACCTACTTGTAACCCTAATTGTTATGTAAAGGGTACAGGTCGGCCCTATTATCCCCACTTTTAGGGATAACTAGGAGATTATGTCTCAAGGCCCGCAGGTCCTACACATGGAGTATCGAGAACCAGATAGACTTAGGCATGGCCCTGGAGGGCCCATCTTTTCTCCCTTTCAACGCTTCTACTTTGCCAGCAGTAGCAGCGTCCATCACCATCGGCTTGGTCTTGTGTCAGAGATGGTTCTTGCTCCATGAGGTAATGAGTCTGGGTATCATGGTATGTGTCACTCTGATCCTCAAAAACTTTGAATATGTGCATTTAATTCCTTTTATTTCTAACGAATGCTTGGATCTTATACTTGTCCACTTGACCATCTCTGGGGGGAATGACAAGATGCCCTAGCGAGCCTGTGCCCATAGATTTTGGTTTGCCATTGGGGAATTTCTAAAAATCCATCGTCCACTCCTTTCATTATACCACTTTTTCATCCTGCTTCCCGCTCATCTACCCGATTTCATTTGTCCAGGCATTGGGTTGGCCAATCATTTGAGGGTTGCACCTTGCCTTGTGGGAAGAAGGGGCTAAAGGCCCAGAAGGTAAAAGCAAGCTGGCAAAAGATAAAAGCCTAAAAATAAAACCTCAAGATGCTTCGCCCAGGGATCCCCAAGAAAGCAGTAAAAGGCTTCTCAGCAAGAAACAAGGGGGACCCATAAAAAATAATAAAACAAGACTTAGTCAGAGGATAGGGGGTCTCATCACGAGCCAGCCTATTAGGTCCATGAGTACCTAGCAGTATGACACTACTAGCAGCCGGTTACCACGCCAGGGTAGTGACACTTGGTTGCATGGCCAAGAGAAAGGGGGTCTCATCACGAGCCAACCTTCTCATTTCTGTGAAAGTACTTGTGGGTAACGGTATCACCACTGGTCACCACGCCAGGGCAATGTCCCCTGATTAACTTCTTGAAGAAAAAGCAATAAGAATAAAGAATAAAAGGCATGAATGGACTTGGAAACAATTGCATCCAGGACATGTGCAGCTCGCCTTCTACAAACGCACGCATAGGTAAAGCTTTGAATTCCCCTGCTTTCACTGCGCCCATTGTCAGGACATCCCTTATCCACATCACCCACTTACATGGCTTAGATTTAGTCTTTTCCGGAAACTTTCCTTTCCCAGTGGACACTAGCCCAATAGGATGCACTGTCACTTTCCCCAGACTTGTATTGCAAGCTTGTATAATGTCTTTGAGCTTTTAACTGGGGTAATAGGGGTTTTATGCACATGTTTAATAATATTGATGATGAGATGTGATTGACATTGCTATGATCCCTGTGATTTATGAGCCCATGGAGGGCGTAGCCGTTGATGTGCAAGATCATGCCCAACGGACAGGTACCATGTTGGACAGGTACACATGGGGAGATGATCAGTTCGGACCTCCATGGGGCTGAAGAGCCCACCAGATGGATGTTGAGACCCCAACAGGGGGCACAGACAAGATAGAGGGGTCTGCACCAAAGAGAAGAAGGACTTATTGCAGAGGCACCCTAGCAAAGCTTGACCTAGGGGGATTGTGCTCTTTTCAATGGAACGTTGGCCTTGGAAGGCCTAGGACGTCACCCAGGAGGTTCATGACGTCATCCTTTCTTCATGAGCGTTTTGGCAAATGGACAGGGCAGTTTGACACGTGTGGCAGCTTGGAGAAGCCCAAGGAGGGCTAACGTTTTGCTTCAGGAGGCTGCAATTGCCCTCAAAGGGGCTAACGTCACCCTAGAAAGGGGATGATGTCCTTCTATTGCTTGATTAGGGTTTTAATAGAAACATTTAATGTAAAACAGTATGATTTTAGTATTTTGGCCTTGTCAGCCTTTTCATGACCTAAAAAGTAAAATTAGGTCATTGTACTATATAAATTGAGGGTTTTCACCTTTATTTTTTCATCATCTTTCACTCACTCATTAGTGAGGTCTGAAATTTGCGTTATCTTTGAAGCTATTGGCTGAA
The DNA here is from genome assembly GCA_009831015.1 of Picea engelmannii. NCBI lineage: Eukaryota > Viridiplantae > Streptophyta > Pinopsida > Pinales > Pinaceae > Picea > Picea engelmannii. The sequence continues at coordinate 334,024 of ML777591.1, read as the reverse complement.
ATTGTGGGGCGCACTTGTTGAAGGAAGACATTTTTGGACTTTTATTGGCATTTTGGCATTTCTCTTGGTGGAAGGTATTACAACTAGGGTTTGCTATATGATTTCTTGGTTAAATGTAAGTGAATTTCTGCAAAACTTCTTAATTGAATG
>ML777591.1:274850-318925 GCA_009831015.1 Picea engelmannii | reverse complement strand
TCTTAATTCTTCTAGTTGTCTAGGTGTTTCCCTAATTCGTTGTTTACGATTCAATGGGGCATGTTTCTCGACATTTTTCTATATTGTGAGGGTTCTACCTCCTTTGCTATGTCAACATATGGAAGCCTCAAGTCATCAAATTTTGGGCATGAGTCTGCAATGCTCCAGCATAGGCATCAATTAGTATGGTCGATCTAATCACCTCTGAGGTATCCTCGATCCAGGCATCCAAGGTATCCTCCAAGGGTCGATGATGCCTCAAGCGAGTCCAAGGTTGCAACATGTAAGTGTTTTATTGTCAAATGGTTCCAACTCCAACCAAAGGGAGCCTCCTCCCCACACAACTCTACAACTCAAAGCTCAAGGCAACGAGGAGGCAATGAATCAATCTTTAGGAGTTATTTATGTGATTGCCTTTTTAGGCCTCCGAAAATTATATGTTTTCTGGCAAAGTTGCCTTCAGCTTTTTTATCTCACTTTGGCCTACAAATGCCTATGTTGTGTGAGTCATTTGAGCATTTCGACCATCATCGTTGTTCTGAGCTTGGAGCTTGTGTGCTCCAACGAGAATAGCTCCTTATTTGGTAGGATGGCTCTTTGAGTATTATGTTTTTCCACTCAGGGTGATCCTCTTTGATGTATACACTACATGCGAATTTTCTCAAATTATCAATGAAATAACATAGAACTTTTTCTTTGAAAAAAAAGGTGTGTAGGCACACACACACAAATAGTCAATTGGGTCTAGCTCAAGTGCTTAGGGAGGACAAATGTTATCCTCCCCACTCGGTTTGAAATCTCGTTTATAACATGTTTCACTCTTCATGAGCCAATTATTGCTAAGGCTCTAATCCATGTATATATCTTATCCTTGCATATGAACTAGAGAGTGGGTACTTGGTTACATGTTAAAAATTTTAAAATAAAATGAAATAATATATAAAAAAAAAGTAGTAAATGATATATATTTATATATAAAAGGTCAATTGGGTCTAGCTCAAGTGGTTGGGAGGAATGATTGTTATCCTCCCCACCCAAGTTCAATTCTTGCAAGTGACATGTTGAGCTCTTAAAGAGTATATTCTTGTAATGGCCTTGAGCCCTGTGTTGACAAAGCCTCAAGCTTCAGTGGAATCTGGTTTACCTTGGGCACCATCCTTCAAATGGGGGGAAGTACCTGGTGGGTTTCCCCAAGATATGTATTTCATGGAAAAAATATATTTTTATATATAATTATTATAATAATTTATTATTTATAAATATTAACATATAGTTTTAAAATTTATAAAAACATATTGTATATGTAAATTAATATATCATGATACTTTGTATTATATACAAAAATAATATGTTCTATAATATATATAGAATTGATATAATACATGCATTGAAATTTTAAAAGCTAAAAATGAGAATATAAGTCAATACTCATTGGTCAATACTTATAAATATAGAGCATTTTGATTTTTAAAATGTCACAAGGGTCGTTGTCAATCCCTATAACAAAGACAATTGATGACAACCACCATGCAACCCGCTGCTACTACAAGAGTCGACATGAACCCCCACTCCCCTACACCAGCAAGGAGCTTCCTGTAGAAGCTCACAGCTACTATGGGGGTACCTAAAACACCTTGCTACCACCAAATACACAAGAAACTTCTACCAAGTACTCTTGTTGTCCCCTAAGCCATCCCCTAAAATTTCTTTGGGGGGGATGCTAAGAACAGGCCCTATTCACCCACACTGTTTGGTTGTATAAATTTATTAGAACAAAATTTTATTAGTTGTGTATTGAAAGTAATCAATACACACTTCACAAAAAGAATGTGTTAATATTTTCTTTGTTCAATATCATCTGGGAATCCGCTAATTGCGTTACCCTTAAATATAGTAACAGAAAGGTAATTTCACTGCATACTTACTCTCCTTTCATTAATGGTCACTACAAAAGCATTGTCAATGCCCTTGTCCCTGCAAAAGAAATAATATATATCATTCTAAGAATATATAAACCCAATATATAGCAAATACCAGAATAACAATTAAGGTACCTAGCATCATTAGTACACTGATTAGCATCCACTCCATTGAAGGGATTCACAACTATGGTTGCCTGCAGCAGCCAAAAAGATATTGTCAAGTATCGCTTTGTTTCTGTGCACTTCAAGCCAAAAAGCTGGTAAAAAGGTACAATAGCTGATTCCATCATCTAAGTGGGAGAGATTTGCATTAACTACTCTTAAAACATAGAAGCTGTAGTTTCATGTGATATGTACCTCATGATCCAACAATTACAGATTGCAACCATATAAGAATCAACAGAAAATCATCAAACTCAATAAAGCTTTTTCCTGCTTACTTGAAATGCACACATTAAAAGAAAACAACTTGCTTCAATAGAATAAGGATCCCTGATGAAACTAAAACGCTCAAAAATGCAAGCTGGATCATTCATTTGTAGTAAAATAAAGGCACGGTAAATTATAACATAAAACCCTGACATCTAACACAGTTGTTTCTGAAAGGTTCTGTAACAAGCATGATATCAACGCAAGAAGGGATAGGGTTTAATAAAATCAGACAACGAAAGACAGATTTCAACATACCAAATGTATTTCAAGAGCAATCACACAACTAAACTTAAAAATTGTCAAGAAGGAAGTTTAGTAGAGAAGAGCTTTTAATTGATATTTTTGTTATTGCTATCAAAAGTATCTGATTTTAAAGATGTATTCTTATGATGATAATTTGCATTTCACCATAGTCGCTTATTTAAAAAATACACCATCCAGTATACAACACTTTTGCTTACTATATTAGTCCTTTAATATCAACATTATAATCACCAGCATTCTACACAATTTAGTAAACACTTAAGAGAAATTTAATGAATCATTATGATTAAAAACCGCATTACATAGTCCCTTTCAATTCAAAACGGCACAAAAAGGCTTTTAATGATCCCACTCAGAAAGCTCCAGTGGCATATAAGGACTATAAACCTGGAAAATCTCCCCAAAAACAATCACAGTCCCCACATCATTTCAGTTTAAGAAATTACTACAGTTCACTCATCAAGGGAGATAAGCAAGGTGCACAGGAAGGACTATCCACCATGCAAATCTTCCCAAATCAATGACTTCACATCTATTCAGTGCTGCGGGAATTGCTGATATTCATCATAAAGAGAGATTTGCAGGGCAGACAGTCCTTTCTCTAGCACACGGATCCACATTTATGCAAATCTCCCCAAATCAATGACTGCACATCTTTTCAGCTTTGCAAGAATTGCTGATATTCATCATCAGGGGAGATTTGCAGGGTGGATAGTCTTTTGTCTAACACATTGATCCGCATTTATGCAATATACAATACAACCTATTTCAAAGTTATTCCAAAAACATATAATTTTACCCAACCAAGAACTGCTTTCTACACAAAGCTATTTGCAACCAGCCTTGCTTTATTCTTGTCAATCATGCCATCACTTTGAATTTGGTCCTATAGACTATTAGGGTCTCAACCTAATTTACCTAGTTAGAAGAATAGGTCACAAGGTAATAGAGCATGAAATCAAAAAATGTAAGTTGGCCTCATTAAATAAGGTCCACTAGTTAAAGGTTGTGGCCTCATTAATGGGGGGCCACTAGGTGGTTAGGGTTTTGGTCAGATAGAAACTATGTATAGTAGCAGAGGCTATGTAATCAGGTGTCGAGTGAATCATATGGTGTTTGGAGTTCCACTTAGTTGGAGGTTGGCCCCTCGAAGAGGCAAGTGAATAGTGCTTTTTATTCTGAATATAAATAAAGGTTTGATAACTATTGTTGTTTCCATACTTCGGTTTTCTTTTATTTGTTTTCTATAGTTAAAATTCTGCTTATAATGCTCTTAAGATTCCATTTCAACTAACGAGGACCACCACAAGTGGAATCAAAGCACTCTCAAGTGCCAACACAATGCCCAAATTTTACAATTTTTTTAAAGGCTAAAGACGTGTTCCAACGTCTTTAAACATAGAGATCGGTGGTTCAATGGGTAAACATGTGGCTAGGGAAGCATGCACGCAAGAAACACAAGTGGAAGTCACCTGGTTAGACACCCTTGTAACCCCTGTTGTTGTTGGTTGTGGAGATTGATTATCTTCATGATTCAGAGGGTTTTTTCAGTCATGCTTGGATCCCATTTCTTGACGTGGGGGTGTGGGGGGGCTTACCCCCCCCCCCTACTACTGTTGTCAGGGAAAAAATGCCTTGTAAAATATTGTAATTTCGTAGTCAATATGGACCGTTCATTATAAGGTTGCAGATCCGACGGTAGAAGTTATGTTAAGGATTTTTTCCCTAGAAGGAAACCCTCTTTTATGAAGGAATTGTATTGCGGTTGTGAGTGATAGTGAATATTGTATTCTGAGGGAGGAGACTGTGAGAGAAAGAAGAGGAAGTTACGGCAGGCGTGTTGTAGGTTGTATCCCTTCATTTTGCTGGATAATAAAAAGGAAGGACCTAGCAAATTCTCTGGTGGACGTAGCCCACACTGGGTGAACCATGTATATATGTGTCTCTATTGTATTGTGTATCTTCTGTGTTTTATTTCCGCATTTGTTTTATTTTATTGCTCTGCGATCCTCCTTTTCTAACAGTTGGGACACCTTCAAGTAGTACCACATCAGACAGAATCTGCCTATGAATTCGATATTCCACATACTTTAATGTATATCGAAAGCCCCTAAGAGCACTTGAAACTAGCCATCTATAAACCTTTCAATTGTGTTGTTGCTATAGTACGCCTTGAACAACACTCGAGGAGATCATTGTCTAACACTTGGGAGTAGTCATTGTATGCCAAAGAGTCCAAGTGTGAATTTGACATTACAGAGATTCTATACTTGGGACATGTGGTCAATGCACCGGGAGTGCAGGTGCACAGGGTGAAGATACAGGCTATATTAGATTGGCTACCACCCAAAAATATCACACACTTGGGTGGTTTCTTTGGGATTTGCAGTTATTACAAACGGTTTGTGAAAGGGTTTTCACAATTGGTTGCACCACTCACAAACCTCATAAACAAAGGAGGATTCAGATGGACCGAAGAGGCTCAGAAGACATATGATCGCATGAAGGAAGTGATGAGCACCTGCCCAGTTTTAGCACTCCATGACTTCACTCAACCCTTTGTGCTTGAGTGTGATGCATCAGGTGAAGGGATAGGAGCAGTTTTGATGCAACAGAGGCATGCGAGAGCAGGAACCTCTCGGAGAGGGGGAAATTCTATCCCATCTATGACAAAGAAATGCTCACCATCATGCATGCCTTGGCGAAGTTTCAACAATATTTGGTAGGTGGGAAGTTCGTGGTTAAAACAGACCATGACAACTTCAAACACTTCATGGGGCAAAAAGACTTGAACGAAAGGCAATAGAAATGGGTTAGCAAATTACAAGCCTATAACTTTGACATAGGGAAGAAAAATGCAGTAGTTGATGCTCTTTCCAAGAGGTCGGAGATGTTTTTGCTTACAGAGATTTCAACTGATTGGAAACGGTGAAACCCCATCTAGTGGTGGAATATTCCAAGAACAAATTTGCTTGTGAGGTGATGGACCACAATACACAGGATGACAAGTATAAGGTGGTGGATGACATCGACTACTACAAGGACCGTATATATCTAGTTCTAGAATCCACACTAAAGAAAAAGATGATGTAAGCTATGCACAATACACCATTGGCAGGACATCCGGGGTATTTCAAAACCTACAGGCAAATTAGGGAGAGGTTCACTTGGAAGGGCCTCAAAGATGACATGTTGAAGCATGTTAGAGAGTGTGTGACTTGTCAATAGAACAAGTCATAGCAGACCCATCCTACAGGACTATTACAGTCGTTGCCCATTCCAAAGTAGAAATGGGAGAGTATATCCAAGGATTTTATCACAGGGTTGCCCAAGGTCCAAGGCAGAGATTGTATATATGTGGTGGCCGATCGACTAACCAAATTTACACACTTCTTTGCCATAGAGGTATAAGGAAGGCACAGGTAGTGGAGCTACTCTTCATAGAGGTATTCAGACTTCATGGGCTGCCAAAATATATTGTCAGTAACAGGGACAGTAGGTTCCTCAACGCTTTTTGGTAGGAGTTGTTCAGATTGGTTGGCACAAAGTTGACCCCAAGCACTAGTTAACACCCTCAGACAGCTGACCAAACAGAGACTGTGAACAAATGGCTTAAGGGATATTTACGTAACAATGTGTCAAGGCAGCAGAAAGCATCGATGAAGTGGTTGCACCTGGGTGAGCATTGTTACAACACCATTCATCACATGTCCATTAGCATGACACCATTCCAAGCATTGTATGCGTACGATGCTCCTTCCTTTAATGGCTTGGCATTTGGGGACAGCAGGGCTCCCAAATCCAAGGATTGGATCTAAGAGAGCCAAGACATACTCGAGACTCTCAAGGACAACCTATAGACAGCCCAAAATCAGCAAAACCTATATGAAGACAAGCACAAGCTCGAGCACACTTTCGAGGTGGGAGACTTGGTTTTCCTGAGGCTAAAGCCATACAAACAATCTTCACTGAAGAAGAGCAGCGCAGAAAATATTAAGCCACGTCTCTATCGGCCTTGCAAGGTGGTTTGGAGAGTTGGCAAAGAGGCTTATGAACTCGAATTGTCGGAGGGAAGAAAAATCCATAATGTGTTTGACATCTCGTGTCTCAAAAAGGCATTGGGGAAACAGGTCACCACTTCGATAGAGCTACCTCCATTGGATGAGGAAGGGCAATTAGTATCGGTTCCTAAGGAGGTATTGGAGGTCTGAGAAAGGAGACGACATAACAGGGTGATTCCGAAAGACCTCATTAGATGGTGGGACTTACCAACAGAGGATGCCACGTGGGAGAGTATTCAGATCTTGCAGCATCCAAATTTGTAGTTGCTTGAGGACAAGCAATCTCAGGAAGGGAGGAGTGTAATGTCCCTTTCCAAATGAGTCATCTAGACGAATTGACAAAATGGCCCAAGTAATTCCCGAGGGCCATAGTTAGGGAATTAATTATTTTATTAATGTCACTGGAGCGGGAATTAATTAAATATAAAGGTGACATTGGGTAACATGGAAAAAGGTGCCTAAGTGACTATTGAGAATATGAAAAGTCACTTAAACTGATTAAAGAGTAAAAAGGTCGCATAAGAGTCAATTAATGAATAAAAGGGGAAAAAGAGGGCGCCTTCTCTCATTTTCTCACATTAGTATTTTTTTATCTCTTCTTGAGAGAGCTCATTGTGGTTTTGGAACTCTTGGGACGGAAACCCTAGGAGTATTTTCTGAGATTGGCTTCGGTGGTGAGACAAATCCACCCGCGTTAGTCAAATTGGGGAAGAGATCCTACAGATTTCTTCATGGTGCTTCAGTGTATCTAAGTATTCCTCCGTTTTGGCAACTAAGTTTCTATTTGCAGCTGAGTTCATTTGTCAACGGCTGAGTTCTTGCTTGAAGAATTTTATTTGAAACTTTGTGGAGGTCGAGCTGCCTTGTGACTTTATTTTTCTGAGTGGCAACATTCTTGTGACTGGAGGTCGATTTCCCATCAAGGACGAATCGGTGTCTATGGAAGGCGAATTTCTGAAGGTATGGGGCTGAGTTTGGGTCATTTGTTGTTGTAGAGACCAAGCTCACTTACCCAGACCGAATCTTCTTACTATTGGGTCGTATACTCAACAAAAGACAGCGTATTTCCTTGCTGAGTGGGCACATATCAGAACTGGATGTATTCTTCTAGGTGTGGGTTCAAGTATTAATCTTGTGGATGCACTGGGAGTGTGGGTCAATCTTTTAACTGGTGGAGGCACCTCTTCTTTATTTGGACGCATTCCTCTTGCAGTTGAGACAGCATGACGCAGCCTCTCCCAACCCGCAGGCCGGAAGGTCCACGTACACAGGATCTTCTCCTTTCTTTCGGCCCGAAGAGCTCTCAATCGACTCTTCTATTTTCCCTTCGGAAAATCCGCACCCACAGCAAAACCTCGTGGGATTCCTCCTTCTCGCTTCGTGGAATCAGACTTCGCGATATCGCAAGTCCTGTGGTTGATCGCCTGGTCGCTCAGACCTCCAAATCCCGAACCTCCGAAACTCCGATATCACCTCTGGCTTTTCGGCTTTCGCGAGTTCAAGAGTTGCGATGACCTCCAACTCCACTTCGCGAACCCCGAAACCTCGATGCTCTAATTCCTCGAAATCCAGAGATGTCAGACTCCGACACGTTTCTCGACGCTGGTCCCACAACTAGACTTCTCGCCGTTCGAGACTTCGCACTTCGCGAGTCCTAATACAAGGCTTTCGGGACTTCGACTCACGAAACTCCGAAATGGTCAATGCAGTTGACTTCCACGTAGACAGCTCGCCACCTGTCCACCTTGCTAACTCCTCTGGTCCCACACACACGTTTATTTTGCCCCTTCGTGATTTCGTGCTTCGCGACCTAGAGTGCCCAACCTTTGGTCTCCCACCTCACGATCTCCGAATTCGCGAGATCTCTAGATCTCTGCCATCTGTCCCTTCCAAATGGATGGCTATGATCCACTCGTCATTTCGCTACTCGACTTCGTGACTTCGCGAACTTTGATACCAAGCCTTCGACTTCCCAACTCAAGAAATCCCGAGATGCGATTTCGCGAGTGATCCAATGGCCCTGGTTGACTTGGATCCTACGGCTCTGCTTCACCTGATCTTACACTTTGAAAACGCTCGTCGTAACTCGCTGGCTATTCTGCGAGATCTGACAGCTCGCGGGACTTCACGAATTCTCAACGGAGAATTTCGACCGTCCAAAAGCTTCCTCGACAATTCCTGCGAAACGAACACAATATTCCTCCTCGAGCTTGTCCACCTGCGGCACAACCTTACGATGCCTTCTCAATATTTCAACACACAAACTTCCTGTGCTGCCCTTCAACAATTTCCAAGGCTTTATCTTTCCTGAGCTTTTCTCTAGACTCTGAGTCCTTTAGGAAACTCCTGCACGCACTCCTTGCAGCAAACCTTCGAACACTTTCAGTGTTGAATACTTCGACTTTGCGCACTCCCTGCAGCAACAGTCTTCCAGCGAATTCTTCAAGTCTTCAAACCCTGAAATTACCTTCAGCCTGCGCACACTTTGCACGGCTCCTGTGCCTAACTGCACTTCTGTGAAAATGAGAACAGCAGCAAAACTATCTGAGCCTTCAAAGACACAACCATGAATTCTTGTCGACGCACTCCTTGCGGACAACTTCTACTGCACTCCTTGCAGGAACTCTCACTCAGACAAAAAAACAATTGAAACTCATTCCTACTTCCTCTCAGACTTCATACTCAAAACATGAAATCATATACACAGCATATAAAGCAAATGTGCAACAGGAAGTAAACATCCATGAGCATAATATTCAACGTACATACACAGAGAACAACCACGACACCATGAAATTGAATCAAAGCTCTCTCTACTAATTCAAATCTCTGTACATGGGTGTTTTTACACAATTCTCTCTTCTCTGTATGCTCTATGCTCTTCTTCATACTAATGTTACAATACACAATGAGGGTGTCTATATCCGTTTTCCCTCCGGCTCTAAAACTGTCTAATCTAGAATTAAATTCTATCTACCTATTTTATCTCGACATAAATGTCTCTATCTACTTCAGACGAGAGCGGGACGCTCAAGGTCTGATTACATTATACAAGTGCGCTCCTTCTTAATTATCTCATTTAAGATTGGCGCATTAACTTAAGATATTTTCAAAAAATGCGTTGGATGCTTTTCCAGCTGTCTTCCACATCCACGCGCGCTCGCTACCTGCTCGCGATGCTCCTGCATCACAGCATCTGTGGTGTATTTCGACTTGCAAGAAATGTCAGCACTGTGGCAGCTATCTACAAACCATTCACGTCATTTATGTAACGACTGCCTACAGAAAATAACAACAGGTTCTTTATCAGTTATCTATTTGTTGATTATTTTGTGTAATGACTGCTGCAAAAAGTTAATACTACGATAGCCTTGAGTTTCATGTATTGGTGTTTAAGAGTAAACTATAGTAGAACTGGTTATTGTTTTTTTTCTCTATCTTGTACTGTGGATGCCAAATACATTTAAAGGGGGAAGCAATATACTGTTTTAACATTTCTGCAAGTTGCAAACATTCAAGAAATTTAAACAGCAAAGTGTTTGACGAAATATCCACACAAAAACTGATATAAAATTCAAAAAAATTATCAAGGAACATTACAGTGGTATCAAAGCAGTGTATCCTCCCAGCCTAAGGGGGTTTGTTGTTCATGAGGCGAGGGAACGGTAGGTATATTACCTACAGAAGGCGAAGATAGAGAGGGGTAGAGGACATATTTAACGAAGAAGGGGAAATAAGGGAAAACCAACCAGAGGCGAAACAAGAAGAAGTCATGGGGAATAATAATGAGGACAGAGCTATACAAATCCTAGAAGGTCTGGTTGTTGGGAAATAGCAACTAGCACAGTTGTGGACACAGTTAATTGCTAGTAACCAAGCAAATCAGAACCATGGGAGTAACAATGGTGCAGGGGTTTCCAATGTGAACAATGGGAACAACGGTGATGGCAGTCATCTTGAGATTCCCACACCTTACCACACTAAGATTCTTGTTCAGGTGGGTGCTAGGACCAATAGCAAGACAATCCCCAGACCCCTTATGCCTCAGTTCTTGTTGTCTCTTCTATGTCCAAAATGACATCGAAATGTCATCTCTTCTATGTCCTGCTCTCGGATGTTGATCTGATGATATCCAGAGCGTAGATCATTTTTTGAGAAGAAAACTACCCCATGCAGTTCATCCATCAACTCGTCAATGCGTGGGATAGGGTATCGATTCTTGATGGTTTTCTTGTTCAAGGCTCGGTAATCAATGCACATCCTCATGGTGCCATCCTTCTTCAGAACTAAGACAACTGAAGAAGCAAATGGGTTGTTGCTCGGTCTGATGTGTCCCATTGCCAGCAATTCCTTGATTGCCTTCTCCATCTCATCCTTGAACCTTCTAGGATGACGATAGGGGGGGGGTGATCATAGGTTTGGCCCCCTCCTCCAACTCAATGGTGTGCTCAAACCCCCTGTCAGGTGGTCTCCCTGGTGGAATTGCCTCAAAGACCTACTGATGTCGTCCCAATAAATTCTTGATCTCTGTATCGACCTTCTAAATCCTTCTGAGTAGTGATCAAGCATTCTGTGGCATATGCTACCTCCCCATGTTTGAATATCCTCTCCATCCTCTTGGCTGAAATTCTCCTGGGTGCTCCTGTCGACATACCTCTTAAAACAACCTTCTTCCCATCCTGATCTCTGAATCCCATTTCCAAGGTTTGGTAGTTGGTAGTGATTTTTCCCAAGGTAATCATCCACTGAACTCCTAACACCACATCTATGTCTGATAAGTCAACCACATAAAATGTGTCTCTCACTATGTAGTTGCCTAACTTCATCTCTAAGTTTGGAACTCTGTCTAGACACTCCACTGTGTGGCCATCTACTACCGCAACATCAAACCCCTCAAACTCCTCTGTCTGAAGTGCCCGTCTCAATACTAGTGAAGCGTTGATGAAGTTGTGGGTGGCCCTACCATCTATCAAGGTGATTGCCCGTTGCCCCTGAATAATCCCTCTGATACGGAGGGTATCATACCTGCGAACACCAAAAAGGGTCGCTATGACTCCTCCCTTTGTTGGTTTCCTCCTGTTAGCCTGCTCTGGCGGTTGTGGGACTACTAGAGGATGGGCTCCTGTCGGTGTCGGTGGTCTATGGGGAGGCTGCTCCTCTGCTGGTGCTAACTCCTCCTCTGAACTAGTGGATCCATTGTCATGCTCCTCCTCCTCACTGTCCACGCTGTCTGTTGCTACCTCAATATAATGAATCTCTCCCTTGCCAATGCACCTGTGGCCTAGGACCCAAGGATCTCTGCAGCTGAAGCAAAGCTTCTTCCTCGTAAGCTCTCGCCTAGTCTCATCATCCAACTTCTCCTTGCCCTTCCATTCTCTCTGGAATGGCTTCCTGTCTCGATCCCTCTGGGGCACAAATGGTTTGGAAAAAGTTTTAGTCTTTGGCACCGAGTCTGCCAGATCTCGAGTGCAAAGGATGGCATCCTGCAAAGTGGGAGGCCTGTACACCTTCACCCATCCTCTCAAAGGCTCTGTGAGACCTTATGTGAATAGCATGATCATCCTAGGCTCTAATATATTTGTCACTGCCACGGCTACCCGTTGAAACTCTGTGATGAAAGCTTCTACTGTGCCAGTTTGTCTCAACTGGGCTAGATCCCTGAAGTGTATCTCGAGATCCTTCCTATCAAACCTGTCCATGAGCCTATCTATAAACTCCCTATAGGAGGTGATGCGACTGTGACCCAATGTCACCAATCCATGATACCACCACTCGTGTGCCTCACCCTCCAAGTGTAAGGTCGCGAAACTGATGGCCTCTGTCTCGGTCATCTGGTTGAGCTTGTAATACGTGTCTAGCTTATGTACCCAAGCTCTAGCAGTGTATTTGGACGATAGGTCGAAAGAAGGGATGGTGAGTTTCCCAACTTTTCGAATGAAATCGAGGTTATGCCCCTGCTGCTGTTGTGGTCCTCCCCTCTGCGTCTTTCTGGGGCGGTTCCTGAGCCTGAGTCCACAGTACTCGACTAAGGTCATGTCCTGATGGAAGTCACGACCCAATGCTCTGTACTCCCTCCTATACTCTGCAATGTCGTCTGCATGAGTGGGTGGCCTCTATGCTATCGGTTGCGGTGCTGCTACTGGGGGTGCCCTCTGAAAACTAGGAAAAAAGGGTCTGGGAATCCTACTCGCAGAGGTGTATGTGTGATAGGGTGACTGGGGTCTAATGCCTGCTCCTGAGTTCCCATGTGCTGCATGCAGGACTTGTGTGTCTGGGGTGCCCAGTCTAGCAAATCTATCAACCACCTGTGCCAAGGACTGAGACATGGTCCGTTGACTAACTAACATATTGTTAATAACCTGCATGAAAGTTGTCTTTGGATCTACGGGGCCCTTGCCACTGCCTTCTGGTCGCTCATATCTATCTCCTAGCATCCTCTCTGCCTCGCGCTCAGCCTCACACTCTGCCCTTCTCTCTGCTTCTTTATGTGCCTCTTCCTCTTCCTCTGAGCTAGGAGGAAAAGGGGGAAAATCAGGCCTATGCCTTCTTTCCTTATGCATGTTGTAAGTGACATATTCGTCACCTACGTGTTCACGACCCTCTAGGTCTTCTGCTGCACTCATTGTCATTAGTCATAGGCTAGCAGGACTAAAGCTCTGATACCACTCTAATGTTCCTGACTTGGCTAGTCTAGGAAACGTTGCTAATGTGTGTGTAGGATCAATCGTTTACAGCATATAAATAGTCATACAAATAATAAATGCGACAAAGGACTGCAAAGTTTATATTATGATATCTCGACGGATTACAAAATGGTCGAATGCGGCTGAATAAACTGACAATACTCGACTAGATCAACAGACAAAGGATCTTAGCTGGAATACAAATAGGAAACTAAAAGATAATACACGGAATATGGGAGCACTGGGGAATCAATGGATGCGCTGGGACTGTGGCAACTCTGACGGTAACTGTTGGAAGTCTGGAAAGTTTGCCCTGGGAGTTATACTTCTCGGAATGGCCTGGAAACTGTCCCAAATGATGCGCCCTACTCTAGTCCTCAGTACTGGTATCTGTCGAACCCCTCTGCTGATGAATCTGGACCCCGGATGAATACCCCTGGGGGAATGCGCCCCTCTTCTTCTGGCAAAATCTGTCCTAGTGATTCCACCGTCAGAATCGAACGAGATATGTCTCAAAACGATCGCCTTGGTCTACTGGGAAATGGGTCGGAAGGGTTCCCCTGAATCTGGTCTGATGCTCGCTCTGGAACCCCAAATGTGCCCACCAAAAGTGTCGCACGTCCAAGTCTGGAAAATGTGTCCCAGTTGATTCCTCCGTTGGAATATGATGAGGAGCCAAGCAAAAGATGCGCCTTTCCCTCCTCTCAAATGGGTCGGAGGGAAATCTCGGAATTCTCCCTAGATGGGATAAGTCGACTAAAAACCCTCTCAAAAGTTGTGCCCTTACTCTGGATGAATGTGCCCTTGCTGCTGAACACTGTGTAATTGTTGTTGAAGAATGATGGAAGACATGAATGATCTTCCCTGTGACTAGGGTGTGTCTCTCAACACCAAAATCAACCACTAGTGTCTTCCTCCTAGAATCCACGGAACTATCTCTCCTGAGATGCGCCTCTTCTCCTCAATGACAAGTCATAATCTGCATAATGATGAATTAGGTCACTGACCCTTCATTTATAGCTTTCCAAAACCCTAAATCATGCTGAAACCCTAATTCATTGTTGACTTCCAAAACCCTAAATCACTGTTGAAACCCTAATTCACTGTTGACTTCTATTTTTAGCTCATAATGACTTAAAAGCGCTTTTAACCCTTTTTAGCTCAATGTCACTTTCCAAATATAACACCTATGACTGGAGTGACCTCTAGTAACCTTGTTTACCCCTCTTTGGTCCTAGCTATAGTCTAACGGGGCGGTTTAGACCATTAAGCCTCCTCTCTGGAGCTCCTATTTGGAAAGGGACATTACAAAGGCAAAGGAGGTGGCTATCTCCACTTTATGAGGCATGCCTAGATTCCACACCTTCATAGTTGGAGGAGTACTACAAGGACAAGAGATTACCGCTTTGATTGATGGTGGGGCAACCCACAATTTCATTGATGCAGCTTGGGTAGCTAGGAGACGAATGGCTACTAAGGACTTTGAGGGGTTCAATGTAGCAGTGCCCGATGGGTACAATGTGTCATGCACAAAGAAGATTTCCAAGTTGGTTATAACATTGGGTAACTATACCTTGACCGATGACTTTTATGTCGTCAATTTGGCAAACTCCAATATAGTTTTGGGAGTCCAGTGGCTTCAAACGTTGGGGGACATCACGTCAAATTATAAAGTGATGACAATGAAATTCTTCACACCGGTAGGTAAACAGGTTGTTCGAAGAGGCATGTCAAATAATACCTCTATGGTTGTGTCAAATAAAAGGATGGAGATCATTTTCAAACGAGGAGATATAGCATATGCAGCATAGTGTTTTATCACAGCACAGGTAGATGCACAGGGCCGGCAGCATCATCATGAAGATATTCAAGCCTTGTTGAGCAGACATGACAAGGTCTTTGGACAGATACCTCCAAGGAGACCACCAAACACAGGCTTTGAGCACACTATAGAATTGGAGGAGGGAGCCAAACCTGTCATAACCACCCCTTACAAGCACCCCAAGAAATTCAAAGATGAAATAGAAAAACCCATCAAGGAGTTGCTTGATATGGGGCATATCAAACCCAGTTCCAGTCTTTTCGCTTCTTCCGTGGTTTTGGTTAAGAAGAAGGATGGAACTATGGCGATGTGTATTGACTACAGAACCCCGAATAAGAAGATGATCAAGAACAAGTATCCTATATCGTGGATCAATGAGCTTCTGGACAAGTTGCATGGAGCAGTATATTTTTCGAAGATTGATCTTCGATTCGATTACCATCAAATCAAGGTCAGAGAGGAAGATATTCACAAGACTGCTTTTAGCTGCCATTATGGGCACTATGAGTTCTTGGTCATGCCATTTGGGCTGACCAATGCACCAGCTACATTTCAGTCACGCATGAATCACTTATTCAAAAAACAGCTACGGAAGTTTATATTGGTATTTTTTTATGATCTATTGATATATAACAAAACATGGGAGGAACACTTGGGGCACTTAGAGGAGATTTTGAGTATCATGGAGGAGCAGTCATTGTATGCCAAAGAGTCCAAGTGTGAATTTGGCATGACAGGGATTCTATACTTGGGACATGTGGTCAGTGCACAAGGAGAAGATACGAGCTATATTAGATTGGTCACCACCCAAAAATATCACACACCTGAGTGGCTTCTTTAGGATTTGCAATTATTACATACGGTTTGTGAAAGGGTTTTCACAGTTGATCGCACCACTCACAGACCTCACAAAGAAAGGAGCATTCAGATGGACCGAAGAGGCTCAGAAAAAATTTGACCGCATGAAGTGATGAGCACCTGCCTAATTTTAGCACTTCCTAACTTCACTCAACCCTTTGTGCTTGAGTGTGATGGATCGGGTGAAGGGATAGGAGAAGTTTTGATGGAGCAAAGGCATACGAGAGCAGGATGCTCTCAGAGAGGGAGAAACTCTATCCCATCTATGACAAAGAAATGTTTGCCATCATGCATGCCTTGGCGAAGTTTCGACAATATTTGGTAGGTGGTAAATTCGTGGTTAAAACAGACCCTAATAGCTTGAGACACTTCATGGGGCAAAAAGACCTGAACGAAAGGCAGCAGAAATGGTTTAGCAAATTACAGGCCTAAGACTTTGACATTGAGTATGTCAAAGGGAAGAAAAATGCAATAGTTGATGCTCTTTCCAGAAGGCCAAAGATCTGTTCACTTATAGAGATTTCAGCTGATTGGAAACCCCATCTAGTGGTGGAATATTCCAAGAACAAATTTGCTTGTGAGGTGATGGACTACTATACAAAGGATGACAGGTATAAGGTGGTGGATGACATCATCTACTATAAGGATCGTATATATCTAGTTCTGGAATCCACACTAAAGGAGAAGATCATGGAGGCTATGCACAATACACCATTGATAGGACATCCGGGGTATTTCAAAACCTACAAGCAAATCAAGGAGAGATTCACTTGGAAGGGCCTCAAAGATGACGTGTTGAAGCACGTGAGAGAGTGTGTGACTTGTCAACAGAACAAGTCAGAGCATACCAATCCTGCAAGACTATTACAGTCGTTGCCCATTCCAGAGCAGAAATGGGAGAGTATATCCATGGATTTTATCACAAGGTTTCCAAAGGTCCGGGGCAGAGATTGTATATATGTGGTGGTCGATCGGCTGACCAAATTTGCACACTTCTTTTCCATATCCTCAAAGTATAAGGCAAAAAAGGTAGTGGAGCTATTCTTCATAGAGGTATTCAGAATTCATGGGCTGCCAAAATATATTGTCAGTGACAGCGACAACAAGTTCCTCGGCACTTTTTGGCAGGAGTTGTTCAGATTCGCTGGCACAAAGTTGACCCCAACACTAGTTACCACCCTCAGACAGATGACCAAACGGAGATTGTGAAGAAATGGCTTGAGGGATATTTACAAAACTATGAGTCAGGGCAACAAAAAGCATGGATGAAGTGGTTGCACCTGGGTGATCATTGTTACAACACCACTCATCACATGTCCATTGGCATGACACCATTCTGAGCATTGTATGGGTACGATGCTCCTTCCTTTGTTGACTTGGCATTTGGGGACAACAGGGTTCCCAAAGCCAAAAATTGGATCCAAGAGAGCCAGGACATACTCAGGACTCTCATGGACAACCTATAGACGTCCCAAAATCAGCAAAATCTATATGAAGGCAAGCACGGGGTATTTTCTGATTTCTCATTGAGAGAGGTCGCCCTCTCTTATTTTTTCACATTAGTATTTTTTTATTATTCATTGAGAGAGCTCATTGTGGCTTTGGAACTCTTGGGACAGAAACCCTATTTTCTAAGATTGGCTTTGGTGGTGAGACAAATCCACCCTAGTTAGTCAAATTGGGGAAGAAATCCTACAGATTTCTTCATGGTGCTTCAATGTATCTAAGTATTCCTCCGTTTTGGCAGTAAGTTTCTATTTGCAGCTTAGTTCATTTGTCGGCGGCTGAGTTCTTGCTTGAAGAATTTTATTTGGAACCTCGTGGAGGTCGAGCTGCCTTGAGACTTCATTTTTGTGAGTGGCAGCATTCTTGTGACTGGAGGTCGATTTCCCTTGAAGGATGAACTGGTGTCTATGGAAGGCGAATTTCTGAAGGTATGGGGCTGAGTTTGGGTCATTTGTTGCTGTAGAGACCAAGCTCTCTTACCCAGACCGAATCTTCTTACTACTAGATCTTATACTCAACCAAAGACAGCATATTTCCTTGCTGAGTGGGCACATATCAGAACTGGATGTATTCTTCAGGGTGTGGGTTCGAGTCTTGATCTTGTGGATGCATTGGGAGTGTGGGTCGATCTTTTAACTAGTGGAGGCGCCTCTTCTTTATTTGGGTGCATTCTTCTTGCAGCTGAGACAGCATCTGTGGTGGATTTCGACTTGCAGGGAATGTGAGCACTGTGGCAGCTATATATAGATCATTCACTTCATTTATGTAACGACTGCCTACAGAAAATAACAACAGGTTCTTTATCAGTTATCTATTGTCTATTTGCTGATTATTTCTGTGTAATGACTGCTGCAAAAAGTTAATACTATGATAGGAGCTTCATGTATTGGTGTTTAAGAGTAAACCATAGTAGAACTGGCTTTTTTTTGTTCTCTATCTTGTACTGTGGATGCCAAATACATTTAAAGGGGTAAGCAGTAAATTGTTTTAACCGTTCTGCAAGTTGCAAACATTCAAGAAATTTAAACAGCAAAGTGTTTGACGGAATATCCACACAATAACTGAGATAAAATTCAAAAGAATTATGAAGGAACATTACAAAAGGTCTCAAAGTCGACTCTCCTAAAGTAGTCAGCTCTCACCATAAGGAAAAGCTTGTAAAAAGGGGTTATTCAAGCATTATTGCACACTTCCATGCTATTCAAGCCTTAGAGGATGCTTCTCAGCCAATTCATCTGGACTTGCAATCAATTTTGGACAAACACCAACAAGTCTTTAAACATCCCCAATGACTACCACCGTCATGTGGTGAGCATGATCATAGTATCCCCACTGCTCCCAGGTAGCCTACCACCCAATGTGCACCTGCCACCAATATCACCATCCTTTTGCCCAAGAGAATAAAATAGTAAAGATCATATGGGAGCTGTTGGCAGAAGGTGTCATCTGTCCTAGTACCAACCCCTATTCCTCCCCAGTCGTCATAGTTCGTAAAAAAGAGGGCACTTGGCGCATGTGTCCCAACATTCAAGCTCTTAATAACTTGACCATCAAAGATAAATTTCCTATTCCGATGATTAACAACCTCTTAGACAAGCTACATGACACTCAGTTCTTCACCAAACCTGATCTCCACTCCTATTATCACCAAATTCACAAGAAGGAAGCAGATATTCCTAAAACTATTTTTTGCACTCACAAAGGTCAGTATGAGTTTTTGGTGATGCTTTTTGGTCTTTGCAATGTGCTTCCCACTTTTCAAAGCCTCAATGAACAAAATCTTTCAACCCGTTCTACGCCATTTTGTCTGAATCTTCATCGATGACATCCTAGTCTACAACGACACATGTAGCATATGTGGATCAAGTATTACAACTCCTCCAGATACAACAACTATTCCCCAAACATTCTAAATATGCTTTTGGCATCTCATAAGTGGAATATTTGGGACACATTGTATGTGAGTAGGGCGTGTCTATTGATCCTAAGAAAATTGAGGCAATGAAAGACTAGCCTTGCCCAAAGACCCTCAAACGTTTGCATGGCTTTCTTGGCCTCACAAGCTACTACAAGAAGTTTATGTCGAACTATGGTAAAATTGCAGCTCCCCTCATCACCTTCCTCAAAAAGAATGCCTTCAGTTGGAATGAGGAGGTCGAATAAGTTTTTCAAGCTTTAAAAGATGTTATGTGTACTACCACAGTACTTGCCATGCCAAACTTCAATAAGACTATCGTCTTGGAATTGCATGCCTCTAGCAAAGGAATTAGGGCAGTGTTAATGCAAGAGGGATTCTCGTTGTCATTCACCAAAAAGAGGGCACTTGGCGCATGTGTCCCAACTTTCAAGCTCTTGATAACTTGACCATCAAAGATAAATTTCCCATTATGATGATTAACAACCTCTTAGACAAGCTACATGGCGCTCACTTCTTCACCAAACCTGATCTCCACTTCAATTATCACCAAATTCGCATGAAGGAAGTAGATATTCCTAAAACTATTTTCTGCACTCACGAAGGTCATTATGAGTTTTTGGTGATGCTTTTTGGTCTTTGCAATGTGCTTTCCACTTTTCAGAGCCTCGTGAACAAAATCTTTCAACCCCTTCTATGCCATTTTGTTTGAATCTTCTTTGATGACATCCTAGTCTACAACGAAACTTGGGCGACACATGTAGCACATGTGGATCAAGTCTTGCAACTCCTCCATATACACCAACTTTTCCCCAAACATTCTAAATTTTCTTTTGGCGTCTCAAAAGTGGAATATTTGGGACACATTATGAGTGGGTAGGGCATGTGTGTTGATCCTAAGAAGATTGAGACAATGAAAGACTAGCCTCAGTGAAAGACCCTCAAAAGTTTGCAAGGCTTTCTTGGCCTTGCAAGCTACTATAAGAAGTTTGTGCCGAACTCTGGTAAAATTACATATCCCCTCATCACCTTCCTCAGAAATAATGCCTTCAATTGGAGCCTCTAGCAAAGGAATTAGGGTAGTGTTAATGCAAGAGGGACACTCGTTAGCCTTCACCAATAAGCAATTGTGTGATAGAAACTTGGGCAAATCCACCTATAAAAAGGAAATGCACACTATTCTTCATGCATTTGATATGTGGCATCCTTTCTTGATGGGGTGTAGTTTTTGTATTATAACAGACCATTGCAACCCAAAATATTTTTTGGAATAGAGGATGTCATCTGCAAAGAAACAAAAAAGAGTCACTAAAATGTTAGGCTATGACTATGAAATTATCTACAAGAAGGGCAAGGAAAATGTGGTGGTTGATGCTCTCTCTAGGAAGTATGAAGAAAAAGGTTCCCTATTTGCCTTATCATTCCTCGTACTGAATTGGCTAGCAAAGGTACATCAAGGTTAGTCAAAGGATGCCAAGATAGTGCAAATGATCCACCAACTACAAGTCGACCCACATGCACATCTCAACTACACTTGGCATAAGGATGAGCTTCGCTATAAGGGGCATATTTTTTGGTCTAGGATTCGGCATTAAAATTCATAGTGTTATCTAAATTCCACTCCTCTCCCATAGTGAATAACTCCAATATTTAGAAAACATATGAAAGGATTAAGTGCTCATTCTTATGGGAAGGCATGAGAAGGACATTTGCAACTACGTGGCAGAATGTGGCATTTCCGAATGACACCAGAGAGAGACAATGAACCCTATGAGAGCATTACAACCTTTACCCATTCCAATCACCATGTGGACTGACATTTCTATGGATTTCATTGTGTGGTTACCAAAATCAGACAACAAATCAGTGATCAATGATCATGGTAGTTGTTGATCACCTTTTTAAATATGCTCATTTTGTGCCTTACAACACCCCTTCAAGGCCTTCAGAGTAGCACAAGTATTCATGGACAATATTTTTACACTCCATGGCATGCCTCAATCAATTGCAACAAATTGTGACCCCATCTTCACTAGCTATTTCTAACAAATAGTTGTTTCAACTTCAAGGTACCCAATTGAATCTCAACATGGCATATCACCCCAAATAGATGGTCAAACAAAAACTGTAACAAGTGTTTGGAAGCTTATTTACATTGTTTTACCTTGAGCCGACAAGGCCAATGGGTCCAGTGCTTACCCCTAGCTGAATGGTGGTACAATACCACCTATCATGGTGTTGCTACTCGAATGACCCCCTTTGAGGCAGTCTATGGACCAAAGCCCCCATCTATGATCTACTACTTACCAAGCTTATCCAAGGTTCAAGAGGTGGGAAAAACCCTTATAGCTCGTGTTGACATTATTCATACCCTCAAGGATAATTTGGTGTTGTCCCAAAACTGAATGAAGCAACAAACCAATCAACATCACTCCAAATGCCACTTTGAAGAAGAGGATCGGGTGTTACGTCTCCAACCCTACAAATAGACATCACTCAAGGAGAAGAGCAACCAAAAGTTAGCACCTAAATTTTATGGACCATATACCATACTCAAACGTATAGGCCTAGTGGCTTACAAATTGGCTCTTCCAAGCCATTCTAAGGTCCACCCAGTTTTTCATGTGTCCTGCTTGATGAAAGTGGTCAAGTCCAATTGCAAAGTTCAAACCAGCATTCCCGAATTGAATGAGGCGGGTTCCATTTGGTTGCACCCCGACATCATTTTGGATAAACACGAACACTATCTTCGCTAGCTCACTATCCAAGAACTCTTTACTCTTGATCCAATGGAAGTATACAAAGCCCAAAGATGCTACACAGGAACCAATAGAGATTATCCACCACTATCCTCATCTCCAACCTTGCGGACAAGCTTGCTTTGTAAGGGGAGGGCATGTTAAGGTCACACTCTAATTCCACTGGTTAGTAGAATATGTTGTTAATCTATTGGGGCCATCTCTATTAAATAAGGCCCACAAGGTAGTAGTGTAAAATCAATAAATGTAAGTTGGCCTCATTAAAGGTCCACTAGTTAGTGGTTGCGGTCTCAATAATGGAGTCCCACTTGGTGGTTAAGGTTTTGGTCAGTTAGAAACTATATATAGTTGTAGAAGCTATGTAATGAAGTGCCAAGTGAATAATATTGTATTTGGAGCTTTGCCCAGTTGGAGATTACCCCCTCAAGGAAGCAGGCAAACATTGCTTTCTATAATGAATATCAATAAAGGTTTGCTCACTGTTGTTGTTTCAACTTTCCATACTTTGGTTCTGTTTTATTTACTTTATGCAATTATATTTCTCTCTATATTGCTCTAAATATTATGTTTCAGCTAACAAGGAACACCACATAGACCCATATGAAACCAATTGTTATTTCCCTGTATGCAATTAAACTATTTTCCAAGTCCCATTCTTCATTAAGGCAACATACTCAACATTATTAGCACTAATCCAAATCTGATTTTACAAGTTTCTTCGAAAGAATTAAGTTCATGTGACTTAACTACTACACTTCTTAAAGTGAAAATTACCTATGAGGTCTTCCTTCTTTTCCTTCTTCATTATGTTGTAGCTCACCTAGTTTGGCATATCGAATGATTTCGTAGAACCATATCAGTTTTTTCACTCTTAACATTGACTCCATTTCCAAGCTATTCTCTTTTACTACTTTCTGTCTTCTTTTATATGCAATTGGTGTTTTGTTGTATTCTGCACTCTCTCTTCGATTCTGCTCCTTGATTTTCTTTTGTAGCCACTTCCCTCAAATTTTTTTCATTTTGCTCCAGGAAATCAGATTGCATCTGATCACAGCTAGCAGTTATCTTCTTACTAACAAGAGCATACAGTCCATAGCCTTTTGATTCAATACAATAACCAACAAAAACACATTTTCTGTTTTTAGTCTCCAATTTTTGGCTAGTCCGATCAGTAATATTGACATAAGTAGTACAGCCAAAACTCTAAAATGTTTTACCTTTGGTTTGCTCCCTCTCTATATTTCTTCGGGTGTCTTTCCTTCCACTACCTATGTGAGACTCCTTGTTAAGCAAGTACACTACTCCTTGTACAGCCTCTGCTAAAAATAGCAGTCCAATGTTTTGTCCTTTTATCAAGCAACGGGCCAATTCAATAATTGTCCTATTATTTCTTTCTGCCACAATATTTTGTTATGGCGTGTCAGAAGTAGTGAGTTGCCTCCTAATGGCTTTGGTTTTATAATATTCAAGAAACTCATTTGAAAATAACTCACCACTAAGTATGCTTGTTTGCTCAGCCTACCCTCCCTCCTCCGTGGGAGTGGGATGTATTGTGTGGTGCATGTGTGTGAAACAACAGCAGGATACATCTATCTTGTGGTGTCTTGGAATAGCTTCTACAACTATAAAATCTCCTCTCCTCTTGTGTGTCATCCCACATTGGTGGTGAGAGTTGGTCCATGACATCATGTGAGAGTTGGTCCATGACATCATTTAAGTCCCGACATACCATGATCCTTATGCCAGTGGTCTGATGTCTCCTAACATAATGATTGATTAACTGATTGGTTGTAGAGTGCGTTTGTTCGATCGAACTTTCCCTCCTCTATGGGATGTATTGTGTGGGTGTGTGAAAAAACAATGGGATACATCTATTATGTGGCATCTTGAAATATATTCTACAACTATAAAATCTCCCTCCTCTCCTCTCCTCCAATGTCAATTCTAAGAATATGATTTTCTTTCCACTTTATACCCCAACCAAAGTTCTAAAGCTTTTGAACATATCAATCACCTATGAATTATCATTAAGAAAGACTACTCATATATTTCTTGGAAAATCATCAAAAAAAGTCAAAAAATATTTTTCACCACCTAGTGATGTATTCATACTACATAGGACCACACACAAAATATAATTTCAAAACAAAACAAAATATATATATAATTTCAAAACAAAATATAAAGTTAACTAATAAGAAAGAGTAACAAATATAAATTATATGTTATTTAACTTACATAAATTAATTTATCATTTACAAATGATCTAATTCATATATTTTTTAACTATATAACAAAATTTACATCTATATATATATATATATATATATATATATATATATATATATATATATATATATATGTATATATATATATATATATATATATATATATATATATATTAAATATATTAATTTTATAAGGTAATATTAAGTTTATATTATATTATCAATAACTTATGTAATAAATATTAAATTTATATAATATATATGTAATTAATTAAATAGATTAATGTAGATATTAATGTGCTCCTAATTAGTACTTTATTGACTGGTAGATTGGTAATTAAGCGTCGAATTTGGAACTTCATGAATCTGGCGATTGCAGCGAGTTCAATTTCTCGTTTCCCCTCCGTAGTTGCTTGACATTTGCTCCATCACGATATCCATCCTACCAGTACCCAGCCCCTCTACAAGATCAGGGTCAGGATTCTGAAGGTTCCAAGCCCCAAAAGTTTCTAGTCCAAAATCAGAGTGGACTCTTGTCATTTCTCTACTTATGCCTACTCCTACGGATGACTCCACACCAAAAAGTCCCGTCGAGTTCAAAATTAGAATGTTCGATCCCTGTAACCACTTTGCCCGAGCAAACTCTTTCAGTTGAATCCATGAGAAATAGAAAGTCGAATGCACAAATAATCAAGCCGACCATGAGATTGAAGGTCTCTTATTTCCTATGGTTGGTCAGTTCAAGTGAAATCTGGTGATTGTGGCAACTTTGGACCGTAAAAGTTAAATATGGCAAATGGTGACTTAAGGTAGAAGCGAACCCAAGCAAATTTGAACAAACCTAAACGTTTTTTTGAGGTTCACCGAATTTCGAACCTCGAGGTTCAAATTCAGCGAGCCCTGTGACTTAGCTCATGAGCATTATTCCTCTTCCTTGTATTTTGTGAGTTCCTCTTCCTTGTATTTTGTGAGTTATGTCATCTCCAAGTGCAACTAAATCATTTTTGCACTTTTGGGCTTTTAAAAATACTCTTTCCTACATTGCATGTGCTTAGTAGCTCCTAAATCTAAATGCCAAACACACTGAAGCATCACAATAGTTCCAGGCAGCCATGAAAGGAATAGTGTTTTTTCATCAATTTCATTTTTTTGGCTTTCAACATAGTTATTGTTGTGATTTCTACCTTCACTAGAAATAGCGTTAGAGAGATCTCTTTTGTTTTGGAACACTCATCCTATGTATCTAGGTTCACTTACAATAAACCACAAGATTTATTTATGTTTCTTTTACTAGAATAAAATAAAAACAACGTTTTTTGTTGCCACTACTTTATCTTCCTTAACCTTTCCTACCACCTCTTCCTTGTTGTCGATGTCTTCCACGTCCACATCAACCATGATTGGTTGCAAATGCACTAACAGCGTCGTTCATTCTACTTTCGTCTTTGCCCTTCTTGCAAGAGCACTACAACCACCTCTTCAAACAATCATACAACTGTCTTGGACAACATACACAACTTATACACCCTTTTGCAAACTGTTCAACAACAATGTTACAAAATCTAACTTGGATTGTTTCTCCAATTGCCAACAACTCATCCTTCAACTCTTTCATCATCGCAACATGTTCAATTACAAGATCTTTATCTATCGTCTTCAAATCTACCTATGAATTTCTAAGTAGCAAAATTTTCAATTTGTTTTGATGTCTCATAAAAAGACTTGATTTTGTTCCATGCATAGTCGATGCCTCAAGAGTCAGATATGAGGCAAAATTTCATCAACTGCACCCTAAGGTGATAATCATTAATGCTTCTTTGTTCTTCTTGTACGTTGGAATTATTGGTGTAATCTATACATGTGGCCACAGGTTGCAGCCCATTCATATGTATCATTAGCATACTTGTAATCATGGTTAAGGCCACACTTTATTCTTTTATCGCATTACTAGGTGTGGAAAGGTTGAGCTAGTCAACTTTGATATGTAGAGTCATTAACTCCCTTAGGGAGTATGCCATACTTATGTGGGTCCATAACCCCTCTTAAGAGGATGCACTACTTGAGTTATGTATAAATACAACTAAAACCTCATTTGTAAATCATATTTTAGATCATTGAGCTAAAGTTCACTAATACATGTGTTTTACTTTAAACTTGGGCATCATTTTCTCTCTAGCACAATTTTGGTCAACCATGGGGCACACTTCTTCAGTGTCGTTTTTTTCTCCTTTTACTACAAGTTTTTGAGTTGGAAATTTGGTTCCATTCAATCCCCTCTTTTTGTTTGTAATCTCAACATGGTATCAAAGCAGGTGTGAACCTTTCCTATTCATTTGACTATTATATTTAGGGGGTTTTTTCTTGGTTGTTCGTGCTAATATTTCTGATATCAAACTTGGCATCTACGTCACCTAGTTCGAGTTCGAGTTCGAGTTTGAGTTCGAATTCAACGACCTTGAAGTTTAAGAAATATTTGACAATGAAAATTTTGGTAATAAAATTCGACATTAAGTTAGACACACCACAAAATTTGAAAATTTAAAAAATATGTAATAAAACTCTATACACTCATTAAACACTTATGATAGAAATGAAAATAGCATGCCAACGATTAAACACTATGTTGCATTGGTTTTCAGGACGAGGGAATGACGGGGACGAGGGACGCATCCCCGGGACGGCTAGAGCGCACCCCCAAATTTTCCAAGGGACAACAGGTTGGGGATGACAATAATATATATATATATATATATATATATATATATATATATATATATATAAATATTAAAAATTTAAAATTCACCATAAACATTTGTAGTTGCTTTAAGCTTGTAAGCACAACAAGCTATACTATATAGTATTATGCACGGCCCTTACACTTGCCAATTTTGAAAAAGCTCAAACAGTTTAAAAAAGGGCAGAGTGACATTCCATTATTGGTTGTTAGACAAGCAAAATGCAATTTAGCGTTAGGAAACTTAAGTGAGAATTGTCTCTATAGTATTTTTTCTTCCTCATATTTCTTGTTAATGATGATTATATTAAAACATAAAGGCATTCCCTTCTCGATGGGTTTTGCAGATTTTTACAACTATGTTGAAAACCACTACAAAACACTTTGGTTTTGTAAAGAGATTAGATTCATATTTCAGATTAAGAAGGTGATTGAATAGGAATTTACTCAAGCATTTAGTAGCCAATCGAAGTCACTACTATCTTATGCTCGAGGTTGGGATGGTGGAAGCACTAGAATTGAATGACTCATGGAAACCCATGTACAATATGTAAAAGCTAAGATGACCAAAAACATGAGAAGAACTAGAGCAATAACCACAAGGATCAACCCTTTGAAATGTTGCATTTCTTGTTTTTTTGACATTGAAGCTTTGCTTGTTGTAATGTTGTTGTTGAAAATACAATATTTAAATCACCAAAAACCCAAATCAAATCCCATCATACAAAACCCATGTTTTGTGCTGCAACTTTTACAAAAAATTTAGATTCAATGCAATACAAAAATAATGGATAGAAAAAATTATCTCATTGTCCAATCATCAATTTCCATGATTGTCAAGACTGAAGATATATACCCGCAATATCCCTGAAAACTGCCCAAAAAATCTCTGAAATCTGCATAGAACATCCTCAAAATCTGTCTAGAACGTCCTCAAAATCTATCTGGAACATCTCGGGGACAGCTAGCAAGTCCCTGATGGAGTCCCCAACAATTTGGGTAAGTTTCTAAGGGTCCCCAAGTCCCCGAAATGCAGGAACGACGGGTATGCGGTTTTTTTTGTTTTTTTTTTTTAAAGAGGGGGAGGGGGGGTAGTCCTCGTGCCACATATATTTCAAAAACACAATCTTGTTCCAAATCAAAAAACATGTTCATGAAACATGACATTAAAAACATGAACATAACATTAAAATGTTTTACAAAATTGAGCATCCAAAAAGAAAACTAGAACCGGAACACAAGTTTTATTCTTAATGTTCCTGTGGCCTACTTGTTACATAAAAAAGCTTTATATCATCAAGAGGACTCAAGGGAGTGAAACCACTAGAAGCATGATCACAACTGGATTCCAGACTAGCTCTATCACTCTCAATATCAAGATCATCTTCATCTCCTAATGCATCTAGAACAGGCTTGAACCATGGAGTAGAAGAATTGGATGAGTCTTTAGCCACATTGTTTAAAGCCAATTGCAAGTTACTGCAAACATAAACAAGATCTTCTAATTTTCCAAATAACAATCTATTTCTTTTCTTGTAATGAATATGGTCGAACGCAATCCAATTCCTTTCACAAGTTGATGCACTTGATATCTAGATCAAGACATGAATTACAAAATTTTGCAATTAGGAGGCCCTTGATGCATAAAAATCCCACCATACTGTCGAAGCACTTTCGACCCTATCATACTTCACTACTTTGGTTCCAAATATCCCTTCTTCTAACCCGTATGTCCCAAGCTAGGATCTAACCAAAGCTGCAATTCATGGATCTAGATTTAGCTTGTTAATAGCCTCATAAAGTCCACTCATGACTTCTTCATATCGATGTCTTAATACCCCAAACAATCTAGGGTCCAAATAGAACATCATTGTATGTAAAGTGCTATGCATCATCTTCCATCTTTGATCAATTACCTCCTATATCTCTCGGTAATCAACATCCACATTATCAAAAACACTTGCAATGGCTTCCTTGCAACAACCCATGGCCTCATAAACAAAACCCATACAAGGCTTGTCATCATCAACCATGCGGAGCACATCAACAATTGGACCACGCATTTTTAAACCTGTCAACATTTTCCCAAAAGCTATTGTTGAGCATTATTTGTTCCACGTTTTTTCTCTTCAATTCTTTTGAAAGGTGAGATCTCTCTCACTCAATAGTGCAGAAAATAGCACTAGGCTTGTTTTTTCCTCAACAACTCTTTTCAGAGTAATGTAAAGTGTGGCAAACCTTGTATCACAAAGCCTCAACAACTCT
The DNA here is from genome assembly GCA_009831015.1 of Picea engelmannii. NCBI lineage: Eukaryota > Viridiplantae > Streptophyta > Pinopsida > Pinales > Pinaceae > Picea > Picea engelmannii. The sequence continues at coordinate 289,476 of ML777591.1, read as the reverse complement.
CAAGATGCATTTTTCCTATATATATGCTCAAAGTGAAACGATAGTTAATGATAAAGTTTGCAGTTGTTTTTTCTATTCAGATTGTCTCATTGACCCATGGAAATTTGGCTAAATTGCGCAACAATAAATCCAAGTTGTGAGTTGCACAAGGCGTCCAATAAATGCTTGTATACTTCTCCATAATCATCTTTCTTGCAACAACACAGATTGAGACATTATTGGTGATAACTTGGACAACATTTTTCTCTGAGAATGCAAGTTTCCACAGTGAGTCATAATGTTGCAAAAAACTTCTAGATAAAAACTTCAAAAAACTCCACACAGTTCTTATCCAGAAGTTTTTTGCAACATTTTTCTCCCCAACCACTTCAATTGCTTCATCCAAAATTCTAAAAATAAATTATGTTGTCTTCACTTGATCCATTGCATAAACTGCCTTAAAAAAAAATACCCCTTGAGGGCAATAAACAAGCATATTAATCAATGGTCAATGACACAAATCTGACCAACCATCACTCAAAATTGTGCAACCTATTAGAGATATAAGGCTTACTATATAATATAGTCACTTTATGACTTTAGAATATCTTAATGTTCACTTTTTGTGTAAAGCAATCTATCCCACATTCATAAGTGGAAATGATTTGCTTAATGAACAATGATATATAAGGAGGTGAACTCCTTTGTAATAGATGCATCAGTTATTCATTGATAATTTCGTATGGTGTTATTGTGAGTATCTTTCTTTGAGCCTAGATATGTGACTCGACCCTATCTAGGGTTTCCTCATTTAGTGATCTATCTCATTTTGTAATATGGTATCAGAGCAAGAAGTCGTATCAAGAGTCTTGAGCCTTTGAAAGACAAGGTTTCCACTCTTGTGACTTCAATAGTCTGAAATCCACAACATGCCACAATTCGATGAGGCAACAAGGGTTTTATTGCAGTTCTACGGTCAATCTCTCTCAGATTTGCATTATCTACGACGTTGGTTTGTGTAACCTTTCTTTGCATCTGTTGGTAATTATTTTTCAGCAGTGAAAAAGATCCAATCTGATCAGTCATGGAGATGTCGTTAGAGAAGTACTCGAGTTTCAATTTCCATACGTGGAATTGTTAAAGGAATCGAGGCAACAAATGCAGATTTGAACAAGTTGATAGAATGGCAGAGGAGATATGATAAGGAAAAAGTCATCATTGGCCTTGCTCTCTTAGATTCAAAGCTACATCACGTAGATCTGAACAAATCATCCAAGGAGATCTGGGAAGATCTCAACAAGTTACTTGGGGCACAAGTAGTGAATGCGAAATTTTCCCTAAAATTACAGTTATTCAACTTTAAGATGCCAATTGAAGCCACCATGTCAAGTCATGTCAACAATCTAAGATCTATTATTAGACAGCTTATAGAAGTCAAGGCAATAGTTAATGAGCAGGGTGCCAAGGTTGTTCTCCTAACAATTTGTTGCCTAAATACAGTAGTGTTATCTTTACCTTGAGTCAGCTACCTTCTGAAAGTCTAGAAGAAATGATTGCAACAATGTTAACAGAAGAAAAGAGAACCATTGAAGGTGATAGCCAATCGGAACTTGCATTCTATGCAAGAAACAACCACAATAGATCAACAAAAGACAAAGAGGAAATAGAATGCCACTATTGCAAGAAGTTGGGTCATACAGCCTCGAATTGTAGACAACGAGCCAATGATGTTCTTAAGAGAAATGTCAAAGATAAACAACATATAGCGAGTGTAGCCATTGATTGAAGATCCATCAGATGCTGAGAGTGGTGAAGAAATGGGATTTTATGCATTTTAGGAAGCTTGCGCTTTGATAGCAGGAAGGGATCAGTTAACAACTCCAAATGGATTATTGCCTAGTTACTTCAAAAGTTGTAGATCTATGGAAAGATCCCTCATTAGTTGGAGGGACATGCATGGGGATTGCAGTCTACTAGTGAGGTGATGCAACATGCACGTGGATTGTTGTCTAGTAATTGATTTCGGGAGATTCGTGATTCGGGAGTTCAGGGAGGTGGAATCCGAGAACTCGAGAATTGAACTCAGCAGCTACACCTTTACAAGGGTTATGAGGCAGCTTGATGGAGCCCAAACTGGTCCAAGAACTATGTTCAAAGAAGAAGCTTCTAAAGGATGTTACTGATGTTTAGTGTTCATTTTATGTGTTTTACATTCAGTATATGTATTTGATTTCAACATTGTACGCCTTATGGGGGGTATTAGAGATATAAGGCTTACTATGTAATAAAGTCACTTTATGACTTTAGAATATGTTAATGTTCACTTATTGTGTAAAGCAATCTATCCCACATTCATAAGTGGAAATGATTTGCTTGATGAACAATGATATATACGGATGTAAACAATTTTGCAATAGATGCACCAATTGTTCATTGATAATATCATATGGTGTTATTGTAAGTATCTTTCTTTGAGCCTAGTTATTTATGTGAGATTCAACCCTATCTAGGGTTTCCTCATTTAGTGATCTAGCTCATTTTGTAATACAATCTTTATGCTTCCAAAATTGTTTAATCTAAGCCAACTCGTCTGTCACTCTATCCTTTGTTTTCTTTAGCTAAGTGGTCCTTAAAGCCTCAGATCCAAGTAGAACATGTTAGAAATAAAGAGATGTTCTCGTTTTTCCATAGACAATATAGCATAATTGTCACCCAACCATAAGCACAAAGGCCACCCCCAAGCACCTTAACATTGATAGACAGAATAATTCTGAAAGCAAACCAATACCCAACCAAGGTAGCGCACCTTTCTCCAAGGCTAGCACACCAAGCAAGAATAACCAAAGACCAAGCAGAAAATCCAAACCATAACCAAGAGAAAGTCGAATCAAAAGCCAGCATCCCAGTTGCAGCAATTGCACTCCCTCTCCAAACTTGCGCACCACTAGTCTTATGCAGTTGTGAGTGAGTGTCAAAAGAGTTCTAGCGCCCTCTATTTATACTGATCTATCTCACTTGGTTAAGCTGACTTCTCTTTCTAGAGGCTAATAATTCAATATTAAATATTCTCTTGAGCCGACTTGTCTTCTAGGGTTACTATCCAACGTTTTAGGGTTTCTCTTGCTTCCCAAAATATTCTAGTCTTGTCAAAGGTTACACGTGGAGGTTAATACCTCCCGCGGCTACCATAATATAAACACTCCCTCCTGGCTAGAGAGGTATTAAAGGCAAAGGTCTTGAGCACAAACAGACCATTCAACCGGTAGCATCATCATAGCCAAACAGGCTACCTCATGATCATGTAGATCAACTCACGAGCAACATCATCACTATCAATATCATCTTATAGCATCAACTGCATCATCTCTCGAAGCCATACTCCCTCTGAGTAATCAGGCATGATGTTGAATAAGTCACTCACTCTAGAGAGTGATAGAAGGACCATTCTTCTAATCCAGACATACGTCCTACAAGAATGATTGTCCCAAAAGATGTTGAAAGCTATGCCATGGGCTACAGAGACCATTCCTACAGGAATGTCAGCCTCGGACTATTTTCTAATCAAGTCATATGTACCATAGAGATCCATCTCTACCTATATGCCTTAGAAAATATCGATCCTGAACCATTTTCCTAATCAGGCCACAATTTGTGCCTTAGGAAAATACCAGTCCATGATACGTCAACAAACTGTCAACCTGGACCATTCTCCACAAAGAGAATGCCTATCCACCAGCAATGTGTTATGTCTGGACCATTCTCCGCCTGGAGAATCTCTGTCCACCAATACACTAACTATCCATCTAGCTGGCAATCAACTCCAACACTAGTGGTAGTCTCCATGGCAATCACAACAATCCCATCCCATAGAACACAATTGTGTCTATCCATAGTAGTACACAACTACTAACTAGTGACACATAGTCACTATCAATGGATCACATCCACCACAGTAGCATACAACTACTGTCCAGAGACATACAGTCTCCACAACAATCATATCATCAACCTGCATAAACAATATCATGATACAAACTGAGTCATCTCAGCCATTCTTCCAATCACAACTATGAGATCTGGAAGAGCATCTACCCTCAGAAAGTAAAACATCAACCATGGGCTATCTGGACTATTCTTCCCAAGCATAGAAGAATAATTGTCCCTGATTTCTAAGCCTAGACTATTCACCCAACTGGGCCATTCCTTTGGCACTAATCATAGTGCAACCTAGAGAGAATGAGTCTGCCCTAGGGAATGTCTGTCCCTGATTGCTGAACTTGGACCATTCACCTAACTAGGCCATTCCTCAGGCACTAATCACAGTGCAACATGGAGAGAATGAGTCTGCCCTAGGGAATGATTGTCCGGACCATTTTCGATGGAAATGATTGTCCTGCACCAACCTCCAAAACGGACCATTCTTCGAAACTGCTCACAACTGTGAACTTCGAAAGAATCATTGCCCGACGAGGAGGACCATTCTACTTGACCACTACTCAGAGTGACTACCAAGAAGAATGACTGCCCTAGACCATTCCCCCACACTGGCCACAAGGGGAATCACTATCTATGGTACATCAGCAATCTATCAGACCATTTTCTTTACGAAAATGATTGTCCGATCTGGAACATTTTCCGAACTGAAAAATGATTGTCCGTCAGAAATCTCGAACCACTTTCTGGATTGGAAAGGAACTGCCCAACCTGGACCATTTTCAGAATTGGAAAATGACTGTCCATAAATCAATAACATATTAGTGCTCCCTCCTAATCTAGGAGTAATCACTTCCTTTTTCAATAAGGAAGTCATCTCCACGAGATCCAGCCTGTCCCTTAAGTACACAAACTTTTCATCTTGGACAGAGGCTTCACCAAAATATCGGCTATCTGCTCATCTATGGAGATATACTGGAAAACCACTTCTCCCCTTTGGACTTTATCACAGAGAAAATAATGCTTGATCTCAATGTGCTTCGACATGTCCTGGAACATCGGGTTCTCTGAAAGCTTCACACAGCTTTGATCATCACAATATATCACGATCAAATCCAGCACCTGACCAAACAGTCCAGAAACCAACTTACAGAGCCACACTGCTTCCGTACAAGCATCACAAGCTGCAATATACTCTGCTTCTGCAATGTTGAGTGCAACAGACTTTTGTTTCTTGCTAGAGCCCATGACATCGTGGCAAAGCTCAAACTGAAACATATCCAAGTAGCACTTATTTTGTCATCTGCACTTCCTACCCAAATTGAATCGATAAATCCATGCAGTTGTATATAATAACTTAAACGTCCCACAAAACAAATATCCGGCTTAGTATTCTCCAAATATATTAACAAGCCAATCAATTGTCGATACAGAGACGGGTCTACTATATTAGAGTCCCACAACTTCTTCAGATCTATCATCATGGGAGTTTGCCATGGATTTGCAATCCATCATCCCGAACTTCTAAAGAATCATTTCAATATACTTCCTTTGACATAGGAAGTTTTCACCACGCTTTTGTTGTACATGAGAGGCTTTGCACCAAGTTTGTTTGAATCCATACAAGGTCTTCTTCCATCTACATACAAGGGTCTCTTTCTGGTATACCTCAAAACCTTGAGGTTTCTCTACATACGCTTCTTCTTCAATTACTCTGTTGAGAAGAACAGTCTTTACATTCATCTAATGTAAACTCCAACCCATGTATACTGCAGGAGATATAATGGCTCAGGTGGAGATATATCTGGTTACCAGAACAAGCTGTCATCGTAGTCTTCTCCCTCCTATTGGGAGAACCCTCTAGCCCTGAGTCTTGCCTTGTATCTATCAATGCTTACGTCTTTTTCACAATTTCTCACATACATTGTTCTTCATCACAGCTTCCTTCCATTCCTTCTGCTTGATTGCCTCTAGTGAGTTCAAACGGGTTCAATTGGTTGTTCTGACTTTTCTTTCTTTCTTGGAATCTTCATGTTCTTCCTAATGTTTCTCTTCAATGTTGGGAGTCCATGGAATCTTCTATAGATTATATGCCCTTCTTTCCTAAAGGCTCCAACCTTCCTCCATAGGAACATAAATGTAGATGGACAACCAAGAATATTCAAGGCTTCTTTTAGAAGAAGACTTCTTCTAGAGTCAAACTAAGCACGTGTTGCTTATCATGGTTACTACTTCCAATGAAGAACATGAATAGATAGTTCATAGTCTTTACGGATTCTTCTTCGATGGATCATATCGTTGGGGATTAGCTCCCTCCTAATCTCGGCTTCATGCATGAATGAGAAATATGCATACTCTTCTTTTGGAATTCTGTGATCAGCTCCCTCCATCTGAGAGAGTCCATGCTTTCGTCTGTTGCATCTCTCTTTGCTTTCTACAAAGTGTCACAAGCTTGTTCTGGTTTCCTTTTGATTTCTAACTTCCTTCGAGTCTGACTCCTTTGAGTCTCTTTAAGTTTGTTTCTATCTGTTCTGATTACTGCCCATCTCGCAGTTGTGTCATCCTTATAAACTTCTTCTATGACAGCTTCCACAAGGATTGTTCATCAAACATATTTCACAACGGTACCTGCCCGGAACAAGAGAAAACAAGAAATATCTATGTAGAGGAGATGTTAGTTCAACTTGCAAACAAATACCATAAGCATCTATATCAATGCAGTCGAGTATTCATTGCACCTAGAAATAATAGAATCTTTCAAAGACTATTTTCACAATTTGTAATGTAGAAACTATCATCCATGATATACACAAATTTGAAGATTAACAATTTAATCAAACCTGGAACCTGAAGCCTCAACTCCTATGGAGGATGCACTTGTTCCTCTGAATGCACTGAATCCAAGATTACAGCATGGACAAGGTCTCTAATACTTTTCCTACAAACACACTCACATTTTGCTAGATGATATAACTTGTATAGCATATACAAGTGCATACCTTGAAGTCTTGTAGCATCATCCAGCTTGTCTTCCAATCTAAAACTAGATACCATCTTAACAAGAAGAGATTAGATTTAATGATTAGAACAAGCTAGAAACTCTAACATTTCAACTTTGACCACATAATCAATTTGACCATACGTCAACCTTTGACTTTGACCAATCAACCTTTGACTTTGACTTTGATCAAAAATTCAAACCTAACATTTTTGCTAGTTGAGGGTACCAAGAGGTTCGTTAGGCTAGGGCGCACTAGGATCTCAAGGAATTAGGTCAAATGCTTCATCATAAGTGCCTGAACACAAGGGTTAGAGTTTGTTGCAGTTACATAATCAGAAAAACCTATCTGCAGTTGTAACTGGTGCCATAACGAGCTTAACAAATAACTTCCCAATCTATCTTCCAGTGGTTAGACTGTCTGAAGATAGTGTGGGCCCATAACCTGTTAGAAATAAAGAGATGTGCTCGTTTTTCCATAAACAATATAGCAATATTGCGTAATGTTCCTGACTTGGCTAGTCTGCGAAACTCTGCTAATGTGTGTGTATGATTAATTGTTTATAGCATATATATTGAATATACAGATGGTAAATGAGACAAAAGACTATAAATCGTATATTATGATATCACTGGAGTACAATGTTGAATGTGGCTTACAATAAAATAAATCACTCGCCTAGATCAATGACAAAAGGATCTTAGCCGAAATACAATAAGCAAACTAAAATGATGATACCCGATGATAGATGGCACTGCAGGATTAAGGGATGATCTGCAAGTTATGGCAGCTCACGCGGTAACTGCTACAAGTCCAGAAAGTTTGCATTGGTGGCTAGATCTCTCAGATCGGTCTGTAAACTATCCCAAACAATGCGCCCTATTGTCCCTCTCAGTCCTGGTGATTGACCGGTCCCTCTGCTGGTGTGTTTGGACCCGAATGGATCCCCCTGGGGGAATGCGCCCCTCTACTACTGGAAAACTGCGCCCTAGTGATTCCACCGTCGGAATCGGCTAAGATGTGTCTCAAATTGATCGCCCTGGCCTACTGTGAAATGGGCCAATGGGTCGGAAGGGTTTCCCTAGATCTGATCTAATGATCGCTCGAGAGCCCCGAATGTGTCCTTCCCAAGTGTCGCACTCCCAATGTCTGGAAAATGCGTCCTTGATGATTCCCCCGTCGAAATCTGACGAGAAACCAAGCAAAAGATGCATATGGTCTGCCTCACAAATGGGTCAGAGGAGAATCTCTGAACTCTCCCTGAATGGGACAAGTCGATCCACTAAACCTCCTCAGAAGTTGCGCCCTCTCCCTGAACAAGTGCGCCCCTGCTACTGAACCCTGTAGAACTGTTGCTGAAGACTGATGGAAGACCTGTGTGATCTCCCCGATGACTAGGGTGTGTCTCTCAACACCAAAATCAACCACTGGTGTATTCCTCCTGGAATCCACTGAGTTACCTCTCCAAGATGCACCTTTCTCCTCAATGACAAGTCAAAATCTGCATAATCCTGAATTAGGTCGTTGAACCTTCTCTTATAGCTGCTTGAAACCCTAATTCACTATTGACTTCTAATTTTAGCTCGTTTGTTCTATTTTTAGCTCAAATTGGCTTAAAAGCGCTTTTAGACACTTTTAGCTCAATGTCACTTTCTGAATATAACACCTTTGACTAAAGTGACCTCTAGTAACCATGTTTACCCCATTCTGGCCTTGGCTATAGTCTAATGAGACAGTTTAGACCATTAAGCCTCCTCTCTAGAGCTCCTATTTGGAAAGGGAAATTACATATTGTCACCCAACCATAGGCACAAAGGCCACCCCCGAGCACCTTAACCTTGACAGACAGAATAATTTTGGAAGCAGACTAATAGCCAACCAAGGTAGCGCACCTTTCTCCAAGGCTAGCGCACCAAGCAAGAATAACCAAAAGACCAAGCAGAAAATCCAAACCATAACCAAGAGAAAGTCTAATTAAAAGCCAACATCCCAGTTGCAACAGTTGCACTCCCTCTCCAAACTTGCACACCACTAGTCTTATGCAGTTGTGAGTGAGTGAGTGTCAAATGAGCTCTAGTGCCCTCTATTTATACTGCTCTATCTCACTTGACTGGGCCGACTTCTCTTTCTGGAGGCTAATAATTCAATATTAAATATTCTCTTGAGCCGACTTGTCTTCTAGGGTTATTATCCAATGCTTTAGGGTTTCTCTTGCTTCCCGGAATATTCTAGTCTTGTCAAAGGTTACACATATAGGTTAATACCTTCGGCAGCTACCATAATATCAACAGAACATACCCCTTACCAAAATCAATGGCCTTTTTTAATGCATTTTTAAAATATGGACTTTTAGCGACATTGAATGGAATTTCACATGCATAAAAAAATTTAGTAATGTTAAATTTGGTAGCATCGACAGTCATTCTCCAATGAGAGGCCATATGGGCCACCCTAAGGCTAGCCAGGGAGATTTGGAGAATCAACCAATCTTGTGAGGTATTGACAAAAGCCAGGGGGAACGTACAACATCTGTGAGTCAAACCAAAAGTCAAGACGACGAAATGCTATATGATCTTGTGAATCAAGCCAAGGCAAAGGTAGAAGCCTTGTAAGTCTAAGACAAAAGTCAAGATGTAAGTCTAATGCAAAAGTCAGGGGGAACGTACAACCTCTGTGAGCATAGACAGTCTAGTGCAAAAGTCAGGGGGAACGTACAACCTCTGTGAGCCTAGTCAAGCCTTGTGAGCCATGAGCAAAAGTTAAGGCATCTAGCAAAAGTTAGGTTGAACATAAAATTCCTATGAGCTAGAAACAAACAATCTTCGTGATATTGCAAATGATGTAAATGTATTGATCTAGTGGGTTGGCACGTGTAACACCATCCACCATGAAGAGATTCGAATTGCCATGTAAAAAATCGAGTTGTAAAAGTCAAATTTGCATGTCTAGGTCAAAGACAAAGTTGTCACGTTTGTTGCATGTTGAGTTGCATGTTGCATGCATGATGTCGAGTTGCATGCATGCATGTCATGTGCATGCTAAGGAGCTTGCATGCATAGTCAAGGTCGAGTCACTTGTTGAGTTGGCATAACATGCAGTGCCATGTCAAGAGTGAGTTCTAACTGAAGTGTAAAGTCAAGTTCTAAATTCGAACTCAAGTGTAAAGCTGAGTTATGAAAAGCATGCATTCAAGCATTTATTTTGAGCCCTCCCTTCTTCCTCCTTAAGTACAGAGGTCGACCCTCTTTACCACTCATCACAGGCCAGCGTATGAGCAAAAGGGAGAAGGTGCATATCAATCCAGAAAACAGGCGCACATATCAGACCTTAAACAGAGGCATATGACAGTCAACTAAGGCGCTATATCAGACCATAAACAGCAGCATATATCAGTCCTGTAACAGGTGCGTATCAGTCCAGCTCAAAGACGCATATAACAGTCCAAGAATAGAGCTTATATCAGTCTATTAAAGGCAGCGAATATCAGTCATAAGGAGGCTGCTATAACAGTCAATAAAGACAGTCATATCAGTCCAATAACAGGCAGCTATAACAGTCAAATAAAGGGCCGCATATCAGTCCAAGAAAGTAGCAAGGTACACCTTCAAGGCTGGCCTATAACAGAGTTTATAACAGCAAGGTTTCTCAGTAGTCTACAGTCAGGTTAGAGTCATTGGCAAGCTCTTTAAAAGCAGAGTATTCATGGCAGATATTTTGTAAGTGATCATACTTTAATAATGCAATAAAAGGAGATTGTTTGCTGGGGGTTTTATCCCTGTTTAGGGTTTCCCCAGGGTACATGTGTTGTGATCTTGCATGCTGGTAAATTCTTATGATTATTGTTGTTCTGCTTTATGAATGATGTTAAACAAAGTTCAAAGTACAGTCAGAATTTAAAGAAGTACTTACAGTATCAAATCAAGCTCATAATTTAACAAGTAATAGCATCATCAACTTCTTGTTTCCAAAATTGATTTAATGTTGAGGTTCCACCTGTTTTCGCTGGGGTGGAACTTCAGCAACTAATGTTTGAGGTGAAAGAAGGAATAGCAGTTGAAAAAGACAAGGCAATCTCTCTCTAAATTCCCTGCCTCTTCATTTCTCGTTTTCCCCTTTCTACCTTTGTTAAATTTATAAGCAGCTGCGAGAGCCATTCTCCTGGAGGATGGCTAAGACCCTAGACGAGATCTAGGGCCCCCAGAGTACTATTTCATTAGATCTGAGTTTCTATTTATATTAAATCAGAGTTTTCTCTATAAGCTTATTGCTGTCTTTGATAGATCTACACTCTATGTGTGCTATCTCAGTTGAGTTAAAAGATCTAGCTGTTTTTTATCACTGAATTTAAAAAGATACTACTGTTTTGCAAATCTACCCTAATTCTAACAGATTTGTTATAGTTTTTCTCAACTGCATCTTTCTACTCATCAAATATTTTTTTGCATCCTTCCACACCACCTCCACTTCCATTACTGATACTAAGGAGGTGGTCCACCGATCTTGTTGAAGAGCCAGTGAATGTATGCCCAGATAATGGATAGACGAGATCTTTCCCTTCTTTATTGACATCTAAAGGTTGATTGTGCTCTGCTCGGTGCTCACTAATGTACCCTGCTCTGCTCACTGTTGGTTTCTGTTGCTATTTGCTTGTGTCCTGTTGTTGTTTGCTTGTGTAATATATAGCCTGTGAAATCCTATAGCCTGAAGATGGAGAAACAAAGCTAATCTCAGCTCTCCTCTTGCATACATTGAAGTTTGATGAGGCTTAGTTCTTCCCTTTGCAATTTTTTTTCTTTATGCAACTTTAAATATGGATACAGTCAACTATCCTCCACAGCTACAGCAGCCAGCCTTCACTGTATAACTGATCTAACCCTTTGAATTTATGAGAAAATGGTCTAGTCCAAATCCTGCCAATACTAGTTCAAACTTCAAATGTACAGCTGGAATTTTGCCAACTAGAAACTCTATCCCATTTTTTCTCCACTAAACAATGGCAACCACAGAACATAATTGGTTTCAAGCTTCGACTTCAACTGACTTCAGTCTTCGACTACCACAGGCTACAGCCACTTTGGCTTCGACTTTGAATTAAGCTTAGTCTCTAGTATCTACACTTGCCGCTGGATACATCATACAATATACCTGGCCACTGTGCAGTGTAAGTCAGTGAGCCTACCAAGGTTGTGATCTCAGGCTTCAGGGAAGTCACGATTCACTAGACGAGTGCAGATGAAGGCTTTTCAGGCTTCACAAATCAATGAGGGTTGGCAAAGAGGTGAATAGAGAATGGAAGAAAGCGAGCGGCAGCTTAGGAGTTTAGCTGTAACGCTTTAGTTTTTGTGTTTTTTTTTTGTTTTTTTAAATTTAAACCCTAGATGAAACCGATCAAACTAAAACCGAATTTAATCGAACTTAATCAAATTTTTCAGGTTCACGTTCATATGTTAGTCTTGAAATCCCCTTGGTTATGAGTTCAACGAATTTCGAACTTCAAAGTTGAAATTTGCTGAACCCGTTGACTTAGCTTGGCATGCGGAAGAAACAGTGACCTAAGAACATTGGGACTGTTTTATTGTGTTTTGCTGGCTGGAAGGCACTTTATACGGCCTGTTTGTGCCCGTCTTCTGCACTAATTACAGAGTTCTTGTCGATTGATATTGGTGCGCCCAGCATTATGGTTTACTTGCTGATTTATTCCAGCCACTGTTCGGGGCTATGGGTTGGCTGCACACTATTTTTGTGACTCCAGAACCAGAGTTTCGGACCTGATTTTGCAGCAACAGTTTGAAGACGTTTGACTGGAGGCGTCATTTTTTTTACTATGGAACTAGGGTTTCCGGATCTGATTTTTTAAAAAACAATCAGGATGTAGTTAATTCAAGCATATGTGTATGTCTAATGGATAAGATACTTGACCTAGTTCAACCTACTTTGCATAAACAAATACATTTTTTCCAAACAAAAACTTTGCATGAGCCCCCCTCCCTGGAATTTCCGAATGGAGGGGATGTCAACCGCCAGCCACAAGAATAACTGGTAACCCAGCAGGAATCCTGGGAAATTGATCCGCGACCTCTTGGCGACTCTCCCAGAGGGCTAGCTTGAACAAATACATGTAAAGCTTTCTTTGCAGCTATAATTTTAATAAATTTTATTAATTTCCAGGATCTGATCGGTATTGTATATGCTACATGCAATGAAATGTATAGGCGAATAGACTTGTAGTTAGCTTATGAGGCCTTTTGGGCAACTATTAGCCATGATTGTTACTTGCCAGGGCACGAATATCATCAGGGCCATTTTATATAAATATTTTTGCGGAATCTCATTACAAACAGAATATATTGAGAAAAAAGGGGGACGGAAAATTGAAGTACCGGTGCTGTTACTGCAGGGACGGATTTAACGGGAATAGTGACGCCAATGTTGATATGCCCTTGAGCAGATGCTGCCTGCGCTGCCGTCAATTGTTGCATCTGCGGAGGCCGAAGGGAGTGATCTGCTGTATAGGGGAATGGGGCGAAACCAGAGAGCTGAGTAGGGGCAGAACCCTGAAATACGCTATTGTGCAGCGGCATTGAAAATCCCCCGGGCGGGGGGCCTCCGCCTCCGCCTCCTCCTGGTTGTGGTGGTCCTCCTCCTCCTCCTCCTCCTGCTGCTGCTGCTGGTGCTGCTGCTGTGGCTTGGTCAGGCTGCGTTGCAACAGGCCTATGGACGCGAGAAACCGAGTGTACCGGTGGATTATAACCAGTCATAATGATCTTCTTCTGCTCGTGGACTTCCGCTGGCTTGGACTCCAGTCTGGAAGACGACAGTGGCAACTGAAGGTCGCATGCAGGAGGTGGATTTTGTTGGGCATATGAGGAGGCAGCAGCATTGCCCAAGCTTGCCTCTGCCGGCTGTTCCCCGCCAGAGGAGTGGGGTTCCTCTGCTGAAGAAGAACCCGCCATTGCATTCAAATATATATGGTCGTCCAAGGCTCAATGTTATATAGAAAGAACCTCTCGTTCTGTGCGGCAAGAATATTTTGAATATAAGTGAGTCAGGTAACCTCTCCTCTCAATTTTCAAATCAATGATTAAAACCATTTATGTAAATAAAATATACGAATACGAAGATCACTTGGTTCTCCAACCAATGAATAAACCCACTCGTGTAAGTAAATAAAATATATAAATATGACGTCAGCCTCATTTGAGAGTGTAAATGAAATGAAATGAAAGTATTTTTAAAGTCCACTAGGCTAAAAATAGTCTATGGGACAAATTGTTTTTCCATTTGGCTTTTGCATTCGGCCCTTTTCCTGTGAAGTTTTACAATAATCGCTCCCAGCTTCTCAACAAACTCTTCGCTGAATAGATTATCCCAGAAATTAGCTGCCAAAATACCTGCATAATTTTCCCTGCTGTCTTTGAGGGCCTCACATTCTAAAATGAAATGTTTTTATGTTTCCACTTTTCCGGACAAGCACAGAATACATACTCTTTCTTCCCACCTTTCTTTTGGCCTTTTCCAGCGCCCTGTCTCACAACGGAGTTGATGAGAATTAGTCCTTAATGGAGCAATAAAAGTTTTAGATCTCCAAGAAATATTGGCCCCTATGTATGCCTTTTGTTGATGGTTATGAGTGGGGTTAAACTCTTCAATGTAGTACTTCTTCTTTCTCCCTAGCTCCTTCTCCCAAGTATGTTTGTGGAACTTATCCATAACAA
>ML777591.1:233468-263370 GCA_009831015.1 Picea engelmannii | reverse complement strand
CATGACTTTTGGCGCTTCATCTCCTAGGGTTAGGTTTTTGGATGTCTAGGAATTTTGGCATTCCTGTTTATTATAAAAAGGCCTTCAGAGCCTCATTGTAATCATCTTCTTGCGAATGCGAGTAGCCGTCACATCTCTTCTCAAAGATAAGTTGCCACCATTTTATCGAGTCTTTCACTCTGTATTTTACAGTCTCTGTACATTTATTTCATTAATAGAAATTGTGTATTACTGTATATATGTGTTTATGGTTGCATCTCTGATATATTTCTGTTATATTATTGAATATCTTCGATATCTCTGTGCATTTATTTATTATATCTCCGATCTCATTTTGTGTTGAAAATAATCTTGATCATTACATCCTGAAATGAAGCCAAACAAGTATGCCAACCAGGGAAGGAAGAATACCACAGCTGCGACAGTTCAAGTAGATCTTGGATCAGATTCCGGTGATGAGACACAGGTTGTAGCTATGGGAATTCGAGGTATAAATTATGTTGCAAGTTCTAGCTCTTTTAGATCAGTTGATGTAAATGATGAGTGTAAAAGGAGTGAACTTTTCCACATAAGGGTTATAACACATAATGTTAAAGTTGATACTCTTGTAGATAGTGCATCACAAGCCAATCTAATCAGTGAAGATGTTGTAAATAACTTGGGACTTGAAACTAAGTCACATCCTAAACCATATCCATTGGGATGGATATGTGGTGATAATAATCTACAAGTAACCAAGCAATGTAAAATCAAGTTTGCAATCACTTCTAATTATGTTGATGAAGTAGAGCTTGATATAGTGCCTCTGGACATATGTGGAATTGTATTGGGAAGCCCATACCTTTATGATAGGAAAGCCATATTCTACAAGGAGGAAAATAAATATTGCTTCAAGAAAGATGGGAAGGAGTACATTGTTTGTGCTCATCGCATGAAAACTGACAGATCTTTTGCAGCGACAGGGCAGTTAAAAAGAATGGTAAATGCAAGCAAAAGCTTAACACTAATGTCTGTAACAAAACAGGGAATTAATGATGCTAAACATGAGATGGTTCAGTATGATTTGCATAATCATGAAGTGTCACCAGAGGTACAGCATGAGGTTCAGCTGCATACTTTGTTTATTGTTCATGTTCAGAAGGGGAAGCATGTTGTTTCATTCTCATTAGCATGTCTAGTATTGTTGATTAGTTTGTTGCTATTCAGTGGTGTATGGCTGCAAAGTACGACAAAGAATGTAGATGATTATGCGATAAATGAAATGATTACTTGGATAAACAATGTTATATCAGTTTTCATGTTTGTTGTGATTAGTCAGGTGATCATTATCCCAGCAGGGAGGATGGATGATACATGACAAAGTGGGGAGTACCCTCACTTCTTACCTGAGTAAAAGCAAACTTTTGGTGGTCCAAAAGCTTCCAAAGTGGGGAGGAATGATCCAGGAGGCTCCCCAGGCTCAAAAAATGCTCAAAAATCAAAGTTCTCAGAATTGGATGAAACCAATTCCATTGCGACCATCTCGTTGCACTGATTCCAACAGTATATTTACTTTCTCAAACAGACGTTGTATGCGAGAGTTATCGTACTCTGACCGTTTTCTCAAACAACTAAAAAGTCAAAGGACTGGCAAAAAGTCAATGCTGACGTCAACATGATGACAACATGACATCAGCAACAACACCTCATGATGCAGACTAGGACCAATGGTAGTGTGACGAGTGGCAACAGTTGACTGGGCAGATGTGGATGGCAGATCCAATCAGAGATGGACACGTGACAAGTTCGGGCAAATGAGGTGGTGCCATGTGGCCTAGGCATGGGCAGCCACATGGCACCAAGTCAGAACATCGAATGGCAAGTTTCAAAAATATTTGGGGGTCCATGGGTTTTGAACCCACGACCACCCACCAAACCCAAGCGCCTTAGAGGAGAGCCTTTACCAATGTGCCACCATGTTTCTTGTTAAATGAAGAGCATGTAAATTTATTTAAATTATAATGTATTGTTATATGGGCGGAAGGGGGGGCTGGGGCATAGCCCCAACGCAGGATTTTATTGCACCCACGACCATAATTTAGCAAGCAAGAGCGTGGGGCCACATTTCAAATCAAAGGGGCCGAGATGTGGGGGCGCCCTCTACGCATAAGGTCTAGACATACAACCACCAGCGCTCTTTTAGCACTAGACCACCATTTGCTACGGGGGCTAGAACCATAGCCTATGCAGATTTGGAGGAGCGCAGTCCCATTATACAACGCCATTTGACCATGTTATTCGGACTATGGGCCAGCGTGCAGCCTAAAGGGCTGGCGCTTGGCCATATGAGTTTGCATGTGACCGTGTTTGGGGGCGCGCGCCCGTCCTTTGGGGGCTTAAACATATCCTAAAGTTTAAAAATGGGTTTTTAAGCCTGTTATGTATTATTTTAATTAATTGCCTGATATTATGACCAAAAAGTGGTTTTTTGAGCATATCTTGGCCATTTGGAGGGGGATTTGATCCCAGAAAGAGGCCAGATCTTGAGGGAAGTTGGGAATCCTCATCTGAGCCTTGAAAACTATAAGAACCAGACTTTTTGAAGCTTGTAGGAGACTTTTTGAGGCAGGGTTTTGAAGGAGCAATTTGTAAATTTTGGCCTTTTCTCATGTTTTGAGAGGCGTTTTTCTCATGTTGTTGAGAGGATTTTGATGGTGCATGCATGAATCTGAGCAAGCAGGTCTTGCACAACAGACATGAAGCATGTAATGTAACAGAAAAGAGCATCGTAAGAGAACTTTGATCATTTTAAAGAGCAATAAAGAGGTCCTCCACTTGGAAGCGGGCCCGAAGACGTAGCCAACGATTGGTGAACTCCGTTATCAACCTCTTGCCTCTATTTCTCTTTCTGTTTTGTTTTTCTATTCTCTTCATTTGCAGCATGAATATTAATGGTTGATCTCTTTATACATTAATAAGCATAAAGTAAAAGTCACATTTGATATTTCGCAAACAAGATAACAAGTTTATGTATTTCGCATTCTTAACGATCCGATGCAAAAAGTACATTAAACTAACTTGCAATTTATCAGTAATACCTTCGTTTTTGGATCATTCTCCCTCCTACTGGGAGAACTCTCTAGCCCTGAGTCTCGCCTTGTATCTATCAATGCTTAATTTCTCATATACATTGTTCTTCATCGTAGCTTCCTTCCATTCCTTTTGCTTAACTGCTTCTAGTGGGTTCAAACTAGTTCAATTGGTCGTTCTGACTTTTCTTTCTTTCTTGGAATCTTCATGTTCTTCCTCATGTTTATCTTCAATGTTGTAGTCCATGGAATCTTCTTCAGATTACATGCCCTTCTTTCCTGAACACTCCAACCTTCCGCCATAGGAACATAAATGTAGATGGACAACCAAGGATATTCAAGGCTTCTTTTCAAAGAAGACTTCTTCTATAGTCAAACTGAACACGTGCTACTTATCGTGGTTGCTACTTCCAATGAAGAACATGGACAAATACTTCATGGTATTCACAGATTCTTCAATGGATCATATCGTTGAGGATTAGCTCCCTCCCAATCCCATCTTCATGCCTGAATGAGCAATATGCATGCTCTTCTTTTGGAATTTTGTGATCAGCTCCTTCCATCTGAGGGAGTCCATGCTTATGCCCGCTTCATCTCTCTTTGCTTTCTACAAAGTGTCATAAGCATGTTTTGGTTTCCTTTTGATTTCTGACTTCCTTTGAGTCAGACTCCTCCTAGTCTCTTTAAGTTTGTTTCTATATGTTCTCATTGTTGCTCATCTAGAAGTTGTTGCAAGCATTGTGTCATCCTTATACACTTCTTCTATGACAACTTTCGCAAACATATTTCACAAGGGTACCTGCATAAAAAAACATCTTCATGATAACCTTCATGAAATAACCTTCCTAAGACAACAAGAACAATAGTGTTTCCGATACACCATCTTTCATATGAAGGATAGTTTCTTGGTAGCATTAGTAAGATGATCTAGTCTGAGAACAAGAACAAGAAATATCTCCTAGAGTAGGTTATATTTGCAAATAAGTACAATAAGCATCTATATCAATATTATTCATATACAGTCGAGTATTCATTACACCTAGTAATAATAGAATCTTTCAAAGATTACTTTCACAATTTGTGTTGTAGTAACTATCACCTTTGATATACAAAAATTTGAAGCTTAACAATTTAATCAAACCTGGAACATGAAGCCTTAGTTTTTATGGAGGGTGCACTTGTTCTTCTGAATGCATTGAATCCAAGATTATAGCTTGGACAAGATCTCTAGTACTTTCCCTACAAACACTTATGTTTTTCTAGATGATATAACTTAGATAGCATACAAGTGCATACCTTTGAAACCTTTTAGAATCGTCCAACTTGTCTTCCAATCTGAAATAAGATACCATTTTAACAAGAAGAGATTAGAAAATCAATGAGAAGATTCAATGATTTAGAACAAGATAAAAACTCTAAAATTGCAACTTTGACCACAAGATTAATTTGACCAGAAGTCAACCTTTGAATTTGATTTTGACCAGTCAACCTTTGACTTTGACTTTGACTTTGACTTTGACCAAATATTCAAACCTGACATTTTTGCTAGTTGAGAGCACCAAGTGGTGCGCTAGGCTAGGGCGCACTAGGATGTCAAGGAATTAGGTCAAATGTTTCCCCAAAAGTTCCTAAACACAAGGGTTAGGGTTTGTTGCAGCTGCATAATAAAAAAATTTAGCTGCAACTGTAACGGGTGCCATAACAAGCTTAAAAAATAACTTCCCAATCTATCTTCTAATGGTTAGACTGTTTGAAGATAGTGTGGGCCCATAACCTGTTAGAAATAAAGAGATGTGCTCGTTTTTCCATAGACAATATAGCAATATTGTCACCCAACCATATGCACAATGGTCACCCCCAAGCACCTTAACCTTGACAGATAGAATAATTTCGGTAGCAGACCAATAGCCAACCAAGGCTAGCGCACCTTTCTCCAAGGGTAGCACACCAAGCAAGAATAACCAGAAACCAAGCAAAAATTCCAAACCATAACCAAGATGCTAGTTGCAACAGATGTAGTTGCCCTCCCTTTCCAAACTTTCGCACAACTAGTTCTTATGTAGTTGTGAGAGTGAGAGTGACAAATGAGCTCTAGCGCCCTCTTATTTATAGTCCTCCAGGTGACCTAACTGGGGCGACTTATCTTCCTGGAGACTAATAACTCAATATTAAGTATTCTCTTGATTTAACTTGTCTTCTAGGGTTATTATCCAATGTTTTAGGGTTTCTCTTGCTTCCCAGAATATTGTAGTCTCGTCAAAGGTTACACGTAGAGGTTAATACCTCCCGCAAATACCATAATATCAACAATTTATGCACTCTTTGGAATACTAAAGAGGTATGTCTAGTATTTTCTTTTCAAACATGGCACTAGATCCTGACTAAAGTTAGTTCTATATAAAACAATAGGTTGATTGTGGTCCTTAACATTTATATGCCAGTCAATCCTTTAGAAAAACAAAAATACTAGAGATCTATTATAAATCTCAGGGATTTTGAATTATGTATGGATTGTGTAGTGGTTGGGGACTTTATTGCCATTCTTTATAGTACGAAAAAGAGGGGAGGAACCTTTGAAAGGGATCCCTTTCAAGAGAAGATGGAAGATCTTATAGGGGATTGAGACCTTCTGGATGCCAATCCCTCAAAGGGGAAGTTTACCTGGACCAATAAACGCTCTGACATTGGCCATATCGTTGCCTGACTTTACAGGTTTTTGGTTCACTTCAACTTCCTCTCTTATAACTTCACTCTTAAATAAAAAATCATCCCTTCGATTGTCTCTAACCACAAGCACATCTCCCTTCATCTACAACATGTTTTTTATTATTGCCCTTTGCCATTCAAATTTAACCCTCTTTGGCTCAGCTTCTAGGAGATGGGTGACATTGTACGCACGATGTGGAATTCTTGGATACCTAGCACTTCTCTTTTCATATAAGAGAAAAATCTTAAAATGGTTAAAAAAACTCTTAAAATTTGGATAAAAGATTCTTATACTTCACCTTCTAAGGAGAAAGAGAAGATTCACACAAAGCTTGGAGTAGTTAAAATGGAAATGGAAAAGGAACACTACTACATATGGTGTTGAAGTCCGATGTTATGGACAAAATCGACCTTACCGTTGGACATTACTCACTAATTCGCAAAATTTCGTTATATTTTTTTCTTGGTGCCCTGACGTTTTATCAAACTTGCGAAGAGGTTTGTTATTCGTCGAATTTTCGACTCATATTTGATGGTTTGTAATAAAATAATCTTTTGCACTGCCCATTGCACTAGCTAAAACCACCTATATCCGGACAAGATTGTTGATGTTGCAATGTTGACATCACCATCGTGAGCCATCATCGCCTCGTCGCCTGCCACTGAGGCACCTACGTGGCACTGTCATGTCAACACAATATTTGTCTCATAGGTGCTTTTGGCACCTAATTGAGCCTTAATTATGTTAGCTAGGGGGCTAAAAATGTCCGACGTAGGCTTGTTATGCATGTGTTGTCTCGTTCGAGACATCAATTATGCCAATAGGGGGGGATAAAAATGTCTGGTGTAGGCTTATTATGTTCGCGTTGTCTCGAGACATCAATTAAACGTGAGTGGACGACATATATGATTGGAAAGTACACAGATAAATGGATGAACATAATGCATATTAAAAGTTTGCATGATGTGGGCAAGTTGGACAATACCTAACCCAGATCAATTATGCCACCATATACACTATGAGTGAATTTCAAGTCAAATGTCAGTTAATGTGACTAGTGCAGTCCTATGATGGTTGGTCATGGTCGATATTGCCATGTCCCAAAGTTACCCCTTTGTATAGTGAAGGGACACTAGTCCATGGAATTATAAGTATCTTGTTGAGTGGTTAAGTCTGTATAATTTGAGTACCTCAGGGGGTTTTCAGGACATTAAATCCATTTATGCATTCATAAATGTAAGTTAAACAAAGGCATGAACAAGAAATGGCGCTCTACGGTTCACAGGCCACGGAGGCTCGCGGGCCGCCAACTGCAGTCACGAGCCTTCCGCCCTTTTAAGCTCCCTCTCTACAGCTATGCACGTCCCTCCTCCTTGATATGACCACAAGCCGGTCATTATTTCCCTCCCCCCACTTACCCCTCCTCCCACTCTTCCCTCCCCTCCCTGCGCAGACAACATCGTCTCGATCTTTCCTCCTATTTTCTCTCCTCCCAAGAGCAGGGGTTGACCCGCCAACTGTTACGGTTTACCTATGGCAATCTACGATGATGAGTTGGGATACTCCTTGGATCCAGGTGAACCCCTGCCCTGGCTAGGGACAACTGACAACCCCTCTTCCTCTGCCTTCCCACAACTTTCCTTGCAAACCTCTCTGAACTTTACTCTGCCCTCTGCTCCAGTCTCTCAGACAAACTTCCTCTCACACCTCTCAGGTTTTGCTAACTCCTGCTAACTCCTCACCCCCGCTTTTTCCCAGGTCCCCCTCCTATACAGTCCATGATCATTGGAACCATTTCCCCTTGACTTCTCCCCCCCCTACACCTGTGATCTCCTTTCAAACCCCTTTTTCTACAACACCCCCTCCACACTGCCCCACTCTCCCCCGCCATCTGCACTCTCTACTCTTCCCCCTTTTTCACTGCCATCTCCTGGTCTGTCCTTGACCCAGTGATACCACTTTCACCCTCCCAAAACCTAGGAGAACTAGGAGTTCACCCCAATACTATTTCGAGCACGATTTTTGACTCTCAGGTTACAAGGGAGCGACCGACTCAAGATTACAGTCCACACTACTCCACCGACTACTTATTGCCATCGGAAGGTCTCTCCTATCTGCTGGGTCAAACCTCCACAACTCTAGAACAAGTATTTGTAGAAGCGCACCTTCTTCCTCACAATCTCAACAGATGGGACTTTAGCCTTAACGAAGCCCCAGGCCCTCATCGACCTTTCATTTATGAACTAGGGAATCCTGACTCCTCTGGACAAAAAAAAGAAAGCGAAACAAGTGCTTAGGGTCGTCCAAGGCTGACCCTAATTTCACACTTGGTGACGATCTCACAATGGCAGGAGTTTTCGTGATGGCAGACAAAACGCTCGTGGACAAACCATATGACCGACATTTCAGTGAAAGAATCCTACGAACCTGAGCACTACAAACTGGGGAGAAAATCGAATAGATTCACCAAATATCTTCCGACTCTCTAGAGGATGGTTTATGATCATCTTTGTTGATCCAACTCAAGCCTTGGAAGCTCTCCACTCCAGTTGGACTATTGACTCCTCCTCGATTCTCATGAAACCTTGGAACCCCACGTTCGACACAAGCTATGAAAGACTCGACTCAATTCCCATTTGGGTCTGCCCCACACCTATGGTCTGAAAGCTGCTTCAAAGCCTTTGGAAACTTTCTAAGGGAATATATCTCTGCAGATATGAGCTTTCTCACCACTAGCAACATGGTTATTGCTCAAGTTTTGGTTTCGCTCAACATCAGGGAAGGATTAATAGAGTTCATCAATTTAACAAACTTGGGACGCATTAGAATCCAGACTCTGGACTATGAAGGAGTGCCTTTTAGATGTAGACGTTGCAACGAATATGGACACATGGTAAAAGATTGCTCCAAACCCTTCAGAAGGAGGCACAACCACAACACAACTGAAGACAGAGGACAAGGACAAAGGAGCCTTTAAACAACCGAGGGCCACTCCCCCTCGATGGGTTCACAAACTTCGGGGACTCCCTCCCCTGACTCAACAGTCCAACAAGATCCTCTGATTGAGAATCCCCCAGAACCACTTCTCAACGCACATGCACTTATTCCCACCACAAGCAAAGGGGATTTTTCCAACCACAGTCCGCAGGCTTCGCCACAACTTCTGATCAACAATTTCCTGGGTATGCATCTCTCTGTTCCCCACCCTGTTTCTGGTTTTTGAAATTCTTTCAATTTTTTCCTAAATGGTCGAATCCATCCCTCTTTCTTCCCCCTGCACTCCTACATTGATCCCCCCCCTCCCCCACTCTCCTTGGCCACCCTCACAGATCCATCATCCCTACAAGACCTCCCCTCTAACGACTCTCCCCCCACCTCCTCAACCTCCCGGTCCACAGAGGAACCATCCACTGATGGATCTGAGAACTCCACTATACGCTATCACCTTCACAACCGTTCGATTTCGATCTCCACGATAGACCACAAAGGCCTTGGTCCTTCTCCAGAACTCCACAAACCAAAAAAGGCAGAGGTCGACCCTCTCACCTCTTCTTAGCACAATCACGAGCACTACTTGACATGGCCTTAGGCCGACAAAAATCCCTCCTTGGGGCCCTTAGAGCAAGAAAATCCACAATAGGGGTTCCCCCATGAAGCTCCTATCCTTCAACTACCGGGGTTTAGCAAGCCCTTCAAAAAAATCCGCTCTAAAGAGGTTGGTGATAACCAAATGTTTTTTTTCTCCAGAATATTCTTGCAGATGAATGCTCAGCCACACAAGTCCTCTTGAAACTATTTATGGGAGGGGCCTGGACGCGATTGGAAGATCAATAGGCTTGGTCATAGGCTGGTACCAAAGGAAAATAAAACTCCTAAATTCTTGGGCTTCAAATTCCTGTCTAGGTATCGAGGTACTAGTCGAAGGACTAGGAAAGACCCTCAAGCTTCTAAACATTTATGGGCAAAATACAAGCATGACTCATTTTTGGAACACCCTGTTCAAAAAGGATCTCATAAGGGCCGAAAATCTCATTATTAGAGGAGATCTCAATTTCTTCCTAGGGGAATCCGAAAGCTGGGGCCCCTTGGCCCATCTGGATCCACAATTAGCCTTCTTTAACCACCTTTTGATGATAAATGGCTTCATCGACATTGAGCCAACCAGACTGCTTCCCACCTGGAGGAACTTAAGAACAGGGGATGCACAGGTTGCAAAAAGATTAGATCGGTTCATGATCACATAAGCACTTTACTTCTTCCACTCCAGTTTAGACAATGGATAGGAAGCGGGGGTGAATCAAACCACTCTCTTGTTTGGATTTCCCTCGACACTGGACCAAAGAAGCCAACAATTCCTTTCAAATTCAATTCTATCTGGCTCTAGAATGACAGTTTCCAAAAACTGGTCAAAGATAATTGGATTCCCCTCTGGGAATCGAAAGGAACTCCGGCAGCCATACATTTCATGGACAATCTAAAACGGATAAAGAAACTGGTCATCCCTTGGGCAAAAAAAAAAATGGGAGGAAGAAGAACAAGACCTAAAAAACATTGAAGATCGGTTGGAATTTTTCTATCAAAATTTTGACTCGGGCTTCTCATTGAACACCTCTTGCGATGAGCTCAAAACTCTAGAAGCAAAAAGAAGGAAACTTCTGACCAACAAGGAAGCAACATGGAGACTAAAAAGTAGGGCAATTTGGCTCGAAAATGGGGATGAGAATACAAAATTCTTCCACGCTTATGCAAAGGGAAGGAAAGCAACAAATACAATCTGGAGCCTAAAGGATCAGGAAGACAGACCCTTGAATTCCTTTGAAGGACTAGCCAATATGGGGAAAAATCACTTCCAGACACTATTCAAAGAAGACAGAATGACAAACCTAGCTAACATCATAAAGTTGGCTTTATACTTCCCCTCCTTCGTTGATGAGGAGAACAATCAAAACCTTTTTGCAAAAGTTACAGAAACAAAACTCAAAGACACAATGCAAAGTTTTCAGAAAGACAAAAGTCTGGGACCAGACGGGTGGAATATTGAATTCTATGTGGGCTTCTTCGAACTGATCGGAAAAGACATTCTCAAAGTGATTGAGGAATCCAGACAAAATGGCAAGATACACGACCCACTCAGTACCACTTTCATAGCACTCATCCCAAAGGTAAATGAACCACTTTCCTTTGATGACTTCCATCCCATCTCTCTTTGCAACTGCATCTATAAAATTATTGCAAAGATTATTGCATGAAGACTGAAACCAATCCTCTCCAAGTCAATCTAAAAAGAACAATTTGGTTTCTTAGAAGGAAGGCAAATCCATAAAGCTATAGGGGTAGCACAAGAAGGATTACATAGCTTGAAAACCAAAAAAGCAAAGGGTACAATCCTAAAAATCGACCTCTCCAAGGCCTTTGACAGAGTTAACTGGTCATACATCAGACTACTCCTCACACACCTTGGATTCGATGTACCCTTCATCAAATGGATTATGACCTGCATTTCATCGGTTTCTTTTGTAGTTCTAAAAAATGGAGCAGCTTCTCCTTTCTTCATCTCAGAAAAAGGACTACGCCAAGGATGCCCCCTTTCCCCATTACTCTTCCTATTGGTGGCAGAAGGATTAAGCAGGGCAATCTGAAATGTAGTTAGTACCGAGGAGTTCCATGGAATACAGATTACCCCCACACAAAGACTTACCCATCTAATCTTTGTAGATGACATTCTCATTTTCTGTAGCAGCTTCAGTCAGGTTGCTGAAATACTTTCCAACATACTTACTCTTTTCCGATCAACAACTGGAATGCAAATAAACATACAAAAATCCACCCTCTCCTTCACAAACTTAGAAAGAGAGGAAGAAGTTTTGTACAAAAGACTCTTCCCTTTCACCCCTCAGGACTTATCAGCTGGTCTAAAATACCTCAGTTTTCACCTAAAACCAAACAACTATCTAAAAAAAGACTGGAAATGGCTCATCTCAAAACTGGAGAAAAGATTACCTGGATGGAGCTTTAGGTGGCTCTCTAGAGCAGGGAGACTCACCTTAACAAAAGCCGTATTAGAAGCCATCCCAGTTTATTGTATGTCGCTAGCTTGGATTCCGAAAGGAATACTAGAAAAAATCCGAAAAGGTTGCTCATGTTTCATATGGTCTAGCTCAGGAGAAAAAACCATACAGCCCTGGGTAAAATGGGAACTCATAGCAAGACCAAAGGCCCTAGGAGGGTGGGGACTCAATTTTTTTTTCCTGTTCTCAAAAGAACTGGCCGCCAAATCAGGTTGGAGGCTCATCAACACTAAAAATATATGGTCTACAATTATCTACCAAAAATATATAGCCCCAGAGTCCTTAGAAGATTGGATCAGATCCCCGACAAAATCTTCCATATGATCCATCTTCTGGAAAGCCCTCACCTCCTCCTTCCCAATTATACGAGAAGGTCTTGCCTGGAGAGTAAGACGTGGGAACCATCTTCATCTAAGAGTTTAAGCAGTGGGACTGAACACATCTTCCCACTAGAAATCCTCATTTCCCTCCATGAGCAAAATTTTTACTTACTCTCACAACTAGCTGACCCCATTACAACTACACAGTGGTCTCAAAGTTGGAAGAAAACGAATGTTCTAGGGTTTTCTGGAGCTGCTGCACTACACTACAGAAACTACATCAAAGCTCTACAGCTTGGACACATCAGACTTTTAGATAGATAAGATGATCTAGTTTGGCAAAAGGATCCAGCAAGTGCATACACCCCTAAACTGGGTTACATCCTACTTTCTCTAGATCTCTTTCAACATCAACCCATTTGGTGGTGGAAGGGCCTTTGGAAATTAAACTACCCACAAAAAGCAAAACTCTTCCTTTGGGCAGCACTAAATCAAAAGATCCCTACTTGGGAAATACTTCAAAAATGACATTTCGAAGGACCCAGCAGATGTCCACTCTGCCTCTCGAAATTTGAAACAATCTATCATCTGCTCATCTCTTGCTCTTTCACCCAAAAATTTTGGAAGGTAATCTCAGCCAACCTAAGACTTTCTTGCATATGGGAGGGACAATCTCTAGAACAAGCCTGGAAAAAATGGCTACAAGAAAATAGGCTTAAAGAACTAAAAGCCCTTCCTCCCATCGTTATTTGGGGAATCTGGATGGCCAAAAACTCAACAACTTTCCAAGAAAAAGATTCAGCTCCAGAAATAACCGCAACACAAAGCCTCTCAATATTTTCACAGTACCCACAAAAGCTTTATGGAACAGAGCAAAAACTTTTCTCTCCAGAACAATCAGATCATTCGAAGTCTTGGGCTTACTTCGATGGAGCCTCACAGAACAACATTTGCGGAGGCAGATTCACACTACACCTTTCGCATTCCCATTTTTTTCACAAAAAAATGGGGTTGGGACAGGGTACTTATAACCATGCAGAACTTTTAACATTAAAACTTCTACTTGTTTTCGCAAAAGAAAACAACCTGTGGCACATCCAGGTCTTCGGAGACTCACAAATTGTAGTGAATTGGGCAAGAAAAATTTAGAAATGTCACAACATTTTGATCCTCCCCATTATGGAGGACACTTACCAGCTATTAGAAAATTTTGACTCTGTGACTATCTCCCATGTCTACAAGAACATGAACATGGTAGCAGATGCACTCTCCAAAGCTGGACTTCATCTTGCACTTGGACAATGGGACATAATAGAGCACAAAAATGGAGACTCACAAAATTTTTACCATCGATCATTTATAGATCCTACTACTCTACAGCAGGAATCACAGTATGAACAACAAGAACCACATAGGCCATAAAATAATACATAGAAAGCAAGCAACATATTCACTTGTTACTGAAGTTTTTCAAAGACTACGGATTAGAAGACTCACATTATGAAGCAAATTCTATAGCACCATTGCAAGCACAATATGTAATTAAACATGACACTATTATGAGAACTCTCTACATGATCAAGAAATCAGAGACATGCAACTTTTATTTTGTTTTTAGTATAATTTGAAACAGATATCACACCCACGGGGTGTAGCGCTCTTTGAAACACCTACAAAATGAAATTTTGTCTTTTTGGATCAATAAAATTACGCTTTTTTCCAGAGGAAAAAAAGATGTAAGTTAAACAACATAAAATAGTGATTTTTCCCAGATTTAGATCACCGAGTTCAGGTGAAAATGCCAATAAAACATAGAATGTTTAGACTACGCCACCATGGGAGAAACTTGGGAAGGATTTTGGTGGTCAACTCAAAGGTCACAACAATGCACCCATATGCGAATGGTGCCACTAGTTGAGAAGAAGCATGTCACATCAACGTTGACAGTCCAGGAGGCCCCAAGACAAAGAAAGGGGGAGTCTCCAACAACAGTGGGAGGACCAAAGGAAAAGGAGCACATCTTGAAGGGAGGAATTGATGACACCAACACTTCTAAGGGAATGCGTTAATACAAGGAGATGAGAAACAAAGTAGTTTTCCAGAAGCACTATGTCGAAATTGGTCGGGCCAAATGGGCATTGAAGGTGTTTGACCCAGGTATAGGATACTGCGACAGTTACCTAGCAACAAGACCATAAATAATGGTACACATGTACCTGGTTGTATCAACCATGTCCATCCCCGCCATAATTCTGTACCTCAATCTCATCCCCAATACATTATCAACCATTAACCATTACCTCCCTTGCTCTCTTCTCGCCTAGTGGTGCACCCTCCATATCCATACTGCATTATGTATCTTCCATTAGACCCTTCAGTGCACTACCAAGTTTGGAACTCATTTGCACTGTAACCTTCTTTAGTACCACCCCATAGTGTGAAGCTGGTGACTGGATAAAACACCATTCTAAGTATCAATTGCAGTAGACAGCTGGCTACAACAAGGCAAAGTGTGCCTCAAGTACTAAGCATCACCTCAGAGTTGTAACAGTTGGCTCAAGGACCTATGAATACATGTAAACTTAGTTACGATCGACTTATGTAAGCGACCTATGGGTCAAGGTGGTCCCCATGGGGAACATAATATACAAGGTTGTAAGTAGAGATATAGCAATGGAGAGGCTTGTTAGAGATTCCTCGGGAGGAATCTTCGGAGAGAAGAAAGTTGTAGAATTTGTATTATAGTTTGCCCATTTTGTAATGGAGATTTTACCTATGATGTATGTCATGTAAAGATCCTTCTATATTTACGAGGAATTAATGGAAGATCAATAATGTTTTTGACTCATACTTGTCTTATATGTGATGCTTGTTGTGATATTTAGTGTTTAATACACATTGACAGGATCCCTTCTACTTTTAACATTAGTAGCCATTGCCTTTATAGACTACCTCTATTAGATAAGATTATAGCCTATCCTTACGACTTTGACTCTTACAATTATCCTTATACATGTCACTCTTTAAACAAATAGTTCCACAGGATCATATTGATGTTAAGAGAAAACCACGACACAAACTCTCTCTAACTTTACATAAACAAAAATTAAAACACGACCAAAAATCCATTCATAAAAAATGATGTAAGAGTATCAACTATGTAGGAGTATGGTCCTTAATCTCATGATCAATCAAAAAACCTTCCTCCAAAATGAGTGTTTCCTTTGATAAATGATCATCTTTATGGTTGAATTCCCGGTAGACATGAGCAAATGACACCTCTTCAAAAACTATTTTCTTTTCCATAATCATATTGAAAAAAGGCCCCAGCTCCAAGTTAGAAATGTTACTTTTACCATTTTCCTAGTCCATCAAAAGTTTGGAGTCACCAAAGACCTATAGCCTCTTAACCCGCTTATCCACTGCAGCCTTAAGTAGGATCTAGAGGGCATAGAGTTATGCTCTATCGTTTGTGCCCAAACCTGCCCCATACTTTAGTAAAATGTAATTTTCATTATCTAGATAAAGAATGGCCCCAACTCCCCAAGTTCACAGAGTACCTTGCTATGCTCCATCAAAAAATCCCTAAGGCTAAGTGCGATCTATAATCGGTTCTTGAAGGATTCTTGGAACAATATTGATTTGTTGCTTCCTTCCTTCCCCATAAGAGACTCTAATGTGATGTGCAAGTCTTCCTAACTATGCCTCCTTATCTTCAAAAATCAACTTGTTTCTTGTTAACCAGATTCCCCATAACAAATACCTAAATATTGCTATATGTGAGGAAACATATTTATCAATCATCCAAAATTCCATACATTCCAACAAATTTAATTTATCCCAATGAATTTGTAACTCGAAACTATTGAAAATTTCCATCCATACAACTTTGGTGAATTGGCAGTAAACGAATAAGTTATATTACAAGTGACCAAATTATATTTACAGTTTTCCTTGTAATTTGGAATGTCGAAACTATACTAAGTGACCAAATTAAAATGCACACCCAAGCTTCCTTGTAGATCCATAAATTGTTTTTTAAGTTTTAAGATGGATTTAGATATATGGTAAATTTACCTATGCCACATGTTAAATTAGAATTGACGAACACAAGAGGTTTCTTTCATGCACCGAGATTTGGGATTTCATGTAAATTTGAAGGCAAAACTGCCTTAGAGTAAAATGCACACCCTAGTCTCAATTTTGACCCAAATGGAGTTGTTCAACTTGCAGAAGGTGTAGTTTGTGATATTACACATGTCTATAACATTATATTGTAATTTGGTGAAGGGTGAAATATACATTTTGGTTTGGGGTTACATGATTGCACCAATATGTATTGTTACATATACAACTCTAGAATACTTTATAGTGATAGATGATAGACTAGCATAGCCACAAATTCGTGGTTGGTGAACGTCGAAAGGACGGCTTGCAAAACCTGAACCGTCGGGAAAGAGAAACGGCCCAGAGGTGGACGAAAGGAGTCGGAAGGAGTTGGATGGAAGGAGGCAGTGTGTCCAAAACGTGGCTGGTGAAGGCCAAAGGTTTAGGTTGGCCTAGAAAATGAAACCCTAATCACTCATACGTGGCGATCAGCTAGCCACCATAGTAAATTTTAAATATGATTAAGTAAAAGTAAAAAAATAAACATGTAAACTGATGTCTTTATAATAGTGAGGAAGTTAGTGGTTGAAATCACAGCCATTGATTTATTGGGACTACTAAGAATATTCCATCAATATTTAATGTTGTCCATACAAAACTGATTAAGCACTAAAAACTTATTAAATGTGCCCATGGTCAATAGGTGTACGCCTTTCGGTGTAATTAATGATTCTGGAAGTGAAATATTGTGGTTGTGGACTATTGTTGTATATGAAGATACCCAATAGGGTTGCATGTTTTGTGCTTGCATATTACAATTTAAGACTAGGGTTGCATATAGTTTATAGTTGCTAAAGGTAAATAGACTACTTAGAATTTTTGTTGTTCCATTAAAGACCAACCACCTTAATATTGGGTTGGGAAAAACAAACATAATTGGTACAAACTTAAGCCAATTCCCACTTCAATATGGAAATTTTGAAGATCCATGTTTAACGAAAATTCAAAATTTTTACCTCATTTACTTGAGGTTTATGATATCTATTTCCCATGAAATTTGAACCTTATCACTGAATATAAAATATTAGTTGTAGTAGAATATATTTCACTCATGTAAAACCAAAATCACTAGGTAATTGTTACACTCAAAAAATACATTTTGTTGTTGGGTCACAAGGGTGGATAAATCTCCCTTAATCTCAATAGTCATGGGTTAAGCCTCAAGACAAATGGTGATGGATTTAAACCTAACCCTAGATCTATTTGTGTATATTAAAAATGACAACATTAAAATGCATGCCCAAGCTTCCCGTATCTCCAAAAATTGTTTTATAGCTTGTAATATGGAGTTAAATATAATGTAAATTTACCTATGTCATCTAAATTTCAATGGACGAACGTGATAGGTTGTTTTAATGCACTTGGATTTGGTATTTCATATAAATTTAAAGGCAAAATTGTCTTAGAGTAAAATGCATGCCCTAGTATCAATTCTGACCCAAATTGAGTAATTCGACTTGCAAAAGGTGTAGTTTGTGATTTTACACCTGCCTATAAACTTATATTTCCATTTTGCAGACATAAACCTACCTTATGTGCATAAAGGCTAAAAATTACCTTGTAAAACCAAAGGGCCAAATTGTTAAAGTTGGCTGCATGAAACTGCACACCCAAAGTTTCCCAAGGCTCCATAATTTAAGATTTAAGTTGAAAATTGACGATTGCATTATTTATAATATGTTTGTACAAATAGTAGTGCATTTACAATTCAAAAAGGATGATTTATATGCACAAAGATTCATGACATTTTGATGAACCAGAAAATGGTGGGTTATGAGAGAAACCAAGGTCAGTTTTGCATTTTCAGTCATAAAAGACTCTTCTGTGCAAAAATAGGCAAGAGATGCCTAGTAAAACCCTCATAATGCCCAACTTGTTTGTTCAAAGTAATCCAAGGTTGTATTATACGTTAGATTTGAATTGTGCAAGTTGTCAAGGGTATGGTTTATCATAGTAGACATGTTCATGTTGTTTATTTTGCAATTGCAAGT
This sequence comes from Picea engelmannii, assembly GCA_009831015.1. Taxonomy (NCBI): domain Eukaryota; kingdom Viridiplantae; phylum Streptophyta; class Pinopsida; order Pinales; family Pinaceae; genus Picea; species Picea engelmannii. Next base: position 245,049 of record ML777591.1, on the reverse strand, counting down.
TTAAAGATGGTTGTCATGCAAAAGAGACAAAGCTTGCCTTGTAATTTGCAAGGCCTAAATTGTACCAAGTGACAAAATTAAAATGCACACCCAAGATTTTGTGTAGCTCCAAAAATTGTTTTATAAGTTGTAAGATGTAGTTAAACAAATGGTAAATTTATCTATGCATATAAAGTTCAATTGAAGGACGAGAGAGGTTGCTTTAATGCACTTGGATTTGGTATTTCATGTAAATTTGAAGGGAAAACTGCCTTAGAGTACAATGCACACACTAGTCTCAGTTTTGATCCAAATGGAGTGGTTCAACTTGCAAAAGGTGTAGTTTGTGATTTTACACATGTCTATAAACTTATATTGGCATTTTCAAACATAAACCTGCCTAGTGTGCATAAATGCTAAAAATTGCCTTGTAAAACCAAAGAGCCAAATTGTTAAAGTTGGTTATATGAAACTGCACACCCAAAGTTGGCTAAGGCTCCATAATTTAGGATTTAAGTTGTAAATTGATGATTGCGTTACATGCTTGTACAATTAGTTGTGCATTTACACTCCAAAGAGGATGATTTATATGTGTAAAGATTCACAATATTTTGATGAATCAGAGGATGGTGTGTGACGAGAGAAACCAAGGTCAATTTTGCATTTTCAGTCATAAAAGACTCCTATGTACAAAATTAGGCAAGAGATGCATAGTAAAACCCTCAAATGCACAAACTATTTGTAAAAATTAGCCCAATGGTGTATTATACCTTAGATTTGAGTTGCGCAAGTTGTTGGGGATGTGGCTTATCATAGTAGACCTATTCATGTTGTTTATTTTGAAATCACAAGTTTAAAAATGGTGGTTGTGCAAAATAGACAAAGTTTACGTTGTAATTTGCAAGGTCTAAATTGTACTAAGCGACCAAATTAAAATGCACGCCCAAGCTTCCCCCATAGCTCCAAAAATTGTTTTAAAAGTTTTAAGATGGAGTTAAATGAATGGTAAATTTACCTATGCATCTAAAGTTCAATTGAAGAACATGAGAGGTTACTTTCATGCACGTAGAATTGAGATTTTATGTAAATTTGAATGCAAAATTGTCTCAAAGTCAAATGCATGCCCTAGTCTCAATTTTGAGCCAAATTTAGTGGTTCAACTTCCATAAGGTGTAGTTTATGATTTTACACATTTTTATCACATTGTGTTGGAAATTTTAAACCTAAACCTACATGATGTGCATAAAGGCTAAAAATTTCCTTGTAAAACCAAAGGGCCAAATTGTTAAAGTTGGCAATATGAAACTGCAAGGTCTAAACTGTACACTCCAAAAAAGATGATTTATATGCACAAAGATTCACGACATTTTGATGAATCATAGGATGGTGGGTTATGAGAGAAACCAAGGTTAGTTTTGCATTTTCAATCATAAAAAGACTCTTTTGTACAAAAAAAGGCAAGATATGCCTAGTAAAACCCTCAAAATGCACAACCTGTTTGAAAAAAGTAACCCAAGGTTGTATTATACCTTAGATTTGAATTGTGCAAGTTGGTGGGGTGTGGTTTATCATAGTAGACCTGTTCATGTTGTCTATTTTGCAATTGTAATTTTTAAAAGGGTGGTTGTGCAAAAGAGACAAAGTTTGTCTTGTAATTTGCAAGGTCAAAACTGTACTAATTGACAGAATTAAAATGCACGTCGAGCTTCCCTGTAGCTCCAAAAATTGTTTTATAGGTTCTAAGATGGAGTTAGATATAGTGTAAATCTACCTATCTCATCTAAAGTTCAATTGAAGAGTGGGATAGGTTGTTTTCATGCACCTAGATTTAATATTTCATGTAAATTTGAAGATAAAACTGTTTTAGAGTAAATTGCACGCCCTGGTCTCAATTTTGACCCAAATTGAGTGGTTCAACTTGCAGAAGGTGTAGTTTGTGATTTTACACCTGTCTATAAACTTGTGTTGGAATTTTCAGATAGAAACCTACCTAGTGTGCATAAAAGCTAAATATTTCCTTGTAAAACCAAAGGGTCAAATTGTTAAAGTTGGCTAGATGAAATTGCACACCCAAAGTTGGATAAGGCTCCATAATTTAGGATTTAAGTTGTAAATTGATCATTACAATATTTTTAACCTGTTTGTACAATTAGTAGTGCAGTTACACTCCAATAATGATAATTTCTATGCACAAAGATTCATGACATTTTGATGAATTAGAGGATGGTGGGTTACGAGATAAAACCAAGGTCAATTTTGCATTTTATGTCATAAAAAATTCTTTTGTGCAAAAATAGGCAAGAGATGCCTAGTAAAACCCTCCGAATGTACAACCTATTTGTTAAAAGTAACCCAAGTTGTATTATACCTTAGATTTGAGTTGTGCAAGTTGTTGGGGATGTGGTTTATCATAGTAGACCTATTCATGTTGTTTAGTTTGCATTTGCGAGTTTAAAAAGGGTTCTTGTGTAAATGCGAAAAAGTTTGCCTTGTAATTTGCAAGGCCTAAACTGTACTAAGTGACAAAATTAAAATGCACGCCCAAGCTTTCCTGTAGCTCCAAAAATTGTTTTATAAGTTGTAAGATGTAGTTAGATAAATGGTAAATTTACCTATGCATATAAAGTTCAATTGAATAACATGACAAGATGCTTTAATGCATATAGATTTGATATTTCATGTAAATTTGAAGGGAAATCTGTGTTATTGTACAATGCACGCCCTAGTCTCAATTTTGACCCAAATGGAGTGGTTCAACTTTCAAAAGGTGTAGTTTTTTTATTTTACACCTGTCTATAAACTTATATTTTCATTTTCAAACATAAACCTACCTAGTGTGCATAAAGGCTAAAAATTGCCTTGTAGAACCAAAGGGTCAAACTGTTAAAGTTGGCTATATTAAATTGCACGCCCAAAGTTGGATAAGGCTCCACAATTTAGGATTTAAATTGTAAATTGATCATTCCAATATTTATAAGTTATTTGTACAATTATTAGTGCATTTACTCTCCAAAAAGGGTGATGCCTATGCACAAAAATTCACGACATTTTGATGAGTCAGAGGATGGTGGGTCATGAGAGAAATCGAAGTTAGCTTTTCATTTTCAGTCATAAAAGACTCTGTTGTGAAAAAGTCTTTGTAATTTGCAAGGTCAAACCTATACTAAGTGAGAAGATTAAAATGCACGCCCAAGCTTCCCTGTAGCTCAAAAATTGTTTTAATGGTTGTAATATGGAGTTAGATATATTGTAAACTTACATATGTCATTTAAAGTGCAATTGAAGAGCATGAGAGGTTGCTTTCATGCAAGTAGATTTGGGATTTCATGTAAATTCAAATGCAAAACAACCTCAAAGTAAAATGCACACCCTAGTGCTAATTTTGACCCACTTTATTTTGCATCCAACAAGGCTCTACTAAGACCTTTAGGCACTATAAAAAAATAGAAGGTAAGAGAGGGGATACCCTTATATTAGGCCCTCTCAAGCCTTAAAAAATCTAAACTAGACCCATTTATTAAGACAGAGAAAGAGATCGAGGATACACAATTCATAACCTAGTTCACAAAAGGAACACAAAACCCAAAGTGAATTAGCATCAATCTCAAATAAAACCAGCTAGCCCTATCATATGTCTTAGACAAATCAATTTTAATCACCAATACCATGATATTCCTAGTCTTAATGGAATGTAGAACCTCTTGCACCACCCCTAATGGCCCTCATGAATATGCCTATAATAAAAAAGAAAAAAAAAGAGACTTGGATAACAGTCCTTTAACCCTTCTAGCAATAATATTTGGAATAATTTTATATATGCTGTTGTTTAGGGAAATAGGCCTATACTCCTGAAAACAAGTAGGGTTATTAGACTTAGGGATAAAAGCAATGTTTCTTCTTTCAAAACACATAAGTCATAACTTATTAAACTATTTGGTGATCAAAGCATATTTGTTAAAAAAATGATATCACTTATCTTAGGCGATAAACAATTGATTTCTTCCTACTACCTTTAAAATTTGGCAACAACACCATTCCATTATTGTCACATGTGCATCATTGACAATAATTAACAACTTACAACCAAAAGAAATGGTAATGGAAAACATCATTAGAAATACATGGAAAAAATTCTACACACTAATATACAACATGGTATACCACCTACATGTTGAAAGAATTTAAAAAAATAATACAAGTAAAGTATTAAAACATTTTCTTTTCCTACATAAATTTACATGACTTCAATTGAAAATTCATGGTTTTTCAAAGAGTAGTTGTTATTAACTATTCATCCATATATAGTGAATATTATCAAAAATTTTGGGATGCATAATCATTGATTTGGGAAAAATGTTAATAAAACCTATTATATGTTCATGGAAAATGTTTATTTTTAAGTGAAAAATATAAGTGTATGCATAACTATAATAATAAATTATGCTACAAGTTTTTTATTTTCAATGAAAATATGAAAATTTGTAACCTAAATTTCTTAAAAAAAAATTTTTTAGCCAAATTGGTGAAATTTCGCTTAAAACAAAAGCATTGGATCAAAGCAATGGAAGTAGCATTGGCAGTTGAAAGAATTCTCCCAGAACATCTCGACTCCTCAACAACTCATCATTCTAATATTTATAACTTGTTTGTACAATTATTAGTGCATTTACACTCCAAAAAGGATGATTTCTGTGCACAAAGATTCACGACATTTTGATGAATCAGAGGATGGTGGGTTATGAGAGAAACCAAGGTTAGTTTTTCATTTTCAGTCATAAAAGACTATGTTGTGCAAAAAGACTTTGTAGTTTGCAAGGTCGAACATGTACTAAGTGACAACATCAAAATGCACGTCAAAGCTTCCCTATAGATAAAAAATTGTCTTAAAGGTATATGGAGTTAGATATATTGTAAAATTTACATATGTCATTTAAACTACAATTGAAGAACATGAGAGGTTGCTTTCATGCAGCTAGATTTGGGATTTCATGTAAATTTGAATGCAAAACTGTCTCATAGTAAAATGCATGCCCTAGTGTCAATTTTGAGCCAAATTGAGTGGTTCAACTTGTAGAATGTGTAATTTGTGATTTCACACCTATCTATAACCTTATATTGTCATTTTCAGACAAAAACCTACCCGATGTGCATAAAAGGCTAATAATTGTTTTCTCTTTTTCTTTAAAGAACAAGTGTTTATTCTTATTACAACTTCTTCTTTCTCAACATAACTTAAAATTCCTTGCAAAAACTAAGCATAGTATAAAATCTATATGAGTGGAAATATGAAATTTTGCATTGGCTTAAGTACATTGAAACCAAAAAATTATAAATAAAATCTCTTGCTAACATATCTTTCAGATGAATATCTCTTGTAAATATTCTTTAGATAAACATAATACACATTGGCCAAATAAGAGATTATTCATTAAAGGAGCAACACTAATCATTTATATTAAAAACGAAATATACAAAGTATTAGGCTAAAAGCCTAGAATGACCAAAATTACAAAACATCTCTTAATCGCATACTCACACGCAGTACTTAAACTCAATACGACTAACATATAATGATGTAAGTCTATTTAGGCATCACCCATTTCCTCATCTTTGCTAATGTACACATTATGCCCAAAGGCAGATGAATTAACGTTGCCAAATCCATTATTGTCCTCAGGTTGGCATCTGGGACATTTTAGAACATGAAGTTCATGTTTAATATCCATTAAATCATTCATGTTCAGTTTGTTCTCAACCATGAGCTGAAAGTCCAGTGTGGGTTGTTCATTCCTTGTATGAGCTTTAAAAAATTTCTCCCTTGCTTCAAGAGCACTCATATTTGAACGAGTAGGAACTTTAGGAAATGTATCTACAAACCTTTTTGAATTAACTGATGTTGTAGGAACAACAACTACAAAATTTCTAAGACTAGCAAGAGATGCAGAAGTATTCCCAGTCTTCGAATTATTCTCATTTCTCTGGTAATTTGAGCCTTTTGTCACCATTAGATAGGTGTAATCATCAGGATTCACAACCAATATCTCATTAAATTTCATGTACAAATGATCAACAAAATGACCGTTAAATAGAGGATTTTCCACGAGCAAACCTATGTAAGTTTTAATTCTTCATTGGATTTTCAAAGTACAAGTTGATACTCTTCATGTGTGAATTATTGCACTATTCGCTCAAACCAACGGTTGTAACAATCAAATTAAGAATATCATCCTTAAACCCATATGACAGTTTAATTAGTTAATAATTATGATACTAACTAAGGTTGTAGTACTTCAAAAAACATTATGACTTGTAATCAATAGGTTGTACTTTGAAAAACATTATGATTTGTAATCATTATTAAATTTGATTTTTTTGTTGTGTTTAAAGTTTTATATTGTCATATTTAACACTTTGAAATTCTTCCAAAGAAAATGTGGCTCAATAGTTATAAATTATTATTATGATTTTTTAACAGGAAGAGGGGGAATAATTTTATTAAAAAAGAGCGTTTTTTTTTAGTTTAAGTAAGTATATATATATTACCTTCCAGGAACAAAAATTACAGTAGTGTCTGAAATGTCAAGGAATTGTTTTTAATGAATTGCCCCGAAGGGAAACCAATTCAGCCTGTCTCTCAATATTAAAAACACCAAAAATTAAACTACACGAATCGAATCGCCCCGTAGGGAAACTTATTCAGCCAAACCTGCCATGCGAACTAGAAGACCAAACAAGACTAACTCTTGACAAACAAGATGGAATCATTGTGTTAGGCATCGTATATGGCCCAAGAGGACGCTTCTAGAAACATAAATAATTAACAAAACTAGGCATGCAAGCTGACACCTGTGTGCATGTCGAGGCTCATGTAGTCTCACGGTCGTTTTTTCCCATGTCTCACTCGGAAGCCACCTGGATAGCTGGAGAAAAGAATGCCTTTGAAGTTGTCGGGGCACTGGTAGCTAGCTCTAAAGAGTGCGGGGAGCTGGGCAGGGTGGAGAGAATAGATTCAATTTTCTCCCCTCGCTTGTCCATGTGTTCCATCCAGAAGCGTAGGTCGTCCACATCTTTTTGGACCACAAAAACCAATTCGTGTAATATCGCCACTGAGTCACTAATTCTTGAGCACAAAGCACAATCCAAGCATGAATGGAGTTGGCCTAGAGGCTCTTCCAAGTGGGCTAGGGTTTCCTCCAAAGGAGCCAGGACAAAGGGTGGTGGCAAGGGGATGGAGGGTGGTGGCAACGGGACAAAATGTTCAGGTGAGTTCGTCGGATGGACCATGGGTGGATGTGAGGAAGAAGCGAAATCTTGGATTGGGCTAGGAGCAAATCCCAAAGAATTTCCGTGGAGGTCAAACCACTCCGCGCGACAAGCCCAAGGCGAGGACAAAGGCGGAAGGCAACGCTGGCCTTGAGAGGACTGGGCGAAAAAGGAAGGCAAGGAGCTGGGCGACAGAGCAAGTACATGCGGGGTGCGACTGGCACTACTCGCTTTGTTTTGATACCAGACATGGCCTCATTTTGGCTTCCCGTGAAGTCAAGGCATAGCCAACATGAAAAAAGAGGAAGGCTGTGCAACAAGGGCTGGCAAGGCAGAGAGAAAGAAAGAAGGAGCGGAGAGAAACCATACGAGCCACTAGAGGGAGGTGAAGACCAGAGAGGGTTTCAAACTAGAGGGTCGTTCGACAAGAAGTGAGGAGTGGTAAAATAATAAGAAAACCAGAGTGGATAGTCATACACGCGCATAGGTGACGACCAGAGTCATTCCTCCATATCCCAGATGAAAATGCAGAGGAGCGCAAGCTGAAGCATTTAGTTGAGGGATCGCAGAAATGAATGATGTCCTCACTCATCATGGGAATAAAAGAGGAGGGGTGATGCATGTGTCGATCACGTGGTCGACGCAGAGATGGAAGACGCCACCCACTCCAGTGGATGCATGTGACCTGCTGACACCCCAACCGGGGAAAAAAAGAGCGACTTTAAAAGTCAACAGAAAGATACATAAGTTCAAGAATTACTTCTAGACTAACCAAAATGCCATGTTAAAGGACCACTACTGTAACTACCAGAGTCTTTTTATTCTTCCCAAGATAAAAACAAATTCAAAGTTTCTAGTATATATTGTGTAATAGATGACTAGTATTTTAATACATAAATCAAACATTTAGCGAAAACCATTTGGGACTGAACCAGATTGGTACCGTCACTCATTTCCAGAAGTTGGTGCTTTCAAATTGAGTTGGACATGAGCTATTGGCAAAGAGAAGGCCTCCTCTGAATTCCTTGAGATGTCATTATGCTGAGGGTAGTCACATAATTCCTCCCATTATTGCTTGAGTGCATCACATTCATCTTCCAATTGCCTGATTTATTGTCTTTATGAGATTGATTGATCTAGAATGGTGAGAAGGTGGGAATATAGTCCGTTAGATCGAATATGGAGAGTGAGGATTGATTTCCCCGAGTCTTCCAGGTCTGCCTCTAATTTTTCCACCCTACGATTCCACTGAGATGAATCCTTGGACGCCATTGTGTTGGAATTTCATACTAGAGAAGCAACAAGAAAAGCAATGAAGCATGGATGAACTTCCATACATTCAGAAGGAAACTAACTTGGAATTGATGTGAAATTCAATCCATGCCCTGTATATTTAGAACCACACAAATGTGCTTGGACATCGTAGCTGGATAGCCACCCTCTATAATTAAATGCCCACATATAAACTAAGTCATTGTCCCTGTATGGCCATCTTATTGAATCATCACTATGTTTATGACTGAGTATAGTATAGCCAAATACATCCCACATCGCAGAGAAAAGAGGAGAATACACTAGAGTAAAGACATACCCCGACTCAAAGGATTTATTGAGAATGTTGACATTATTGATTGTGTGTTGTCATTGATGGCAACATGAATAAAACATGTACAATAATCAGAGAAAAAGGAAGATCACCTTGGGGCAGAAGAAATTCGTGATCACTGTTCATCATGATAGGATCAACAATGATCCTATGTTCCTAAAGCTTAGGAGAGATAGCGGGGAGATTCCACAAAGAATACACACACAAAATCAGAGCATGCAATGTTAAGGTCGTTGGAAAGGATGAAGGAAAGATCAGAAGGGAGAGCGCATTGCATAAGTGCTATTGGGATTGAAATCCCCGTAGTAAACTCCAAAAGAACCAAGGAAGAATCGTGCCCGTTGATGTAGTTCTCGGGACAATCCTGGACTGTCAGATCGCGCAGAAACCAGAGCCTACACAGAAAAATCCCTTGTGAAATATAATGTAATCCTAATTGTCCATTCAAAATTTGGGAGTAATCACAACCATTAGATCAGTTCATGATCTATCATGATCGTCAGACATAACCAAGTGGAAGGATAGGATAAGCGGACCCCATAAGACACAAAGTCTTGAAACCTCCTAAATCGTGAAGTGAACACCGACCGTCAGATCTCGTGGAGAAAATTCGGGTCAGTCCTCAACCATAGATCAAGACCTACAGAACTTTGCCACTTTGACAAACATTGGAGACAAGGCAGAGTCTTGAACTCACAAAGTCACAAAATCTCGCCAGTCATTAGATCAAAGGAGGGACTTCAGATGAATTCTAATCCATTCGATCAAGTTTAGTGGAAGGACGAGGTAAGATACAATATCTTGAAGTCTCAGATTAAACGAACTCATGTAGACCGTTGATCTAAGATCACCTCTAGAGATATGCAAGCCATTGGATTAGGTGGTCAAATTCGTCATTGACTTACTCCGGCGATAAGAAGTTCAGATAGACCAAGAATAACCAAAGTCCGAAGCCTTGAAGTAACAAAATCCAAACAACCATCATGCAAAGGAAGGAATACTCAGCTTGACATTGACCACTTTAGGATTACGAGGACTCCCAAACAACTAAAACTCCCGAAGCCACGAAGTGCAAAGCCATGATCCAAGAGGGAGACATGTGGCATAAGACAAAGATGACATGTGGCCCAATCAACTAGTGACAAGGGTCAAGGATCATTTTTCATATAAAGTATACGAAAGTCATGAATCAATGTGACACGTGGCAGCCACTCAGCAAGTGCCACATCAACAGATACACATAAGCATGCCACGTCACTCTGGGATTACAGCCTCCGAGGATATCCAACTTCTCCTACCAACAAACATACTCGAAGCATCGAAGGTCAAAGTCACGAAATAACATTGGTCGTTGATTTAAGATTCTTAGAAGTCTTTCTCGGCTGTTGGATTAAGTCAGTGGAATAGGGTAAGCGTGGACCATTGAAAAATAGGTAACAATCACCTATACCATATGACCACTTCGACCGATTTACTTCGGAGATCTTTGAAACATCAAAAACTCCAATAAATCCTGAATACCTGGAGAGCCAAAGCTCCTTTTGTCTAAGTATTCGGTCCTAGCTCCAAGTCATGTGAAGGTTCTTAAGAAACTCGAGGGCCAAGTTAAAAAACTACACTACAAATATGAGTTAAAGCCTTTGGTTCTTAGCCTAAGGGCATATGACGAATAATGTCAACAGGGAGTGCGTATACGCACTTCAACGAAATTTACTTTGGAGAGTTGGAAGACTGCAAAGTCTGGAGTCATGAATAGCCGAAGTCTTGTAGTGAACGAGAACCATCCACTCAACCACAGATTAAGTCATGATCGTCGATTTGTTTTATCCTCGAGGATAATGTTGAAATCGTTGGATTAGCGCCTATTAGGACTTGCGTTTGGTCATGGGTTCTAGTCTCATGTAAAAGAATAGGGGAGGAAGAAGAAAAACGTTAAATAGAACAACATTTCAAATGGATAAGCCTGTGGTTTTGAGCTCACGGTCACAAAAGGAAGCAAATTGAAAGAAGCACAAATGGAGATTAAGTCCGTAATAAAAATCTCACGATCATTTGAAAATAATGGTTTGAAAGGAAGTGCATGTCTGCATATATTCAAATCCAGAACAAGAAAATAATCAATGAATGGTTAAAATGCCAAACATTTTGCAAAAGATTTGAAGCTTTTACCAAACTATTAATAATAATAAAAATATAAGTCATTGTTGATAATTTAAATGAAGAGGTGCAATGTTTCAAACAAAGGGACACGATGCTTCAAAGCTCACACTAGTTGGAAGACTATATAAGCAAGAAAGAACAACGAAGAATAAATGTCTTTGAAGTCTAGATCAAAAGATCAAAAGCATAACCATAGTCCAAGAAGGAAAACTAAAGATACTTATGCAGTGTGGGTGGAAGGGAGGAGCAAGGAAGGATTCATACCCTTTTCTAAGTAAAGTGTGAAAACAAGGGAGTTGGTGCCCTAAAATAAGGGAGTTGGTGCTTCCTGGGGTTGGTGCCCTATAACAAGGGATTTGGTGCTTCTGAGGGTTGATGCCCTGAAGAAGGGGATTTGTGTCTCCAATAGTTGGTGCTCTAAAGAGGATTGGTGTCCTCACAATCACAAATTATTCTTTATAAACTTTGTAATTCTTGTTAAGTATAATTATATAATTGATTCTTAAATACAAGTCCATTGTTGATCTACTATGACGATAAATAGAATAACAAAGTAATAAATAATTATTTAAA